>MU404058.1:44129-618052 GCA_022695795.1 Biscogniauxia marginata | reverse complement strand
ATTTAGTTTAGTTTTATTATTTAGTTTAGTTTTATTATTTAGTTTAGTTTTATTATTTAGTTTAGTTTTATTATTTAGTTTAGTTTTATTATTTAGTTTAGTTTTATTATTTATTCGTTTATTTAGGGATAATACGTTATAAATAACTTTTATTTAACTTTTATTTATTTTATTAAATTAATCCAAAATTTTAATATAAATAACTTATTTCTATTTAAAATAATGTGTTTTAATAATCTATATTTATTAACGTACTTTCTTAAGAAACTAAAAACTAATTATTCTATTATACTTAACTTGTTAATATTACGAATCAAAAGGTAGTTTTGTTTTTAGATGTTGTCACGTGTTAGTCACGTGACCTTTATCTCAATTATTTATTAACATGAAGAGATAATTAAGAAAAGACCCACACATTATTTGTTGGGATTAACAAATAATACGGAGAACTAAGAGGTGCGCTGGATAATAGTCTTAAGGGACATTTATATAAATAAATCGGAATCTCCTTTTATATTTAGTCATTCTTTCTAGTTTTTTAGCTATTAATCTAAGACTATAGTTACTCTTTAATATTATAATGAGAGTACCTTAAAACCTCTCTAACGAATATAACAAGAAATTAATTAAACTAATCTCAACCTACTATTACCTTCAAATCAAAAAAACCTAATACGTACTTACTTATGAAGTTAGTTAATTAGAAACATATAAAGAAGTTCGTCACATTTTAATAGCTCCTTAATTAATGTTTAACATTAATTCAAGAGGAGGGACTTTTAATTAAACAATTCTAGGACAAGTATACCCCCTAAGACCAAAGGGTAACAAGAAAAAAAACAAATAAAAGAACAACAATTAATAAACTTTTAAACGAAAACTTCAGGTTTTTTTACGGTATAATAAAAAGGTTTAAAAGAACTAACATAAAAATTTATTACGGTTATAACTAAAAAAGAGTCACAAGAGAACATCTCGAAAGCTTAACAAAAAGAATCATCTAAGGAAAAAAAGAAGGAGAAGGAAAAAACACTTAAAAAAAAATAAATAGGCAAAACAACCCTTACTTCCTAGAGATAAGTAATTACCCTTAAACGATAACGACCTTAATAACTTAAACGACGAAAACAATATAACAACCTCCGACGTAAAGGGTTTTAAACTAATTACACTTAATAAATATAATAAGTCAAGCGATTTAAAAAGATTTTTAATTTAAGCTAGAACCTATTTACGGTTTTATTATAAAACGATTACTACTAAAGAACAAAAGGTTTTCATAGTATTTTAGCTCCTCGCTAGAACCGCCTTAGCCTGGTTTTAACCAGTGTTAAAGGATTATCTAAAAAACGGATTAAACGCCTAAAAAAACACGAAAAAAGTCTTCAAAAATTATAAGGAATTTGAAAAACAACTTAAATCTATATTTAGTAATTTAATCCTTAAATAATAAGCCGAAGCTCGACTTTATAAACTACGACAAAACAAAAAAACTTTAAATTACGCCGTTAAGTTTAAGAAACTCGCAAGCTAATTATAATTACTTATTAAAAGCTTATATTACTTATTTTATTAAGGATTAAAAAACCATATAAAAAATAAGTTATATAAGATAAACCTATATAAAGAAAAGAACCTAGGAAAGTTTAATAACTACGTTATAATAATAATAATTATCGATAACGAGAATTTTAAACGGTACCTTAAAAAGAAAAAAACGGTATAACGAAAAAATGGCGATTAGCTGAAAAAAGGAAATCACAAAAGCGGCGCCGGAACTAGGAAAGGCACTAAAACTAAGTTAAACCCCATTAAAATTAACGTTATTTAAAAAGAACGAAAGAAACGAGATAAATTAATTATTAAGTGTTTTAATTACAAAAAAAAAGGACATTATAAGAACGAATACCGAAATCCTAAGAAACAAAAACTAAAAACAAGAGGGATTCCTTAACCCGAGAAAAGAGTCGCCGAGGCAAGAGTTTAATTCGAAAATAACAAAAAAATAAATTAAGTATTTATTATTAATATTATTAAAGTAAAAAAGATTAAGAAAGCCCTTATAAAAGAAGTTTATAAATTTTATTAAGTTAACCGCAAAGATTATTTAGAGAATAACCACTCGTATCTAGGATATCTCACATTAAAACAAGCTAAATAAGGATATAATAAAGGCGAATTACTATATAAATATAATAATTATAAGCTAGAATACGACTTAAGAATTAAGTTAAACCATAGTGATTTACATTAAAGCCACTATAAAAATGATAAATGCGAAACTCACTAAGGAAAAAGCCAATATAATAACTTAAACTAGAGGTTTTACATAAATAATAACTATAATACTTATTAGAGCTTAAAGGAATATACATTGTTATATTAAAACTTTTATATTAACGACGCTTATTAAATATATAAAAGCTTTAAAAATAAAGCCGATTACTATTTTCAAGAACTAAAGAATAATAATATGGAAGAAAATGAATGTATTTGCGATAACGTCCCACGATAGCCACATTACCTTAAAGCATGTTATTTTCACCTAAATTCCGAAAAAAGCTACGAAATAATAGCTAAAAGTTGTATATATTACACCTTAATACCATGTGACGTACACGACCTACTTAAAGCAGGTTTCGAAGAAGACGAGATTAAGGAAAAATTATAAGAATTATAAAAGGGACTATATTTTCTATAATAGCTCGAAGAACGAACTAAATACGACATTAATCTATTTAGCTTTATAAAAAAATACTTAACAAAGCAATAAGTAAAAACACGTGCGACTAAACAGGGTTATAAACGAATTATTAAAGTATACCTTAAAAAAAGAGAAAAGCTTTTAAAAATCAATATAAACCTAAAAGGAGATATCGAAATACCCTTCACAAATAAACTTAATAATTATTTATTTTATTTAAGAATAATTTAGAATTTTAAGAAATTCCGAGTTAATAGAATAAACTTGAGTTATAAAAGGGCCCTCGAAAAAAAATTGAAGTTTTAATATGTAAGGTTTTATATAAAGAATAAACCTTTTACCCCCTATTACGTGAAGGGTAATTAAAGAGACTATCTAAGTAATGATTACTAGAAACACGTTCCTATGAAAGCCTAAGAATGAAAGGACATCCGGGTTATAATAATTAAAAGAAAACCAAAAGAGAAGGAACGTGAAAAACCAAAAAACGGCAAAGGCTTTCACTAGTAAGGCAGCGAGAAGCCATAAATAACAAGTCTTTATATAAAGTCTAATCGAGACTTAATAACACTATTATAACTAAAGTTAAGTATAATAGAAGGAAGTATAAAGCTTTAATAGATTTAAAAGTAAATAAAAGTTATATCTTAATAAAGATGGCTTAAAAAGATAAAATACTATAAATATATAAATAAAATCCATATAAGCTATAAAACTTTAAAGGAAACATATCTAGTTATAAGAATAATAAAGTGCTAAGAAAAATAATTCCTTTCTCGATAACTATTTAAGGATATTTTAAACAAGTTATCCTTAATATTACATATATATTAAATCATAATATGATCTTAAGAATGAATTAGCTTAAAAAAAGCAATTCATAAATAAATTTCAAGATAAACACGCTTTATTAAGATTAAAAACAAGAGGAGTTAACCATTACAAGTTACAAAATGAGTACCGCAAGTAACTTTAAAGAAACGAATATAAAAACGAAACATATTACTTATATAATTCAAGTAACTAAGCCTAAAAATCCAACAAAGAGAATACCGCGCAAATACCTTCGTTTCTATAAATTATTTAAAAATAAAACAAAAAAAGAATTACCAAAATATAACTAATAAGATCATTAAATCTATTTTAAAAAAGAAAAACAATTAAAATTATTCTTAATATATTTTATAAATTAAGAAAAATAAAAAGCACTATAAAAAGGAATTTAGGAGAATCTTAACAAAGAATATATTCGAGAATTAAAATCCTCGTTAAGATACCCAGCAATAATGGTACTTAAAGTCGATAAAAACGGGAAGTAACATATCGATAAAAAAGGAAATCTAGTGTGGCGACGAGTAATTAACTACCGGCACCTCAATGAAATAACCAAGAAAAACGGATACTTATTACTACTAATAAAACTCATAAAAAAACAAATTAATAAGGCTTAAATCTTTATAGCACTAAACCTTCGCGATAAATACTATATAATCAAAATAGCTAAAAAACATAAATAATATACAGCTTTTTAAATAATATATAAATATTATAAGTATAAAGTTATGCTATTTAGACTTATTAACACACCCGCTACATTTTAACACATAATTATAATAGTTCTTCGCAAGTTTCTAGACAAATTTATATTCGTTTATCTAGACAATATTCTAATTTACTTAAAAAACGAGAAGAAACATAAAAAACATATAAAACAAGTGTTAAAAACCCTGGAAAAAGCGAACCTACTTGTTTATCCGACTAAAAGTAAATAGCATATTAAAAAACTAAACTATTTAGGGTTTATAATAAGTCTAAGAGAAATCCGTATTTAAAAAAGAAAAATAACAATAATTAAGAATTAATTAAAACCCAAAAGCGTTATAAACGTACGCGCATTTCTTGGTTTTATTAACTATATTAAATAACTCATTAAAGATTTCGGGTATATCGCTAAACCATTAACGGAATTAACTACCTTAATAAAAATAAAAAAGGCTTTCCATTTTATTAAAAAAGCTAAACAGGCTTTTCGGCAGCTAAAAGAAATTATAACCAATAAAGTTATATATAAACTTCTAAACGAAAATAAAAAGAAACGACTAAAGACAAACGCTTTAGATTTCGCCATTAAAGCAATCCTAAAGTAATTAAAAAACAATAAAAAATAATACCTAGTCACGTACTTATCCAAAGCACTATATAATGTTAAATTGAATTATTAAATTTATAATAAAGAACTACTAGCAGTTATTAAAGCACTAAAGAAATAAGAACCATAACTTAACAAAACCAAGGAACTTATTAACATCTATTTAAACCACAAGAACCTTACACGATTCATAACAACACAAACGCTTAACTAGAAACACGAGCGTTAAATGATTTTCCTGTCCAAATTTAATTTCAAAATCTAGCATATCAAGGAAAAAGAAAACATCTAAGCAGATCTTCTTAGCAAAAAAGGAGATTATAAATCAAAAATCAATAAAAGAAATATCTAAATGTTTAAAAAACAAAATAACAAATTAATTATATTAGTTTACATGCGAATTAACATAAAAAACTAAAAATAATAATTCAAGGAAAATTATAATTAAAAGGAAAAACAATTATAATCTTAATAAAGACCCAGTAACGAACTTCTTTCGTATAAAGAAAAGGTATATATATTAAAACGAATATAGAACAAATTCGTTAAAGAATTTCACGAATATCCTTTATACGGCCATTAAAGGATTTTTAAAACAATAAAACGACTTTAAAAAGAATTCGACTTTCTAGGAATACGATAAACAGTTAAAAGAATTATAAGGAATTATAATATTTATAATAAAGCTAAAATATCACGATATAAACTATATAAATTACTATAACTAACCTAAATACTTAATAAAGCATAATATATAATTACATGGGATTTTATAATGAAACTCCTAGAGTTAAAAGATCTTACCATAAGAGTACCTTATAACAACATATAGGTAATTGTTAATAGACTCACGAAATACGCCTACTTCTTATTATTTAACGAATTAAATACAGCAAAATAGTTAGTTTTTAGCTTTTTAAGAGAGTACGTTAACAAACATGGGCTATTAAAACGCGTTGTTTTAAATAGAGATAAGTTATTTATATTAAAATTCTAGATTAGTTTAATAAAACGAATAAAAATTAAATAAAAGTTGTTTATAACGTATTACCCCCAAATAAACAAGTAAATAAAAAGACTAAACTAAATAATGAAATAATATTTACGAAGCTATATTAATTGAGAAATGAATAACTAGATAAAGCTACTACTAATAGCTTAAATAATATATAACACTTCGATTAACGAAGATATAAAGATGTCACTATACGAGGCAGTGTACAAGCAAAAAGCGGAAATCCAAAAATAACCAATTAAACTCATAAAAGCACCAAAAATCGAAACAAAGGCCTCGAGAATAAAAGTATTATTTAAAAAGATTTAAGCAGTACAATAACGGCTATAAAAAGAATTATAGTTTATTTAAGATAAAATAACAAAGTACTATAATAAAAAAAGAATTAAAGAACTAATTCTTAAAAAAGGAGATATAATTTACTTGTTCCGTTAACGACAAAGCGCAATATTAAAAACACCTTAAATTAAAATAAAGCGACTTAACGAAAAACTTAAATTTAAGAAATTAAAACCATATAAGATTAAAAAAATTATTTTGAAAGTTAATTATAAGTTAATATTATTAAAAAAATTTAAAATATATCTTGTATTTTATATTTTACTCTTAAAACCAGCATTAAATAACGCCATGCTAAAAAACCAACTAAAATTTAAAGAAAACCCTAATAAGTACGAAGTAAAAAAGATACTAAATTTAAAATAAGTTAAAAGTTAGTTATAATATTTTGTTAAATAAGAAGGTTACCTACCCGAGGAAAACACTTAAAAACCACTTAAACACTTAAAAAATTTAACGAATAAACTTAAGAACTTTCACCGCTAAAACCCAAATCGTTTAGGGGGATTTAAAAACCCAGGTTATAACCTAATTAAAACCAATCGAAAAAGGGGAAGACCTTTAAAACAAGCACGCCTTACCTGGATGCAAATTAACGCAGCGATTCCTCCGTGTTTTACTACTCTTTAAAGAAACGCTACTATTTAGTTATAACACGCTTTTATTTTTTTAACTTTTCTAAACTTTAATAATCACAACGAACTATTTTTACTTCACACTTTTTAAAAAAGTTTTATTATTTCTATAAACGAATTAAACGAGAAATAGCCGTTCGCATTTCCTTTTATTAACGCTTTAACTCGTTTTAATGTCTTTATTAAAGCTTTAATAAAAGCCCCTTCGCTACTAGTTCTTCCTTATTTAAACGTTTTTTCTCACGCGAAATGTTTTGTATAAATAGGAGAGATGTTCCGTTACCTCCGCAATTGCGATTATTAATCTCTAGACATTCCCCACATCGAAAACAGCTCTTTACCATTCTATACATTAGTCCCTTTTCGGTATAACGATCGTAAGGCATAACTTTAAACCCAAATAAGGAAATAGTTATAATATTATCTCTTCGGTAATCTATAAACGATTTCTTTTTTACTAGTAAAAAGGAATTCTTTTAAACACCACAATTAAATATAATAATAAAAAAAGAGGTAAAATTAGTTTTTAAGATAAAAACAATAAAAACGAGAAATAATATTACGAATTAAGAAGTAGTTTTATTTTTAAACGTTATTACGTGTTAATCACGTAACCTTTATTTTAATTATTTATTACTATAAAAAAATAATTAAGAAAAAATCCATACATTATTTATTAGGATTAATAAATAATACGGAAAACTAGGAAATGCACTAAATAATAGTCTTAAGAGACATTTATATAAATAAATTGGAATCTCCTTTTGTATCTAGTTATTCTTTCTAGTTCTTTAGCTATCAATCTAAAACTATAGTCACTTTTTAATATTATAGTGAGAGTACCTTGAAACCTCTTTAACGAACATAACAAGAAATCAATTAAACTAATCTCAACCCATTATTACCTTTAAATCAAGAAAACTCAGTACGTACTCACCTGTGAAGTTAGTTGACTAAGAACACACAGGGAGGTTCGTCACAGTTAAATAGTAAAAAGTAAATATATTTCGTGAGTTTATTAACGATTACTTATATGTTATTATAAGGTATTTTTATGGTAAGATTTTTTAACTTAAAGAGTTTTACTATGAAATCCCGTGTAATTATATACCACGTTTTATTAAGTATTTAAGTTAATTATAATAATTTATATGGTTTATATCGTGATGTTTTAACCTTATTATAAACGTTATAATTATTTATAATTCTTTTAATTGTTTATCGCATCCTTAAAAAGTCGAATTCTTTTTAAAGTCGTTTTAACGTTTTGAAAATTCCTTAATAACCATGTAAGGGGTGTTTATAAAATTCCTTAATAAATTCGTTTTATACTTGTTTTAATACGTAAACCCTTCTCTTATACGAAAGAAGTTCATTATTAAATCCTTATTAAAACTATAATTACTTTTCTTTTAAATTATAATTTTCTTTAAAACGTTATTTCTAGTTTTTTATGTTAATTCGTATATAAGCTAATATAACTAATTTGTCATTTTGTTATTTAAATATTTAAACATCTCTTTTATTAATTTTTAACTTATAATTTCCTTTTCTACTAAGAAGATTTATTTAAATATTTTCCTTTTCTTTAATATAATAAATTTTAAAATTAAAATTGGACAAGAAAATCATTTAACATTTATGTTATTATAAATCGTATAAAGTTCTTATAATTTAAATAAATATTAATAGGTTTTTTAGTTCTGTTAAGCCATAGTTCTTATTTTTTTAATGCTTTAATAACTATTAATAATTATTTATTATAAATCTAATAATTTAGTTTAACACTATATAGTGCTTTAAATAAATACGCGACTAAGTACCATTTTTTATTATCTTTTAATTACTTTAAAACTACTCCGATAACGAAATTTAAGGCGTTTATTCTTAGTCGTTTCTTCTTATTTTCGTTTAGAAGTTTATATATAACCTCGTTAGTTATTACTTTTTTTAATTACTAAAAAGCTTATTTAGCTTTTTCGATAAAATGGAAAGCTTTTCTTGTTTTTGTTAAGGTAATTAGTTCCGTTAATAGTTTAATAATTCGCTTAAAATCTTAAATAAGTTATTTAACGTAATTAATAAAACCAAGAAATGTGCGTACATTTATAACACTTTTAAGTTCTAGTTAATTCTTAACTATTATTATTTTTCCTTTTTAAATACGGATTTTTTTAAACTTATTATAAACCTTAAATAATTTAATTTTTTAATATGCTATTTATTTTTAATTAAATAAATAAATAAGTTTATCTTTTTAAGGCTTTTAATACTTATTTTATATGTTTTTTATATTCCTTCTCGCTTTTTAAGTAAATTAATATATCGTTTAAATAAATAAATATAAATTTATTTAAAAACTTACGAAAAACTATTATAATTATATATTAAAATGTAGCGGGTACGTTAATAAATCTAAATGATATAACTTTATATTTATAATGTCTATATACCGTTCGGAAAGCGATATATTATTTATGTCTTTTAGCTATTTTAATTATATAATAACCATTGCGAAGGTTTAATGTTATAAAGATTTAAGCTTTACTAATTTGCCTTTTCATGAGTTTTATTAATAGTAATAAGTATCCGTTTTTTATTATTATCTTATTAAAGTATTAATAATTAATTACTTGTTATTACATTAGATTTCTTTCTTTATTAATATGTTATTTTCCGTTTTTATTAACCTTTAATACCATAATTACTAAGTATCTTAATAAGAACTCCGATTTTTAAATATATCCTTTATTAAGATCCTTTTAAATTCTTTTTTATAATGCTTTTTGTTTTTCTTAATTTATAAGATATATTAAAAATAGTTTTAATTGCTTTTTTTCTTTAAAGTGGATTTAGTAATCTCATTAATTATATTTTAATAATTTTTTTTATTCTATTTTTAAATAATTTATAAAAACGGAAGTACTCGCGTAGTACTTTTTTCGTTAAATCTTTAAGCTTAATTACTCGAATTATATAAATAATATATTTCGTTTTTATATCCGTTTTTTTAGTATTATTTATAATACTTATTTTATAACCCGTAATAATTAACTCCTTTTAATCTTAATTTTAATGAAACGTGTTTATCTCGAAATTTATTTATAAATTACTTCTTTTAAGCTAATTCATTTTTAGGATTATATCGTGACTTAATATATATATAATATCAAAAATGACTTACTTAAGATGTTTTTAAATAGTCACTAAAAAAGGGATTATTTCTCTTAATACTTTATTATTCTTATAATTAAATATATATATTTTTAAAGTTTCGTAATTAATATAAACTTTATTTATATATTTATAATATATTGTCCTTTTAAGTTATTTTAATTAAAATATAATTTTTATTTATTCTTAAGTTTATAAAGGCTTTATACTCCCTTTTATTATACTTAACTTTAATTATAATGGTATTATCGAGTTTTAACTAGACTTCGTATAAAAACTTATTATTTATAACTTCTCGCTGTTTTACTAGCGAGAGTCTTTACCGTTTTTTGGTTTTCTACGTCCCCTCTCTTTTAGGTTTTTTTAGGTCGCTACGACCTAAATATCTTTTTATTCTTAGGCTTTTATAAGAGCGTGTTTTTAATAATCGTTATTTAAATAATTTTTTAACTACTTTTTAAGTAGTAAGGAGTAAAAGGTTTATTCTTTATATAAAACCTTATATATTAAAACTTTAATTCTTTTTCGAGGGCCTTTTTATAGCTTAAGTCTGTTTTTTTGTTAATTTGAAATTTTTTAAGGTTTTAAATTATTTTCGAATAATGTGACAAACCTCCCTGTGTATTTCTAGTTAACTGACTTTACAGATGAGTACGTACTAGGTTTTCTTGATTTAAAAGTAATAATGAATTAAGATTAATTTAAATGATTTATAATGTTTTATTCGTTAAAGAGATTTTAATATACTCTTATTATAGTATTAAAAAGTGATTATAGTTTTAAATTAATAGCTAAAAAGCTAGAAAGAATGACTAAATACAAAGGAAATTCCAACTTTTTTATACTTATTCTCCTTTATATACGTTTTTTCTATTTAGTATGTTGAATATTAAAAGAATTAAACTTAATTAAATAAATACCTTTAATTAAGTCACGTGATGTTACATCACATTATAAAAGAGGGGACCATTAATTTGTTTAGTTTTAGTCCGTGTTTAACTACCCTTATTAAAAACCCTTTTAACATAGTTAGTTTATAACATTATTTCTCCCCTTTTAAATTCTTTGTCTTTAAAGATTTTTCTTTTTAATAAGTTCCTTTTTTTATTATCGTTATAATGTTCGATATATTTAAATCTATTTCGAAACCTTTAAAGACTCAATATAAATCCCGTGATTTTATTACTACTTATATTCGTTTATATAATTATAAGGTATTTCCTTGTTTTTATTATTTTAAAATAGATCTTCGTTACTTTATAGTGCCTTAATTTAAAACATGTTCTTATTATGCGGTTAAAGCTTATAATTATTACGACGGTTCCGGTATCGAAATGTTTAATTTAGCGGATCTCGGCCGCGAGAGGAATTATATTATTAATAAGCGTCGTAAAGCGGAAAAGGAGCTTTAAGCCCTTGTTAGTCGTTTTACTTATCTTCGCAAATAAAAAAAGTATTTATAAAAAAGGGATTTAAAAATATTAAAACGTGGTTTTTTTTATTTATAAAAAATCTCGAAAAAGTAGAGTTAGAAAAATAAAAGCGTTTAAAAGAGAAGTAGAAACGTTTTTAAATTAAATAATAATCTTTAGCCGAGCAAGCTAAAGTTACTTCCGAGGTCGTTCCTTTTTTCGACTTATCTTTTTTAGGTTAAAGCTTTAACTTTTAAGCCTTCTTAGTCGATCCGGGTTTTAATGGTGAAAATTCGCAAGTTTATTTATTAGGTTTTTTAGGTGCTTAAGTCGTTTTTAAGTGTTTTCCTCGGGTAGGTGTTACGAACCATGGGAATAGAGGGATTCCATACCAGGGTGTCGTGGCACGGACCAAGGAATTAATAAACAGGTTAGTTCCGTTCCGGTCATGATGTAACCTCACGTGACATGGATATAGTGGGATATCATATCCAACAGGGATAAATATGGAGGGATTTCATATCCATCGGTATCCAACATACCAAACAGTGGAAATGTGTATAAAGAAAAACAAGTATAAGTAGATTAAAATTTCCTATATATTTAGTTATTCATTCCTTAGCTATTAATCTAAAACTATAGTCACTTTTTAATACTATAATGAAAATACCTTGAAACCTTTTTAACAAATATAACATTATAAATCACTTAAACTAATCTTAACCCACTATTACCTTTAAACTAAGAAAACCTAATACGTACTCACCTATGAAGTTAATTAACTAAAAACACATAAGGAGGTTCGTTACATTTTAATAGCTCCTTAATTAGTGTTTAACATTAATTTAAAAAGAGGGACTTTTAATCGAAATAATCCCAAGATAAATATGCCCCTTAAAACCAAAAGGCAACAAGAAAAAAAACAAGTAAAAAAACAATAATTAATAAGCTTTTAAACGAAAGCTTTAGGTCTTTTTACGATACGACTAAAATATTTAAAGGAATTAACACAAGAGTTTATTATAATTATAGCTAAAAAAGAGTTACAGGAGGACATCTTAAAAGATCAGCAAGAAAAAGCATTTAAAAAAGAAGAAAAGGAGGAGAAAAAAATGCCTAAGGAAGAAAACAAATAAGTAAAATAACCCTAACCACCTTTAAACGATAGCGACCTTAACAACTCGAACGACGACGACAATATAACAACCCTCGACGTAAAGGGTTTTAAACTAATTATACCTAGTAAATATAATAGGTTAAGCGATTTAAAAGGATTTTTAATTTAGGCTGGAACCTATTTACGATTCTATTATAAAACGATTACTACTAAGGAATAAAAGGTTTTTATGGTATTTCAGCTCCTTGCTGGAACCGCCTTGACCTGGTTTTAACTAGTGTTAAAAAATCATTTAGAAAACGGATTAAACGCCCAGAAAAACACAAAAAAAGTCTTCAAAAATTATAAGGAGTTTGAAAAATAACTTAGGTTTATATTTAGCAATCTAATCCTTAAATAATAAGCCGAAGCTCGACTTTATAAACTACGACAAGATAAGAAGGCTTTAGATTATGTTGTTAAGTTCAAAAAACTCACAAGTTAGTCACAACTACTTATTAAAAGCCTATATTATTTATTTTATTAAGGGTTAAAAAACCATATAAAAAATGAGTTATATAAAACAAACCTGTATAAAGAAAAGAACCCAGGGAAGTTTAATGACTACGTTATAATGGTAATTACTATTAATAACGAGAACTTCGAACGATACTTTAAAAAGAAAAAAACGATATAACGAAAGAATGGCGACCAGCTAAAAAGAGGAAATCACAAAAGCGGTACCGGAACCAAAAAAAGCACTAAAACAAAGTTAAATCCTATTAAAATCAACGTTATTCAAAAAAAACGAAAAAAACGAAAAAAACGAAATAAATTAACTATTAAATATTTTAACTGTAAAAAGAAAAGACATTATAAAAACGAATGTTAAAGTCTTAAAAAATAAGAACTAAAAATAAAAGAAATTCCTTAACTCAAGAAAAGAATCGCTAAAGTAAAAGTTTAATTTGAAAATAACAAAGAGATAAACCAAGTATTTATTATTAATACTATTAAAGTAGAAAAGATTAAAAAGGCTTTTGTAAAAGAAATCTATAGATTTTATTAAGTTAACTGCAAAGACTGCCTAGAGAATGACTACTCGTATCTAGGATATCTCACACTAGAACAAGCCAGATAAAGATATAACGAAAGCGAACTATTATACATGTGTAATAACTACAAGCTAGGATACGACTTAGGAATTGAGTTAAACCATAGTGATCTACATTAAAGCCACTGCAAAAACGACAAATGCGAAACCTATTAAGGGAAAAGCCAGCATAATAGCTTAAATTGGAAGCTTTATATAAATAATAATTATAATATCCATTAAAACTTAAGGGAACATATATCGTTACATTAAAGCTTTTATACTAACGACGCTTATTAAGAATATAAAAGTTTTAAGGATAAAGCCGGTTATTATTCTTAAGAACTAGAAAGTAACGACATAAAAGAAAATAAGTGTATTTGCGATAATACCCCACGATAGCCACATTACCTTAAAGCATGTTATTTTTATTTAAGCTCCGAAAAAAGCTACGAAGTAATGGTTAAAAGTTGTATATATTACACCTCGGTACTATGCGACATATATAACTTGCTCGAAATAGGTTTCGAAAAAAACGAAATAAAGGAAGAATTATAGGAATTATAAAAGGGACTATATTTTCTATAATGGCTCGAAAAACGAACTAAATACGATATTAATTTATTCGGCTTTATAGGGAAACACTTAATAAAGTAGTAAGCAAAAACACGTACGACTAAACGAGGCTATAAATAAATCACTAAAGCATACCTTAAAAAAGGAGGGAAACTCCTAGAAATTAATATAAACCTGAGGGGAGATATCGAGATACCTTTAATAAATAGACTTAATAATTACTCTTTTTATTTAAAGATAATCCAGAACTTTAAAAAATTCTAAGTTAATAAAATAGACTTGGGCTATAAAAGGGCTCTCGAAAAAGAATTGAAGTTTCAATATACAAAATTCTATATAAAGAATAAACCTCTTACTCCTTACTATGTAAAAGGTAATTAAAGAGACTATCTAAGTAATGATTACTAGAAACACGCTCCTATGAAAGCCTAAGAATGGAAGGATATCTAGGTTATAACAACTAAAAAAAAACTAAAAGGGAAGGAACATGGAAAACCAAAAAACAGTAAAGGCTTTCGCCAGTAAAGCAGCGAAAAGCCATAAATAATAAGTCCTTATATGAAGTCTAGTTAAGACTTAATAACACTATTATAACCAGAGTTAGGTATAATGAAAAAGAGTATAAAGCCCTAATAAATTCAGGAGTAAATAAAAGCTATGTCTTAGTAAAGGTAACTTAGGAAGATAAAATACCATAGGTATATAAATAAAGTTTATATAAGTTATAAAACTTTAAAAGAAACATGTTTAGTTATAAGAATGATAAGGTGTTAAGAGAAATAATTCTTTTTTCGGTAACTATTTAAAGACATTTTAAACAAATCATTCTTAATATTACATATATATTAAATCACGATATAATCTTAAGAATGAATTAACTTAAAAAAAGTAATTCACAAATAAATTTCGAGGCAAACATGCTTTATTGGGATTAAAAACAAAAGGAGTTAACCATTACAAGTTACGAGATAAGTACTATAAATAACTCCAGAGAAACGAATACAAAAACGAAACATATCGCCTATATAATTTAAATAACTAAACTTAAAAATCTAACGAAAAGAGTACCGCGCGAGTACCTCCGTTTCTATAAATTATTTAAAGATAAAACAAAAGAAGAATTACTAAAACATAGTTAATAGAATCACTAAATTTACTTTAAAAAAGGAAAACAGCTAAAATTATTCTTAATATATCTTATAAATTAAGAAAAACAAAGAGTACTATAAAAGGGAATTTAGGAGGATCTCGATAAAGGATATATTCGAAAATCTAAATCCTCGTTAGGATACCCGGTAATCATGGTACCCAAAATCGACAAAAACGAGAAATAACGTGTTAATAAAAAAGGAAACCTAATATAAAAACGAATAATTAATTACCGACACCTCAATAAAATAACCAAGAAAAACAGGTATTCGTTACTACTAATAAAACTCATAAAAGAATAAATCAACAAGGCCCAAATCTTCATAACATTAAACTTTCGCGATAAATACTATATAATTAGAATAGCCAAAAAATATAAATAATATATAGCCTTTTAAACAATATATAGATATTATAAATACAAAGTTATGCTATTTAAACTTACTAACGCGCCCGTTACATTTCAATATATAATTATAATAATCCTTCGCAGGTTTTTAAATAAATTTATATTTATTTACTTAAACGATATACTAATTTACTTAGAAAACGAGAAAAAACATAAAAAACATGTAGAATAAGTATTAAAAGCCCTGGAAAAAGCAAACCTACTCGTTTATTCAATTAAAAACAAATAACATATTAAGAAACTAAATTATTTAGGGTTTATAATAAGTCTAAAAGAAATTCGCATTTAAAAAGGAAAAATAGTAATAATCAAGAATTAGCTAGAACCTAAAAATGTCATAAACGTACGCGCATTTCTTGGCTTTATTAATTATATTAAATAACTTATTAAGGATTTCGAGCGTATCGCTAAACCATTAACGGAATTAACTACCCTAGCAAAAACAAAAAAGGCTTTCCATTTTACTAAAAAAGCCAAACAGGCTTTCTAGCAACTAAAAGAAGTTATAACTAGCGAGGTTATATATAAACTTCCGAACGAAAATAAAAAGAAACGACTAAAGATAAACACCTTAAATTTCGCCATTAGAGCAGTCCTAAAGCAGCTAAAAAACAATAGAAAATGGTACCTAATCACGTACCTATCCAAAGCACTATATAGTGCTAAACTAAATTATTAGATTTATAACAAGGAACTATTAATAGTCATTAAAGCACTAAAAAAATGGGAACCATAACTTAGCGAAACCAAGGAACTTATTAACATCTATTTAAACCACAAAAACCTTACATAATTCATAACAACATAAACGCTTAACTAGAGACATAAGCGTTAAATGATTTTCTTGTCTAGATTTAATTTCAGAATTCAGCACATTAAGGGAAAAAAAAACATTTAAATAAATCTTCTTAGTAAAAAGGGAGATTATAAATCAAAAATCAATAAAAGAGATATCTAGATATTTAAATAACAAAATAACAAATTAATTATATTAGCTTACATGCGAATTAACATAGGAGACTAGAAATAACGTTTTAAGGAAAATTACAGTTAAAGGGAAAAACAATTATAATCTTAATAAAGATCTAGCGACGAATTTCTCTCATATAAGGAAAAGGTATATATACTAAAACAAGTATAAAACGAATTCATTAAAGAATTTCACGAATATCCTTTACATGGCTATTAAGGGATTTTCAAAACGGTGAAACGACTTTAAAAGGAATTCGACTTTCTAAAAATACAACAAACAATTAAAAGAATTATAAAGAATTGTAACATCTATAATAAGGCTAAAGCATCACGATATAAACCATATAAATTACTATAACTAACCTAGATACCTAATAAAGCATAGAATATAATTGCATGGGACTTCGTAATAAAACTCTTAAAGTTAAAAGATCTTACTATAAGAGTACCTTATAACAATATATAAGTAATTATTAATAAACTCACGAAATACACCTACTTCTTACCATTTAACAAATTAAACATAACAAAATAGTTAGCTTTTAACTTCTTAAAAAAATATGTTAATAAACATGGGTTACTAAAACGCGTTATTTTAAATAGAAACAAGTTATTCACGTTAAAATTTTGGACCAACTTAATAAAACGAATAAAAATTAAATAAAAGTTATTTATAACGTATTACCCCTAAATAAATAAATAAATAAAGAAACTAAACTAAATAATAAAACAATATTTACAAAGTTATATTAACTAGGAAATAAATAACTAGGTAGAATTATTACTAGTAGCCTAAATAGCATATAACACTTCAATTAACGAGAATATAAAGATATTACCACACGAGGCAATATACAAGCAAAAAGCGGAAGTCTAAAGACAATTAATTAAACTCACAAAAGCACCAAGAGTCAAAACAAAGGCCCCGAAAGCAGAAGTACTATCCGAAAAAATCTAGGCAGTATAATAACGGCTATAAAAAGAATTACAATTCATTTAAGACAAAATAACAAAATACTATAATAAAAAAAGAATTAAAGAACTAATTCTTAAAAAAAGAGATATAATCTACTTACTCCGTTAACGACAAGGCGTAATATTAAAAACACCTTAAATCAAAATAAAACAACTTAACGAAAAACTAAAATTTAAAAAATTAAAACTATATAAAATTAAAAAAGTTATTTCGAAAGTTAATTATAAACTAGTACTACTAAAAAGATCCAAAATATATCCTATATTTTATGTTTCGCTTTTAAAACCAGTACTAAATAACGTCATACCAAAAAACCAACTAAAATTTAAAGAAAACCCTAATAAATACGAAATAAAAAAGATACTAAATTCAAAACGAATCGGAGGTTAATTACAGTATTTTGTCAAATAAGAAGGTTACTTACCTAAAAAAAACACTTAAAAACCACTTAAACATTTAAAGAATTTAACAAATAAACTTAAAAGCTTTTACTGCTAAAACCTAGATCGTTTAAAGGAATTTAAGGACCCAGGTCGTGACCTAGTTAAAACCAGTTAAAGAAGGAGAAAACCTCCAAAGTAAGCACGCCTTACCTAGATACAAGTTAACGCAGCGATTCTTCCGTGTTTTGCTGTTTTTTAAGAAGACGCTACTATTTAATTATAACACGCTTTTATTCCTCCTTTAAACACTCCTACTTTTCCAGCTCGTTTAAATCTTAAAAACCCCGTTATAACATTTTAAAACCTTTCTATTTAAGAAAGTCTCGCTAACGACGTAAGCGTAATATACAATTAATGAATTTATTAACCTCGATTTAAAAACAATTAATTTCTGACTATAAACAAGTTATTTCGGCTTAATAAAGAAGAAAAGTCTTCTCCGCTTGTCGTTCTTATCGAAACAACCGTTCCTTCTTAACATCTAACCGATTAAAAGAATTTAAAGCAATACCGGTTCCATCGCAGAGACAACCCTCACGAACACATTCACTACATTTTCGAGACTCTCCTTTTGCCATAACACACTTAAGCGCCTAATCAAAGCAACGGGAATAAGGCATAATTTCAAAATTAAAACCCAACTTATTTATCTGATATGTAAGTCTTTCGCGTTCAAATTTCTGGTCTAAACGATAACGCTTAGTAATACAATTACTAAACATAATTATTATAAAAGGAAGAAAAAATAACTTATTAAGAATAGTTTTTAAAACAAAGATTCTAAAAGGGGAGAAATAGTGTTATAAACCATAGAAATAAAGGGATTCCATACCAAGGTATCGTGGCACGAACCAAGGAATTAATAAACAGGTTGGTTCCGTTCCAGTCATAATGTAACCTCACGTGACGTGGATATAGTGAGATATCATATCTAACAAGGATAAATATAAAGGGATTTTATATCCATCGATATTTAACATACTAAATAATAGAAATATATATAAGGAAAAACGAGTATAAATAAATTGGAATTTCCTATGTATTTAGTTATTTATTCCTTAGCTATTAATCTAAAACTATAATCACTTTTTAATACTATAATAAGAGTACCTTAAAACCTCTTTAACGAACATAACATTATAAATCACTTGAACTAATCTCAACCCACTGTTACCTTTAAACCAAGAAAACCTAGTACGTACTTACTTGTGAAGTCAGCTGACTAGGAACACACAAGGAGGTTCGTCACAGTAGGTAACCTTCCTACTTAACAAGATATTATAATTAATTATTAACTTATTTTAAATTTAATATCTTTTTAATTTCGTACTTATTAGGGGTTTTTTTAAATTTTAATTAGTTTTTTAAAAAAACGTTTTTTAGTACTAGTTTTAAAAGTAAAATATGAAATATAAAATATATTTTGGATTTTTTTAAAAGAGAGAGTTTATAATTAACTTTTAAAATGACTTCTTTAATCTTATATAGTTTTAACTTCTTAAACTTAAGTTTTTTATTAAGCTATTTTATTTTAATTTAAGGCGTTTTTATTAATACGCCTTATTATTAACGAAGCAAATAAACTATATCTTCTTTTTTAAAAATTAGTTCTTTAATTCTTTTTTTGTTGTAATACTTTGTTATTTTATTTTAAATAAACTATAACTCCTTTTATAATCGTAATTATATTACTTAAACTTTTTCGAATAATACTTTTACTCTCGAGGCTTTTATTTTAACTCTTAATGCTTTTATAAGTTCGATTAGTTACTTTTAAATTTCTACTTTTTAACCGTACACTACCTCGTGTAGTAATATCTTCATATATTCGTTAACCGAAGTATTATATACTATTTAAGCTATTAGTAGTAGTTTTATCTAGTTATTTATTTCTTAATTAATATAACTTTTTAAATACTATTTTATTATTTAATTTAGTCTCTTTATTTATCTATTTATTTAGGGATAATACGCTATAAATAACTTTTATTTAACTTTTATTCGTTTTATTAAGTTAATTTAAAACAATACGTTTCGGTAGTTTATATTTACTAACATATTTTTTTAGGAAACTAAAAACTAATTATTTTATTATGTTTAACTTTTTAAACGGTAAAAAGTAAGCATATTTTGTAAGTTTATTAACGATTACTTATATGTTATTATAAGGTACTTTTATGATAAAATCTTTTAACTTAAGAAGTTTTACTACGAAATCTCATGCAATTATATGTCACGCTTTATTAAGTATTTAAGTTAGTTATAATAGTTTATATAGTTTATATAGTTTATATCGTGATGCTTTAGCTTTATTATAAACGTTATAATTCTTTATAATTCTTTTGATTATTTATCGCATTTCTAGAAAGTTAAATTCTTTTTAAAGTCGTTTTATCGTTTTAAAAATTCCTTAGTAACCGTGTAAAAAATATTCATAAAATTCTTTAACAAATTCATCTTATACTCGTTTTAATACGTAAACCTTTTCTTTATACAAGAGAAGTTCGTTATTAGATCTTTGTTAAGATTATAATTATTATTTTTAACTATAATTTTCTTTGAAACGTTATTTCTAGTTTCTTATATTAATTCGCATGTAAGCTAATATAATTAATCCGTCATTTTGTTATTTAAACATTTAAATATCTTTTTTATTAATTTTTAATTTATAATCTCCTTTTTTACTAAGAAGATCCGTTTAAATATTTTCTTTTTCTTTAATGTAATAAATCTTAAAATTAAAATTAAATAGAAAAATCATTTAACGTTTATATCTTTAATTAAGCGTTTATATTATTATAAATCTTATAAGGTTCTTATGATTTAAATAAATATTAATAGGTTTCTTGGTTTTATTAAGTTATAATTTTTATTCTTTTAATGTTTTAATAATTACTAATAATTACTTATTATAAATTTAATAGTTTAATTTAGCACTATATAATGCCTTAAATAAGTATACGACTAAGTACTATTTTTTATTATCTTTTAGTTACTTTAAAACTAAGAAATACGCGTACGTTTATAACACTTTTAAGTTTTAACTAATTCTTAATTATTATTATTTTTCCTTTTTAAATATAGATTTTTCTTAAACTTATTATAAACCCTAAATAGTTTAGTTTTTTAATATATTATTCATTTTTAGTTAAATAAACGAGTAGGTTTACCTTTTCTAAGGCTTTTAACACTTGTTCTATATATTTTTTATACTCTTTCTCGCTTTCTAAATAAATTAATATATCGTTTAAATAAACAAATACAAATTTATCTAGAAACTTACGAAAAACCGTTATAATTATAAATTAAAATGTAATAAATACGTTAATAAATTTAAATGGCATAACTTTATATTTATAATATTTATATATCGTTCGGAAGGCGGTGTATTATTCGTATTCTTTAACCATTTTAATTATATAATAATTATCGTAAAAGTTTAATACTATAAAGATTTAAGCTTTATTAATTTGTCTTTTTATAAGTTTCATTAATAATAACGAGTATTTGTTCTTTTTTATTATCTTATTAAAGTGTCGATAGTTAATTACTCGTCATTACATTAAATTTCCTTTTTTATTAACACGTTATTTTTCGTCTTTATCGACCTTTAATATTATAATTACCGGGTATCTTAACAAGGATTTTAATTCTCAAATATATCCTTTATTAAATTCCTTTTAAATTCCTTTTTATAATGCTTTTTATTTTTCTTGATTTATAAGATACACTAAAAATAATTTTAGCTACTTTCCTTTTTTAAAGTGAATTTAGTAATCTTACTAGCTATATTTTAATAATTCTTTTTTTGTTTTATTTTTAAATAATTTATAAAAACGGAAGTATTTACGTAATATTTTTTTCGTTAAATCTTTAAGCTTAATTATTTAAATTATATAAGCGATATATTTCGTCTTTATATCCGTTTTTTTAAAGTTACTTATGGTACTTATCTCGTAACTCGTAATAATTAACTCTTTTTAATCTTAATTTTAATAAAGCGTATTTATCTCGAAATTTATTCGTAAATTACTTCTTTTAAGTTAATTTATTCCTAGAATTATGTTGTGACTTAATATATATATAATATTAAAAATGACTTACTTAAAATGTTTTTAAATAATTACTAAGAAGGGAATTATTTCTCTTAATATTTTATTATTCTTATAATTAAATATATATCTTTTAAAGTTCTATAATTAATATAAATTTTGTTTATATATTTATAATATTTTATCTTTTTAAGTTATTTTAATTAAAATATAGTTTTTATTTATTTTTAAGTTTATAAGGGCTTTATACTTCTTTTTATTATACTTAATTTTAGTTATAATGATATCGTCAAGTCCCGACTAAACTTCGTATAAAGACTTATTATTTATAGTTTCTCGCTACTTTACTAACGAGAGCTTTTGCCGTTTTTTGGTTTTTTATGTCTCTTCTTTTTTAGGTTTTTTTAAGTCATTATAGCCCGGATGTCTTTTTATTTTTAGGCTTTTATAAAAGCGTGTTTTTAATAATCGTTATTTAAATAGTCTTTTTAATTACCTTTTAAATAATAAGAAGTAAAAGGTTTATCTTTTATATAAAACCTTACATATTAAAACTTTAATTCTTTTTTAAGGGCCTTTTTATAACTTAAATCTATTTTTTATTAACTCGAAATCTCTTAAGGTTTTAAATTATTTTTAAATAAAAGGTATAATTCTCGAATTTACTTATTAAAGGTAACTTAATATCTCTTTATAAGTTTATATAGATTTCTAGAAACTTTCCTTTTTTTTAAAGTATATTTTAACGATTCGTTTATAGCTTAATTTAGTCGTACGTATTTTTATTTATTATTTTATTAAGTGCTTTTTTACGAAGCCGAACAAATTAATATTATACTTAACTCGCTTTTCAAGCTATTATAGAAAATATAATTCCTTTTATAATTCTTATAATTTTTTCTTAACTTCGTTTTCTTCGAAGCCCGCTTTAAGTAAATCGTATATATTACATAGTATTAAGATGTAATATATATATCTTTTAGTAATTACTTCGTGGCTTTTTTCGGAACTTAAGTAAAAATAATATATTTTAAAATAATGTGGCTATCGTGGGACGTTATCGTAAATATATTTATTTTTTTCCGTGTTATTATTTTCTAGTTTTTAAGAATAATAACCGGTTTTATCTTTAGAATTTCTATATATTTAATAAGTGTTATTAATATAAAAACTCCAATGTAACGATATATATTTCTTTTTTAGTTATTTTTCCATTTTTAGCTTTATTTTAAGTTTTTTATTTAGTAATTTATTAAACTAATTAATATTATTTAAGCTTTAATAAACATCGTAACTGTTATTTATATAAAACTTCCGGTTTAAGTTATTATATTTATTTTTTTCTTAGTATGTTTCGTATTTATCATCGTTATAATGGCTTTAATATAACCTATTATAGTTTAACTTAATTCTTAAGTTATATCCTAGTTTATAAGTATCGTACTTATATAATAATTCGCTTTTATTATATCCTTGTTTAGCTTATTTTGGCGTGAGGTACCTTAAGTATAAGTAGTTATGCTTTAAATAATTTTTATAATCGACTTAATAATATTTATAACTTTTTTTATAAGGACCTCCTCGTCTTTTTTTATTTTAATAATAGTAATAATAAACACTTGGTTTATCTTTTTATTATTTTCGAAATAAACCCTTATTTTGGAGGTTTTTTTCTCGAATTAAGAAATCCCTTTTATTTTTAGTTTTTATTTTTTAAAGCTTCGACACTCGTTTTTATAATGTCTTTTCTTTTTATAGTTAAAACACTTAATAGTTAATTTGTTTTATTTCTTTTGCTCCTTTTAAGTAGCGTTGATTTTAATAGAGTTTAACTTAGTTTTAATGCTTTTCTTTATTTCGGCACCACTTTTGTGATTCCCTCCTTTTTATTAATCACCGTTCTTTCGTTATATCGTTTTTTTCTTTTTAAAGTATTATTCGAAGTTTTCGTTATTAATAGTAATTGCCATTATAACGTAGTTATTAAACTTCTTTAAATTCTTTTTTTATATAAGTATGTTTTATATAATTTATTTTTCACATGGTTTTTTAGTTCTTAATAAAATAAATAATACAAGTTTTTAATAAGTAATTATAATTAACTTACAAATTTCTTGAATTTAACAGCGTAGTTTAAAGCCTTTTTATTTTATCGTAGTTTATAAAGTTAAGTTTCGGCTTATTATTTAAAAATTAAGTTGCTAAATATAAATCTAAGTTGTTTTTTAAATTCCTTATAATTTTTAAAGACCTTCTTTATGTCTTTTTAGGCGTTTAGTTTATTTTCTAAATGATTTTTTAATATTAATTAAAACTAAATTAAAGTAGTTCTAACGAGGAGTTAAGATACTATAAAAACCTTTTATTTTTTAGTAGTAATTATTTCGTGATAGAATCGTAAATAAGTTCCGGCTAAAATCAAAAATCCTTTTAAATTACTCGTCTTATTATACTTATTAAGTATAATTAGTTTAAAACTTTTTATATCGAGGGTCGTTATATTATTTTTATCGTTTAAGTTATTAGGGTCGCTATCATTTAAAAGTGATTTC
The DNA here is from genome assembly GCA_022695795.1 of Biscogniauxia marginata. Classification (NCBI taxonomy): domain Eukaryota; kingdom Fungi; phylum Ascomycota; class Sordariomycetes; order Xylariales; family Xylariaceae; genus Biscogniauxia; species Biscogniauxia marginata. The sequence continues at coordinate 593,306 of MU404058.1, read as the reverse complement.
GGTTATTTATCTCTAAGAGGTAAAGGTTATTTTGTTTATTTGTTTTTTTTTTAAATACTTCTTCCTTCTTCTTTTTTTCTTCTTTAAATAATTCTTTTTGCTAAGCTTTAAAGGTGTCTTCTTAAGGCTTTGTGACGAACCTCCCTGTGGATTCCTAGTCAACTGACTTCACAGGTGAGTACGTACTAGGTTTTCTTGATTTGAAGGTAACAGTGGATTGGGATTGGTTTAAGTGATTTATAATGTTTTGTTCGTTAGAGAGGTTTTAAGGTACTTTCACTATAGTGTCAAAGAGTGACTGTAGTTTTAGATTGATAGCTGGAGAATGAAAAATCAGATATATAAGGAATCCCATCCTTCTTATATTCATTCTCCCTGGTATACATTCTTTCCGTCTAGTATGTTAGATACCTTTAGATCTAGATGAGTCTTGAAACTAACTTAGATTCACTATATTGAGTTTGTTTTAGTCAACAGACTGACACAGATTTAACATCACGTGACGTTACATAGAATGTGTGCTGTCCCCACAATTTCACACATTCTTGGTCCCTGTTCCGACATCCTTGTTGAGGCTCCTTCCAACAGAGTCGATTTGTAACAGGCTTTTCTTTAGCTATAACTATAATTAACTTTTATATTAGTTTTTTTAAACCTTTTTATTATACCGTAAAAAATTTTAAAGTTTTCGTTTAAGAGCTTATTAATTATTGTTTTTTTACTTGTTTCTTTTCTTATTACCTTTTAATCTTAAATGGTATACTTATTTTAAGACGGTCCGATTAAGAGTCCCTTTTCTTAAACTAATATCAAGCATTAATTAAAGAGTTATTAAAATGTAACGAACCTCTTTATGTATTCCTAGTTAATTAACTTCACAAGTAAGTACATATTAAGTTTTTTTAATTTAAAAGTAATAATAAATTAAGATTAATTTAAGTAATTTATAATGTTTTATTCGTTAAAGAGATTTTTATATACTCTTATTATAATATTAAGGAGTAACTATAGTTTTAAATTAATAGTTAAAAAGCTAGAAAGAATAACTAGATATAAAGGAAATTCCATCTTTTTTATATTTATTCTTTTTTATATATATTCTTTCTATTTAATATGTTAAATATTAAAAGAATTAAACTTAATTAAATAAATACCTCTAATTCTTTAAACTTAATTAAATGAATACCTTTAATTCTTTAGACTTAATTAAATAAATACCTCTAATTAGGTTACGTGATGTTATATTACATTATAAAGGAGGGGACCACTGGTCCGTCTAGTCTTGGTCCGTGCACGACTACCCCTACTGGAAACCCTTCCAACACAGTTGATTCGTAACAAATAAAAGGTATAATTCTCGGATTTACTTGCTAGAAATAACTTAATATTTCCTTATAGGTTTATATAAATTTCTAGAAACTTTCCTTTTTTTTAAAGTATGCCTTAACGATTTATTTATAGCTTAATTTAATCGCATGTATTTTTACTTATTATTTTATTAAGTGCTTTTTTATTAATCCAAATAAACTTATATTATACTTAACTTGTTTTTCAAGTTAATATAGAAAATATAATTTTTTTTATAATTCTTATAATTCTTTTTTAACTTTGTTTTTTTCGAAACCCGCTTTTAATAAATTATATATATCGTATAGTAATAAAATATAATATATATAACCCTTAGTAATTACTTTGTTATTTCTTTTAAAACTTAGGTAAAGATAATATGCTTTAAAATAATGTAGTTATCGAGGGATATTATTATAAATGCATTTATTTTCTTTCGTGTTATTACTTTCTAGTTTTTAAAAATAATAACCGGTTTTATCTTTAAAACTTCTATATACTTAATAAACGTCGTTAATATAAAAGCTTTAATATAACGATATATGTTTCTTTTTTAGTTGTTTTTTTATTTTTAGCTTTGTTTTAAGTTTTTTACTTAATAACTTATTAAGCTAGTTAATACTATTTAAGCTCTAATAAATATCGTAATTGTTATTTATATAAAACTTCCGATTTAAGTTATTATATTTGTTTTTTCTTTAATATGTTTCATATTTGTTATTATTATAATGGCTTTAATGTAACCCATTATAGTTTAACTTAATTTCTAAGTCGTATCCTAGTTTATAAATATCGTATTTATATAGTAGTTCGCTTTTATTATATCCTTATTTAGCTTGTTTTAATGTAAAGTACTTTAAATAGTCTTTGCGATTAACCTAATAATATTTATAGCTTTTTTTATAAGGACTTTTTCGTTCTTTTTTGCTTTAATAGTAGTAATAATAAACACTTAGTTTACTTCCTTGTTATCTTTAAAATAAATCCTTATTTCGGAGGTTCTTTTCTTGGGTTAAGAAATCCCTCTTATTTTTTGTTTTTTGTTTTTTGGGGCTTTAATACTCGTTTTTATAATATCTTTTTTTATAGTTAAAACACTTAATAATTAATTTATTTTGTTTTTTTTACTCCTTTTAAGTAGTGTTAATTTTAATAAGGTTTAATTTAGTTTTAATGCTTTTCTTTGTTTTTATACCACTTTTATAATTTCCTTTTTTTTATTAATCGCCGTTCCTTTGTTATACCGTTTTTTTCTTTTTAAGGTACCGTTTAAAGTTTTCGTTATTAATATTAATTACCATTATAACGTAATTATTAAACTTTTTTAAGTTCCTTTTTTTATATAGGTTTATTTTATATAGCTTATTCTTTATATGGTTTTTTAGTTCTTAATAAAATAAGTAATATAGGCTTTTAACAAGTAATTATAACTAGTTTATAAGTTTCTTAAACTTAATAGCGTAATTTAAAGCTTTCTTATTTTGTCGTAGTTTATAAAGTCGAGCTTTAGCTTGTTATTTAAAGATTAAGTTACTAAATATAAACTTAAATTGTTTTTTAAACTCTTTATAATCCTTAAAAACCTTTTTTATATCTTTTTAAGCATTTAGTTCATTTTCTAGATAATCTTTTAACACCGGTTAAAACTAAGTTAAAATAGTTTTAACGAGAAGTTAAAATACCGTAAATAAGTTCCGGCTTAAATTAAAAATCTTTTTAAATCGCTCGACTTATTATATTTATTAAGTATAATTAATTTAAAACTTTTTATATCGAAGATCGTTATGTTGTTTTCGTCATTTAAGTTATTAAGGTCGTTATCATTTAAAAATAGCTCCGGTTATTCATTTTTAAGAGGTAAAGGTTGTTTTACTTATTTGTTTTCTTTTTTAAGTGTTTTTTCTTTCTCCTCTTTTTTTTCCTTAAATGATTTTTCTTGTTAAACTTTAAAGGTGTCCTTTTAAGGCTCTTTTTTAATTATAACTATAATTAACTTTTATATTGGTTTTTTTAAACTTTTTTATTATATTATAAAAAAATTTAAAGCTTTTGTTTAAAAGCTTATTAATTATTATTATTTTATTTGTTTCTTTTTTATTACTCTTTAGTTTTAAGGGATATACTTATCCTGAGACGGTTTAATTAAAAGTCCCTTCTCTTAAACTAATATTAAACACTAATTAAAGAGCTATCAAAATGTGACGAACCTCCTTATATATTCTTAGTTAATTAATTTCATAAGTAAATATATACTGGGTTTTCTTGATTTAAAGGTAATAATAAATTAAGATTAATTTAAATGATTTATAATATTTTATTCGTTAAAAAGATTTCAAGGTACTTTTATTATAATATTAAGAAGTAATTATAATCTTAAATTAATAACTAAAAAACTAGAATGAATAACTAAATATATAAAGAATTTTATCTTTTTTTATATTTATTTATTCTATTTTTTATTCCTTAATTAATATGTTAAATACCTTTAAATATGTTTTATTTATATATATTTACTTTTTATTAAATGTTATTAAATGTGTTTTATTTATACACATTTATTCTTCACTAAATATTACTAGATATGTTTTATCTACACATATTTACTCTCCACTGGATATTACTAAATGTGTTTTATCTACATATATCCATTCTCCATTAGATGTTACTAGATGTGTTTTATCTATATATATTTATATTACGTGACCATAGGCTACTTTTTTTCTGGGATTTATGTCCGGTGCTAAACCAAGAATAATAGGGATAGTACCCTTGTCATTTGATTACTTACCCTGGTTGGTTCGTAATAAAATACTTAAAAAAGAAAATAAATAAGTAAAATAACTTTTACTTCTTAAAAATAAATAACCGAAGTTACTTTTAAATGATAATAACTTTAATAATTTAAACGACGAAAATAACATAATAACTCTTAATATAAAAGGTTTTAAATTAATTATACTTAGTAAATATAATAAGTTAAGTAATTTAAAGGAATTTTTAATTTAAGCCGGAACTTATTTATAGTTTTATTACGAAATAATTACTACTAAGAAATAAAAGGTTTTTATAGTATCTTAACTCCTTATTAAAACTATTTTAACTTAGTTTTAATTAGTATTAAAAAACCACTTAAATAATAAATAAAACGCTTAAAAAGATATAAAGAAGATCTTTAAAAATTATAAAGAGTTTAAAAAACAACTTAGGTTTATATTTAGTAACTTAATCCTTAAGTAATAAGCCGAAGCTCGATTTTATAAATTATAACAAAATAAAAAAGCTTTAAATTACGTTATTAAGTTTAAAAAACTCGTAAATTAATTATAACTACTTATTAAAAATCTATATTATTTGTTTTATTAAAAACTAAAAAACTATATAAAAAATAAATTATATAAAAAATAAACTATATAAAAAATAAACTATATAAAAAATAAACTATATAAAAAATAAACTATATAAAAAATAAACTATATAAAATAAATTTATATAAAAAAAAGAACTTAAAAAAGTTTAATAATTACGTTATAATAATAATTACTATTAATAACGAAAATTTCGAACGGTATTTTTAAAAAAAAACGATATAACGAAAAAACGGCGATTAGTAAAAAGAAAGAAATTATAAAAGTGGTATTAAAACAAAAAAAGGCATTAAAACTAAATTAAACCTTATTAAAATTAACGCTACTTAAAAAAAGTAAAAAAAACAAAATAAATTAACTATTAAGTGTTTTAATTATAAAAAAAAAGACATTATAAAAACGAGTATCGAAATCCTAAAAAATAAAAACTAAAAATAAAAGGAATTTTTTAACTCAAAAAAAAAACCTTTAAAGTAAAGGTTTATTTCGAAAATAATAAAGAAGTAAATTAAGTATTTATTATTATTATTATTAAAGTAAAGAAAAACGAGAAAGTCTTTATAATAAAAAGTTATAAATATTATTAAGTTAATTATAAAAATTATTTAAAGTATAATTACTTATATTTAAGGTACTTTATATTAAAATAAGCTAAGTAAGGATATAACAAAAATAAATTACTATATAAATATAATACTTATAAGTTAAAATACGACTTAGGAATTAAGTTAAACTATAATAAGTTATATTAAAGTTATTATAATAACGATAAATGCGAAATATATTAAAAAAATAAATATAATAATTTAAATTAAAAGTTTTATATAAATAATAATAACTAGTTTAATAGGTTATTAAGTAAAAAACTTAAATTAAAGCTTAAAATGGTAAAATAACTAAAAAACGAAACGTTTTATTTTAATAAGAATAAAATCGTAAAATTGTAAAAAGAATATATATTATTATATTAAAGCTTTTATATTAACGACGTATATTAAATATATAAAAGCTTTAAAAATAAAACCGGTTATTATTTTTAAAACTAAAAAATAATAATATAAAAAAAACGAATATATTTATAATAACGTTTCATGATAGTTATAATATTTTAAAGCATATTATTTTTATTTAAGTTCCGAAAAAAATAATAAAGCGATCGTTAAGAGTTATATATATTATACTTTAATATTATGCGATATATATAATTTACTCGAAACAGGTTTTAAAAAAAACGAAATTAAAAAAGAATTATATTTTCTATATTAACTCGAAAAGCGAGTTAAATATAATATTAGTTTATTTGATTTTATAAAAAAATACTTAATAAAATAATAAATAAAAATACATACAATTAAATTAAGTTATAAACGAATTATTAAGGCATATTTTAAAAAAAGTTTTTAAAAATATATATAAACTTATAAAAAAACGTCGAGTTATTTTTAATAAATAAAACTAAGAATTACAATTTTTATTCGAAAATAATTTAAAACCTTTTAAGGTTTTAAATTAACAAAAAAACGGATTTAAGCTATAAAAAGGCCTTTAAAAAGGAATTAAAGTTTTATATAAAAATAAATCTTTTACTTTTTATTACTTAAAAAGTAGTTAAAAAACTATTTAAATAACAATTACTAAAAATACGCTCTTATAAAAGCCTAAAAATAAAAAAATATTAAGGCCGTAACGACTTAAAAAAAACCTAAAAAAGATAAAACGTAAAAAACTAAAAATAAAAACGGTAAAAGCTCTCGCTAGTAAGGCAGTAAGAAGCTATAAACAATAAATCCTTATATAAAGTCTAATTAAGACTTAATAATACCATTATAATTAAAATTAAATATAATAAAAAATATAAAACCTTTATAAACTTAAAAATAAATAAAAACTATGTTTTAACTAAAGTAACTTAAAAAAACAATATATCGTAAATATATAAACAAAATTTATATAAATTATAAAACTTTAAAAGATATATATTTAATTGCGAAAATAGTAAAGTATTAAGAAAAATAATTCCTCTCTTAATAATTATTTAAAAACATCTTAAATAAATCATTTTTAACATTATATATATATTAAATTATGATATAATCCTAAAAATAAATTAACTTAAAAAAAGAAATTTATAAAGAAATTTTAAAATAAACACGTTTTATTAAAATTAAAATTAAAAAGAGTTAACTATTACGAGTTATAAAATAAATACCATAAATAACACTAAAAAAACGAATATAAAAACGAAATATATCGCTTATATAATTTAAGTAACTAAGCTTAAAAATCTAACGAAAAAAGTATTACGTAAATATCTCCGTTTTTATAAATTATTTAAAAATAAAATAAAAAAAGAATTATTAAATTTACTTTAAAAAAATAATTAAAACTATTTTTAATATATCTTATAAATTAAGAAAAATAAAAGGTATTATAAAAAGGAATTTAAAAGAATCTTAATAAAAAGTATATTTAAAAGTTAAAATCCTCGTTAAAATACCTAGCAATTATAATACTAAAGGTCGATAAAAACGAAAAATAACATATTAATAAAAAAAATTAATATAACGACGAATAATTAATTATTAACACCTTAATAAAATAATAAAAAAGAATAAATACTCGTTATTATTAATAAAACTTAAATCTTTATAGCACTAAATCTCCGCGATAATTGTTATATAATTAAAATAACTAAAAAACACGAATAATATATAGCTTTTTAAATAATATATAAATATTATAAATATAAAATTATATTATTTAAACTTATTAACGTACTCATTATATTTTAATATATAATTATAATAATTCTTCGTAAGTTTTTAAATAAATTTCTATTTATTTATTTAAATAATATATTAATTTACTTAAAAATAAAAAAAGCATAAAAAACATATAAAATAAATGTTAAAAACCCTAAAAAAGCAAATTTACTTATTTTTTTAATTAAAAATAAATAATATATTAAAAAATTAAATTATTTAAGGTTTATAATAAATCTAAAAGAAATCCGAATTTAAAAAGGAAAAATAATAATAATTAAAGATTAGCTAAAACTTAAAAATGTTAGAAATATATACGTATTTCTTGGTTTTATTAATTATATTAAATAACTTATTTAAGATTTTAAGCGAATCGCTAAACTATTAATAAAATTAATTACTTTAATGAAAATAAAAAAAGCTTTTCATTTTACTAAAAAAGCTAAATAGGTTTTTTAATAACTAAAAGAAATTATAATTAATAAAGTTATATATAAACTTTTAAACGAAAATAAAAAGAAATAACTAAAGATAAACGCTTTAAATTTCGCCATGAAAATAGTTTTAAAATAACTAAAAAATAATAAAAATAGTACTTAGTTATATACTTATTTAAAGCACTATATAGCGCTAAATTAAATTATTAGATTTATAACAAGAAACTATTAATAGTTATTAAAGCATTAAAAAAATAAGAATTATAACATAATAGAACTAAGAAACTTATTAATATTTATTTGAATTATAAAAACCTTATATGATTTATAATAATATAAATACTTAATTAAAAATATAAACGTTAAATGATTTTCTTATTTAATTTTAATTTTAAAATTTATTATATTAAAAAAACATTTAAATAATTTTTTTAATAAAAAAAGAAATTATAAATTAAAAATTAATAAAAGAGATATTTAAATATTTAAATAATAAATTAATAAATCAATTATATTAATTTATATGTAAATTAATATAAAAAACTAAAAATAACATTTTAAAGAAAATTATAATTAAAAAGAAAAATAATTATAGTTTTAACAAAAATTTAATAATAAATTTCTCTCGTATAAAGAAAAGACTTACGTATTAAAACGAGTATAAAACGAATTTATTAAAGAATTTTACGAATACCTTTTATATAATTATTAAGGAATTTTCAAAACGTTAAAACGACTTTAAAAATAATTTAACTTTCTAAAAATGCGATAAATAATTAAAAGAATTATAACGTTTATAATAAAGCTAAAACATTACGATATAAATCATATAAATTATTATAATTAACTTAAATACTTAATAAAGCGTGACATATAATTATATAAGATTTCGTAATAAAACTTTTTAAGTTAAAAAATCCTACTATAGAAATACTTTATAACAATATATAAGTAATTATTAATAAACTTATAAAATATACTTACTTTTTATTATTTAACGAATTAAACATAGCAAAATAACTAGCTTTTAATTTCCTAAAAGAATATATTAATAAATATAAATTACTAAAACGTATTATTTTAAATAAAAACAAGTTATTTACTTTAAAGTTTTAAATTAACTTAATAAAACGAATAAAAGTTAAATAAAAGTTATTTATAATATATTATCCCTAAATAAATAAACAAATAAAGAAATTAAACTAAATAATAAAATAATATTTAAAAAGTTATATTAACTAAGAAATAAATAACTAAGTAAAATTATTATTAATAACTTAAATAATATATAACACTTTAATTAACGAAAACATAAAAATGTTATTATACAAAATAATATATAATTAAAAAGTAGAAATTTAAAAACAACTAATTAAACTTATAAAAGCACTAAAAATCGAAATAAAAGCCTTAAAAGTAAAAATAGTATTTAAAAAGGTTTAAATAGTATAACGACGACTATAAAAAGAATTATAATTCATTTTAAACAAAATAATAAAGTATTATAACAAAAAAAGAATTAAAAAACTAATTCTTAAAAAAATATAATTTACTTATTTCGCTAATAACAAAGCGTAATAATAAAAACACCTTAAATTAAAATAAAACGACTTAATAAAAAACTTAAGTTTAAAAAGTTAAAATTATATAAAATCGAGGAAATTATCTCGAATATTAATTATAAATTAAAATTATTAAAAAAATCTAAAATATATTTAGTTTTTTATATATCGTTATTAAAATTAATATTAAAAAACGTTTTATTAAAAAACCAATTAAAATTTAAAAAATACTAAATTTAAAATAAATTAATAATTAATTATAATATCTTGTTAAATAAAAAGGTTACTTATTAAAGGAAAATACTTAGGAACCTTTTAAGCACTTAAAAAACCTAATAAACGAGCTTAAAAGCTTTTACCGCTAAAACTTAAATCGCTTAAAAAGGTTTAAAGATTTAAGTTATAACTTAGTTATAATTAATTAAAAAAGGGAACGGCCTCGAAAATAACTTTAACTTATTTAGTTAAAAACTATTATTTAGCTTAAAAACGTTTTTATTCTTTTTCAAAACGCTTTTATTTTTTTAACTCGTTTAAGTTTTAAAAACCACGTTATAACATTTTTAAACTCTTTTTTCGAATAAAGTCGCGTTAACGACGTAAGCGAAATATATAAATAATAAATTCATAAATCTTTTTTTATAACTAAAAGATTTCCTTTTAACGATAAATAAAAATTAATTTTATTTAACGCTTTTAAAAGAGAAGTCGCTCTTTTTTTAAATTTAAATGATTAAAAGAATTTAAAGGTATCTCGGAACCATTATATAAGCCTTTTTAATAAACATACTTATTACACTTTAATAACTCCTTAAACGTTATAATATATAATAAATTATACTCGAAACAATAAAAACAAAGTATAATATTAATATTTACTTCGTAACGATTAATTCGTTACGTAAAACTTTCGCGTTTTTTTTTAAATTTAAACGTTAACGCTTAATAATACGATTATTAAACATAATAAGTTATAAAAAAATAAAACTTATTAAAAAATAATTTTTAAAATAAAAATTTTAAAAAGGAGAAAAATAGTATTACAAATTAATAATATTAAAAAGGTTTTTAATAAAGGTATTAAATATGAACTAAAAACGTAAAAAACGAATGGTTTTAAGTTAAAAATATAATATAACCTTACGTAATATAAATTCTTATTAATTCCGGAATCCATAAAAATCTAGTACGTTAAATTTTTATTAATTCTAAAATCTATAAAAATTTAATACGTTAAATTCTTAAAGATCTAAAAATCTAAAGGTATTTAATATATTAAAACGGAAATTATATATAAAGAAGAAATAAGTATAAAAAAATAGAATTTCCTTTATATTTAATTAATTTTTTTAGTTTTTTAGTTATTAATATAACGAACCTCCCTGTGTATTCTTAGTTAACTAACTTCACAAATAAATACGTACTAGGTTTTCTTGTTTTAAAGGTAATAATAGGTTAAGATTAATTCAAGTGATTTTCAATGCTTTGTTTGTTAGAAAGGTTTTAAGGTACTCTTATTATAATATTAAAAAGTAATTATAGTTTTAAATTAATAGCTAAGGAACTAAAATAAATAACTAAATATATAAAGAACCTTGATCTACTTATACTCGTTCTTCCCTTCCTATTATCAAGTAAATCATTAAATTATAAATCTCTTATCTATGATTCACTGATTTATCGGCGTTCTTTCCCAATTAAGCGCTTAACGCCGCTTTTCCGGCCACGTGACCCACACGTGATAAAAGAAAAGGAGGTTCGTAACAATTAATTTAAAACTATAATTACTTTTTAATATTATAATAAAAATACTTTGAAATCTTTTTAATAAATAAAGTATTATAAATCTTTTAAACTAATTTTAATTTATTATTACCGATAAAACAAGAAAACTTAATATATATTTACTTATAAAGTTAATTAACTAGGAACATATAAGGAGGTTCGTTACAAGATTATTAATTAAATCATTTTAAATATAAGTATTATTAATCGAGTTAATTAATATTTAATTAATTAATTTATATATTTATTATAATACGGTTTTTAGGTTTATTACCTTATAAATCGCTTTAATTTCGTTTTTAATGTTTTAAGCCGTCTCCGGATTAAATAAAACGTTAAAAACGTTAATAATAAACTAGAAAAATTAAACGAACTAATAATATTAAATAAACTATAAAACATGGAAGTATTTAATTATAAGGTTATTATTTATATTTACTTTTTTTAAAGTTATTATAAATAACTTGTTAAAAGTATAATTTTAAAATGTTTATAAAAAAGATATTAAGTATATTAAAATTTTTATTAAAATTTAAGTAAATAATAAAAACGTTATAATCTTTTCTTATAATAATTATTTATTTAAAATCGACCTTAAAAGTAAATTATTTAATAATATCAATCGCGATTAATTAAAGCATTTTTATATTTTGTAATTATTAATATAAAAATTCTTTATAATAAAATATAATAAAAAGCATTATTTTAACGTAAATTAAATATTATATAAACTAGAATTATTCGCTATTCAAGATAAAACTTACTAAGTAAAAAAATATATAAAGTATTATTTAAAGTATTAACTTAATTAAATTAACCGTAATAAGCTTATTAATAATTATCAATTTATTTAATTAAACGACTTTTTATTAATACGTATATTAATTATCGATTTTATTATAAAGTTTTTAAAAGTATCATTAAAAAACACTTTATAATAATTAAAAAATAAAAATAAGAATTATTATAATATCTTATTAATCGGCTTGTATTTAACTTTAAAATAAATAATATTTATATTTAATAATAAAAAATATATAACGAAGAATTAAATTATAATATTAACGAAATAATTACTTTTATATAATTAAAGTATTTTTAAAAATATTATTTTAAATAAAAACCGTAAATTTATTTCCGATTTTTAAAAAGAAATATAAAAGGTTTTAAGTATAAAGTTACTTATAATAATGACTTATTACCTTTAAAGTGATAAACTTTTTTTTAAAAAAACTAAATAATAAAGATAATTATTTAGTATTATAACTTTATATATTTAAATAGATCTTAAATTAACGTATTACTAGCTTTATAATGGAATTTAAATAAAGCTTATTTTAAATTTATAAAATTTACTTTTTATAAGTAGTTATTTAACTTTAAATTATTAAGATCGTTAAACATGTTAATAAGCTTAAATAAATATATGAAGACTTTTACGGATATCCGTTTTCTTCGAGATTATATTTAAAAAAACGTAGTATTTATTATAAACTTCGTCGTAATTAATATTAAGTTATAATATAATAACTAATATCGAGCATTAAAGCTCGCAAAAAAAATAAAGTATTTTTTAAGTTATATAATAATTATTACTTATTTAACAAGTTATTTAAAAGTTACTTTTAATAATATATTAACTTTTAATAAATTAAAAAGCGCGTTAAATAATTAACGTATAAATTAAAATTATTAAATAACTTTAAAATTTATTTCGTTATATTAATCGTATATTTATTATTAACTTTTAAAAAAACTAATTAAAAAAGAATAAATAATATATATAAAACCGAGGTTATTTTAAATTATTAATTTAATCATATTAAAAACAAAATTTAATACTTAATTAAATAAAAAAGATATAAATATAAAAATAATATATAAATAAATAAGAATTAATTACTACTTAGTTTATAAAAGCTTATTAATAAATATTAAAAACGAATAAAAAAACGTAAGTTAAAAGTAAAAATAAACTAAAGGCTTAAATAATTATAAATACTTTATTATATAGGGGTTATTAAGGTTAATAATAGCTTTTTTTGCGCCCGGTATTTAATATAAAGTTATAAAGGTCCGAAGGACCTTATAAGTTTTAGCCCTAGATAGCTTAGATAAGGGAGATAAGGGTTTATATATAAAGCTTGTAAGTTTGCGACTTGTAAAGCTTCTCCCTTTTCTCTATATAATTTATTACTATTTATATACACCTTATATACACTTGTATTATCACGATAACTTATTATTATTAAAAAATAAAAATAAAAAATAAAATAATAAATAAATTTAATATAAAATTTATAAAACATTTGAATTTTTATATTAAAGATTAAATACAAAGTTTTAAATATTTATTAATTTTAAATAATTATAAAAGTTATTACTTTATAAAATTTAAAAGATATTATAAAAAACTCAATATTATTATATTTTATATATTTAGTTATTTGTAATATAAGTTATAATCGTTTAATTTTATATGTTTTAATATTTTAAAGAAAATATATAATAATTAATTAAAAGATTTAATAAAACGTTATTATTATTACGTTATAAAAAAACTTTTTAATTAATCTTTATATAAATATATATATATATCTCTTTTTTTAATTTCAATATAAATTAAGTATTTTAAAAAGTTAAAAAATTTTAAAAAAATTTTTTTATAAATAGTTTATAAAAATTACTTTATTATTAATATATAAAATAACTTTATAAATTAAGAAATTAATATTATAATTAATAATAAAAAAGAAGTCTTAAAAATTTAAACAAAAACGATATAATATATATAATTAAATTAATTATAATACGCGTATTTATATAATAAATAAAAAATATTTAATAATTTTAATTTTAAAGAGTTATTATTAATTTTATTTATTATTAATTTTATTTATTATTAATTTTATTTATTATTAATTTTATTTATTATTAATTTTATTTATTATTAATTTTATTTATTATTAAATTAAATTACATGTTAAAAAACTAAATACTTAATATAAAAAAAGTATTTAGTTTTTAAACCGTAAAACTAAAAAAAACGATTTAAATAATAGTAATTATTAATTAATTTTAATGTTTTATAAATATTTTTTAATAATTAAAATTACGAAAATTATAAAAACTAGCTTATTTACTTACGTGGCTTACTTGTTTATAAGGCACGTTAACGATTTTTAATTATTACTTTATTAAGCTTTTTATAATTTATATAAAGTTATAAATTATTATTTTTTAAAATTTAAATAATATAAAAACCTTAATAAAACTAATTAATTTATAAATTCTTTTTTATATTTTTATTTTATTAATAAATATTTATAATGTTTATAATTCGTTAAAAATAAAAATATTACTTTATATAAAGTTTTATAAAGTTTTTATTATAATATAAAAAATAATTAATAAGGTTTATAATGTGACGAACCTCCTTATGTGTTCCTAGTTAACTAACTTCATAAGTAAATACATACTAGGTTTTCTTAATTTAAAGGTAATAATGAATTAAGATTAATTCAAGAGATTTATAATGTCTTATTCGTTAAAGAGATTTTAAGGTATTTTTATTATAATTTTAAATTAATAACTAAATATATAAGAAATTCTAGGTTTTTTATATAATTCTTTTTTAGAAATAAAGTTTATTACTTTTCTTAATTGTTTTATATAAATTTATCGTGATTTAGTTATATTTAAATCATAATAAATCTTACTTTTGATCGACTTAAATAATTACTCGAAATTATTTCGTTATTAATTTATAAACCTCTTATTAAAAGTCCCTTTTTAGTTTTAAGTAAGTCGTAATACTATTTTTCCCTTTTTAAGATTTTTATTTTAAAAATAAATAAATAAGTAAGTTTTGTTTTTTTATCGCAAGGTTTACTTTTTTTCTCTTTTTTTAACCTTTTTAATATATTAAAACGCATTTTTAAAACGAAACCTTTTATATAATTAAATTTTATATATTCGTTAATTTGGCTTTAAAGTATTTTATTATTTAAGTTATGTTTATTTTAATAAAACTTTTTATTATATATTTAAAGGTTATTTTAATTATTTATTTTATATTTAATAATAAAGACTTTATAATGGGTTTTTTATATTAATAAGTACTTTAAAGAGTGTGAAATAAAAAAGAAAAAAGTGAAAATTATTTTTTTGTATTTTAAAAAGAAACGTAAAAAAAAGTAAATCGTTTTAAATAATTACGGCTTTAAAAAGACCTGCTTAAAAGGCGTAAAAACGTATTTCTTAAAAAAGGTTTATTTTTAAAAGAACTAGAGAAGCAAGAAAAGGTGGAAATAAAACAATAGCGGTTTAACGAGGGGCAGCGAAACACGGAAGAATCGCTACGTCGGCTTGAGTAAAGTGTATTTACTTTCAAGGCCGTTCCCTTTTTTAATTTATCTTTTTTAGGTTAAGACTTTAACTTTTAAGCCCTTTTAATCGATTTAGGTTTTAGTAATAAAAATTTATAAGTTTATTTATTAGGTTTTTTAAGTAATTAAATGGGTTTTAAGTGTTTTTCTCGAGTGAGTAATTTTTTTATTTAATAAAATATTATAACTAATTACCGATTTATTTTAAATTTAATATTTATTTTAAGTTTTAATTAGTTTTTTAGTAAAGCGTTTTTTAATGTTGGTTTTAAGAATGAAATATAAAATACGAGGTATATTCTAGATTTTTTTAGAAAAAAAAGTCTATAATTAACTTTTAAAACGACTTTTTTAATTTTATATAGTTTTAACTTTTTAAATTTAAGTTTTTTATTAAGCCGTTTTATTTTAATTTAAGGCGTTTTTATTAATACGTTTTATCGTTAACGAAATAAGTAAATTATAATTCTTTTTATAATTATAATTATATTATTTAAACCTTTTTAAATAGTACTTTTATTTTTAGGGTTTTTGTTTTGATTTTTGGTGTTATTATGAGTTTAATTAATTATTTTTAAATTTCTGGTTTTTAATCGTATATTGTTTCGTATAATAATATCTTTATATTCTTATTAAACGAAGTGTTATATATTATTTAAGTTATTAATAGTAATTATACTTAGTTATTTATTTCTTAGTTAATATAACTTTATAAATATTATTTTATTATTTGATTTAGTTTCTTTATTTATTCGTTTAACTAAGAATAATACGTTATAAATAACTTTTATTAATTTTTATTCGTTTTATTAAGCTAGTTTAAAATTTTAATATAAATAATTTATTTTTATTTAAAATAATACGTTTTAATAATCTATATTTATTAACGTATTTTTTTAAGAAATTAAAAGCTAATTATTTTATTATATTTAACTTATTAAACGGTAAAAAGTAGGCATATTTCATGAGTTTATTAATAATTACTTATATATTGTTATAAAGTACTTTTATAATAAGGTTTTTTAACTTAAAAAGTTTTATTATAAAATCCCATATAATTATATATAATGCTTTATTATGTATTTAAGTTAATTATAATAATTTATATAGTTTATATCGTAATATTTTAGCTTTATTATAAACGTTATAACTCTTTATAACTTTTTTAATTATTTATCGTATTTTTAAAAAATCGATTTTTTTAAAGTTGTTTTAACGTTTTGAAAATTTCTTAATAAATTTATTTTAGATTTATTCCGGTATATAAACTTTTTCTTAATATAAAAAATTCGTTATTAAATCCTTATTACGATTATAACTACTTTTCTTTTTAATTATATCCTTTTTTAAAACGTTATTTTTAATTTTTTATGTTAATTTATATATAAGTAAATATAATAAATTTATTATTTTGTTATTTAAATATTTAGATATCTTTTTTATTAATTTTTAATTTATAATTTTGTAACGAACCTCCTTGTTATAACGAACCTCCCTGTGTGTTCCTAGTCAGCTGACTTCACAGGTGAGTACGTACTAGGTTTTCTTGATTTAAAGGTAATAATGAGTTAAAATTAGTTCAATTAATTTCTTGTTATGTTCGTTAAAAAGGTTTTAAGGTACTTTCACTATAGTATCAAAAAATGACTATAGTTTTAAATTAATAGTTAAGAAACTAGAATGAATAACTAAAAAGAAGAGAAATCCTATTCTTCTTATATTAAATTTCCTTTTAAGATAATGCCTAACATCTTTAATCATTCTTTCTCATTCTTTATAAGAGCAATAAAAAATATAATCATTCTTTCTTATTCTTTATAAAAATAAAAGAAAATATAATTATTTTCTCTCGTTCTTTGTAAAAGCCACAGAGAATATTACTATATATCACGTAACCCGTGTTTATATAACTATTCACCTTTTTAACCCCTATTAATTCGTAATACTATTTCTCCTCTCTAATTTTGTTTTGTTTTTAAAACGCTTTAAGTTAATACTTACTATCATTCACCATGTTTTTAAGTAGAATAACCAAACGTTCTCGACTAGATTTAAAAAAGAGTTCTATTAAATATTATTATGAATTAGTTTCCGCGATCGCCGAGTTTAGTTTCGAAGTTATGCCGTGCTCCCGCTATTTCGATTAGGGCTTTACTTATAAAATGTTAAAAGGTCGTAAAAAATGTTAAAATTATATTAAAATAAATATTTTTTAATGTAACGAAAATCGCATTTCTTTTAATTCCCTAAAAAACATTTATTTAAAAAAACTACGCGTTAATAAAGAGAAATATACGGCTTTTAAGAAACACCGACGTATTTTTTAAAGCCTTTAAAAGCTCTCGGCTCGTATATTCCACTTAAACCGATAATTCAAGTTTCTTTATAAGCGAGAAGTAAAATTTATTTAGTATAAACTCAAAAATTTAAATAAGTTAAAGAAGTAAAAGCTTTTTAAGGCAGAGTAATAGCGTTTTAATAAAGAATAGTAACGTACGAAGGAATCGTTACGTTAACTTAAATCTAAGCAAGACATACTTGCTTCGGGGGTTTTCCCCTCCTTTGATTAGTCTCGATTAAGTCACGAACCGGGTCTTTAAATCCCTTTAAACGATCTAGGTTTTAGCGGTGAAAATTCTTAAGTTCATTCGTCAAATTCTTTAAATGCTTAAGTGGTTCTTAAATGTTTTTTTTTAGTAGGTAACCCTCTCATTTAACAAAATATTATAATTAACTTTCGATTCGTTTTAAATCTAGTATTTTTTCTATTTCGTACTTATTAGGGTTTTCTTTAAATTTTAGTTGATTTTCTAGTATAGCGTTATTTAATATTGGTTTTAAAAGCGAAATATAAAATATAAGATATATTTTAGATCCTTTTAATAGTGCTAGCTTATAATTAACTTTTAAAATAATTTTCTTGATTTTATATAATCCTAATTTCTTAAATTTAAGTTTTTTATTAAGTCGCTTTATTTTAATTTAAGGTGTTTTTAATGTTACACCTTGTCGTTAGCGAAGCAAGTAAACTATATCTCCTCTTTTAAGAATTAGTCCTTTAATTCTTTTTTTATTATAGTACTTTGTTATTTTATCCTAAATAAACTGTAATTCTTTTTATAGCCATTATTATACTACCTAAATCTTTTTGAATAGTACTTCTACTCTCGAGGCCTTTATTTCGACTCTTAATACTTCCGTGAGTTCGATTGGTTGTCTTTAAGCTTCCGCCTTTTACCTATATACTGCCTTGTATAATGACATTTTCATGTCTTTATTAATCGAAATGTTATATGCTATTTAAACTATTAATAACAGTTCTACCTAGTTATTCATTTCCCAGTTAATATAGCTTCGTAAGTACTATTCTATTATCTAGTTTAGTTTCTTTATTTACCCGTTCGTTTAAGGATAATACGTTATAAACAATTTTTATTTAATTTTTATTCGTTTTATTAAGTTAATTCAAAATTTTAACGTAAATAACTTGTCTCTATTTAAAATAACGCGTTTTAGTAACCCATATTTATTAATATACTCTCTTAAGAAACTAAAAACTAGTTATTTTACTATACTTAATTTGTTAAATAGTAAGAAATAGGCGTATTTCATGAGTCTATTAACAATTACTTATATGCTATTATAAGGTACTTCTATAGTAGGATCTTTTAACTTTAAAAGTTTCATTATAAAATCCCATATAATTATGTACCACGTTTTATTAGGTATTTAGGTTAATTATAATAATCTATATAGTTTATATCGGGATGCTTTAGCCTTATTATAAATATTACAATTTTTCATAATTCTTTTAACTATTTATCGTATTCCTAGAAAGTCGAATTCTTCTTAAAGTCGTTTCATTATTTTGAAAATCCCTTAGTAGCTATATAAAGGATGTTTATAAAATTCTTTAACGAATTCGTTCTATACTTATTCTAATACGTATACCTTTTCCTTATATAAAAGAAGTTCGTCGCTAGATCCTTGTTAAAACTATAATTGTTTTTTTTTTTAATTATAATTTTCTTTGAACTGTTATTTCTAGTTTCCTATGTTAATTCGCATGTAAGTTAATACAACTAATTCGTTATTTTGTTATTTAAACATCTAGACATCTCTTTTATTGATTTTTGATTCATAATTTCTCTTTCTATTAAAAAGATCTACTTGGATATTTTCCTTTCCCTTAATATGCTAGATTTTAAAATTGAACTTAAACAAGAAAATCATTTAATGCTTATATCTTTAATTAAGCGTTTATATTATTATAAATCGTGTAAGGTTCTTATGGTTTAAATAGATATTAATAGGTTCCTTAGTTCTATTAAGCTATGATTTCTATTTCTTTAGTGCTTTAATAACTATTAATAGTTCCTTATTATAAATTTAATAATTCAATTTAGCACTATATAGTGCTTTAAATAGGTACGCGACTAGGTACCATTTCCTATTATCTTTTAATTGCTTTAAGACTGCTTTAATGGCGAAATCTAAAGCGTTTGTCTTTAGTCGTTTCTTTTTATTTTCATTTGGAAGTTTATATATAACCTTACTAGTTATAACTTCTTTTAACTACTAAAAAGCCTATTTGGCTTTTTTAGTGAAATAGAAAACCTCTCTTGTTTTTACTAGGGTAGTTAGTTCCGTTAATGGTTTAGCGATACGCCTGAAATCTTTGATAAGTTATTTAACATAGTTAACAAAGCCAAGAAATACGTATACATCTATGATATTTTTGGGTTCTAGCTAATTCTTAACTATTGCTATTTTTCCTTTTTAAATGCGAATTTCTCCTAGACTTATTATAAATCCTAAATAATCTAGTTTCTTAATATGCTATTCACTTTTAATTAAATAAATAAGTAGGTTTACCCTTTCCAAGGCTTTTAACACTTACTTTACATATTCTTTATGTTTCTTCTCGTTTTCTAAGTAAATTAGTATATTATCTAAGTAAATAAATACAAATTTATTTAAAAACTTGCGAAAAACTATTATAATTATATATTAAAATATAGCAGGTATATTAATAAGTCTAAATGGCATAACTTTATACTTATAATGTCCATATATCGTTTAAAAAGCTATATATTATTCGTGTCCCTTAGCCATTTTAATTATATAATATCCATCGCGAAGGTTTAATACTATAAAGATTTAAGCCTTATTAATTTATCCTCTTATAAATTTCATTAATAGTAATAAGTACCCGTTTTTCTTGGTTATTTTATTAAGGTGTCAATAGTTAATTACTCGTTACTACACTAGGTTTCCTTCTTTATCGACACGTTACTTCCCGTTTTTATTAACTTTAAGTACTATAATTACTAGGTATCTTAACGAGGATTTTAATTCTTAAATATATCCCTTATTAAGATCCTCTTAAATTCCCTTTTATAATGCTTCTTATTTTTCTTAATTTATAAAATATACTAAAAATAATTTTAACTATTTTCCTTCTTTAAAGTAAATTTAATAATCCTATTAACTATGTTTTAATAATTCTTTCTTTATTTTATCTCTAAATAATTTATAAAAACGGAAATATTCACGCGGTACTCTTTTCGTTAAATCTTTAAGCTTAGTTACTTGAATTATATAAGCGATATATTTCGTTTTTACGTTCGTTTCTCTAAAGTCACTTATAGTACTTATCTCGTAACCCGTAATAATTAACTCCTCTTATTTTTAATCCTAATAAAGCGTGTCTATCTCGAAATTTATTTGTGAATTACTTCTTTTAAGCTAATTTATTCCTAAAATCATATCGTGATTTAATATATATATAATATTAAAGATAACTTATTCGAGATGTCTTTAAATAGTTACTAAGAGAGGAATTATTTCTTTTAACACTTTACTATTCTCGTAACTAAATATGTTTTCTTTAAAGTTCTATAACCTATATAAACTTTATTTATATATTTATAGTATTCTGTCTTTTTAAGCTATCTTTATTAAGACATAGCTTTTGTTTGTTCTTAAATCTATTAAGGCTTTATACTTCCTTATATTATACCTAACTTTAATTATAATAATATTATTAAGTCCCGACTAGACTTCATATAAAGACTTATTATCCATGGCTTCTTATTACCTTACTAGCGAGAACCTTTACCGTTTTTTGGTTTTTTACGTCTCTTCTTTTTTAGTTTTTTTTTAATTGTTATAACCCGGATGTCCTTTTATTCTTAGGCTTTTATAAGAACGTGTTTCTAGCAATTATTATTTAAATAATCTCTTTAATTTCTTTTTACGTAATAAGGGGTAAAAAGTTTATCTTTTATATAAAACTTTATACATTAAAACTTTAATTTTTTTTCGAGGGCTTTTTTATAACTTAAGTCCGTTCTATTAACTTAGAATTTTTTAAAGTTCTAAATTATCCTTAAATAAAAGAAGTAATTCTTGAGTTTACTTGCTAGGGGTATCTCGATATCTCCCCTTAAGTTTATATTAATTTTTAAAAACTTTTCTTTTTTTTTGAGGTATGTTTTAATAATTCGTTTATAGCTTTGTTTAGTCGTACGTGTTTTCGCTTGTTACTCTATTAAGTGTTTTCTTATAAAGCCGAATAAATTAATGTCGTATTTAATTCGTTTTTCGAGTTATTATAAAAGATATAATTCCTTCCATAATTCTTATAATTCTTTCTTAATCTCGTCTTCCTCGAAACCTACTCCGAGCAAGTCGTGTACGTTACATAGTACCAAAGTATAACATATATAACCTTTAGCCATTATTTTGTAGCTTTTTTCGAAACTTAGGTGAAAATAACATGCTTTAAGGTAATGTGGCTATCGTGAGGTGTTATTATAAATATACTTATTTTCTTTTATGTCATTATTTTCTAGTTTTTGAGGATAGTAACCGGCTTCATTTTTAGAACTTTTGTGTATTTAATAGACGTCGTTAATGTAAAAGCTTTAATATAACGATGTATATTCCCTTAAGCTTTAATAGACATTACAATTATTATTTATATAAAACCTCTAGTTTAGGTTGTTATGCTGGCTTTTTCTCTAGTAGGTTTCGTATTTGTCGTTTTTATAGTGGCTTTAATGTAAATCACTATGGTTTAACTTAATTTTTAAGTTATATTTTAGCTTATAATTATCGTATTTATATAGTAATTCGCTTTCGTTATATTCTTATTTAGCTTGTTTTAATGTGAAATATTTTAAATACGAGTGGTCATCTTTTAAATAATCCTTGCGGTTAACTTAATAAAATTTATAAACTTTTTTTGTAAGGGTCTTTTTAATCTTTTTTGCTTTAATGGTGCTAATAATAAATACTTGGTTTATTTTTTTGTTATTTTTAAATTAAACTCTTGCCTCGGCGACTCTTTTCTCGGGTTAAAGAATCCCTCTTGTTTTTAGTTCTTGTTTTTTAGGACTTCGATACTCGTTTTTATAATATCCTTTTTTTTTGTAATTAAAACACTTAATAGTTAATTTATCTCGTTTTTTTTGTTCTTTTTAAATAACGTTAATTTTAATAGGGTTTAACTTGGTTTTAGTGCTTTTCCTAGTTTTGGTACCGCTTTTGTGATTTCCTTTTTTTAGCTAATCGCTATTCCTTCGTTATACCGTTTTTTTCTTTTTAAGGTACCGTTTAAAGTTTTTATTATTAATGGCAATTACTATTATAACGTAGTTATTAAACTTTTTTAGATTCCTTTTTTTATATAAGTTTATTTTATATAATTTATCTTTTATATGGTCCTTTAATCCTTAATAAAATAAATAGTATAGGCTTTTAATAAGTAGTTATAATTAGCTTACGAGTTTTTTGAATTTAATAGCATAATTTAAAGCTTTTTTGTCTTGTCGTAATTTGTGAAGTCGAGTTTCGGCTTATTACTTAAGGATTAAATTGCCAAATATAGACCTAAGTTGTTTTTTAAATTCTTTATAATTCTTAAAAACTTTCTTCGTATTTTCTCGGGCGTTTAATCCGTTTTCTAAATAGTTTTTTAACACTGGTTAAAACCAGGTTAAGGCGGTTCCGGTAAGGAGTTAAGATACCGTGAAAACCTTTTATTCCTTAGTAGTAATCGTTTTATAATAAAACCGTAAATAGGTTCCAACTTGAATTAAAAATCCTTTTAAATTGTTTAACTTATTATATTTACTAAGTATAATTAATTTAAAACCCTTTATATCGGGGGTTATTATATTATTTTTGTCGTTTAAGTCGTTAAGGTCGTTATCGTTTAAAGGTGGTTATTTGTTTTTAAGAGGTAAGGATTATTTTGCTTGTTTGTCTTTTTTTTTAGGTATTTCTTCCTCCTTCTTTTCTTCTTCCTTAGATGCTTCTTTTTATTGATCTTCCGAGATGTCCTCTTGTGACTCCTTTTTAGCTACAACTATAATAGACTTTTATGTTAATTCCTTTAAACCTTTTAATTATATTGTAAAAAAACTTAAAATTTTCGTTTAAGAGCTTATTAACTATTATTTTTTTACTTGTTTCTTTTCTTGTTACCCTCTGGTTTTAAGGGGCATGCTTGTCTTGAGACGGTTTAATTAAGAGTTCCTTCCTTTCTTAAACCAATGTCAAGCACTGATTAAAAAGCTATTAAAATGTGACGAACCTCCTTGTGTGTTCCTAGTTAGCTAACTTCACAGGTAAGTACGTACTAGGTTTTCTTGATTTAAAAGTAATAGTGGGTTAAGATTGGTTTAATTGATTTCTTGTTATGTTCGTTAGAGAGGTTTCAAGGTACTCTCACTATAATATTAAAAAGTGATTATAGTTTTAAATTAATAGCTAAAGAACTGGAATAAATAACTAAAAAAAAGAGAAATCTTATTCTTCTTATACTAAATTTCCTTCTAGGATAATACCCAACATCTTTAATCATTCTCTCTCATTTTTTGTGAGAGTAACAGAGAATATAATCATTCTTTCTTATTCTCTGTGAGAGTAAGAGAGAATACAACTATTCTTTCTCGTTCTTTATGAGAGCTATAGAGAATACTACAATATATCACGTAACCCGTGTTCATATAACCATCCACCTTTCCAACCCCTGTTGGTTCGTAACACTTATGTGTTTCTAGTTAGCTAACTTCACAAGTAAATACGTATTAAGGTTTCTTAATTTAAAAGTAATAATAAATTAAAATTAATTTAAGAGATTTATTATATTTTATTTATTAAAGAGATTTTAAGGTATTTTCATTATAATATTAAAAAATAATTATAATTTTAAATTAATAACTAAAAATCTAAAAAAATTAATTAAATATATAAAAAACACTGTTTTTTTATACTTATTTATTTTATTTTTCATTTTTTATAATTAATATGTTAAATACCTTTAAATAAGTCTTATTTATATATATTTATTCTTTATTAAATGTTATTAAATAAGTTTTATTTACACATATTTATTCTTTATTAAATATTACTAAATAAGTCTTATTTATATATATCTATATCACGTGACAATAGGTTGCTTTCCCTTCCAGGATTTATATTCGGTGTAAAAGCAAGAATAATAAGAATAATACCCTTGTCATTTAATTGCTCACCCTGGTCGGTTCGTAACAATTTCTTTTTTTATTAAAAAGATTTATTTAAATGTTTTCTTTTCTCTTAATATAATAGATTTTAAAATTAAACTTAAATAAGAAGATTATTTAACGTTTATGTTTTTAATTAAGTGTTTATATTGTTATAAATCGTGTAAGGTTTTTATAGTTTAAATAAATATTAATAGGTTTTTTTAGTTTTATTAAGCCATGGTTTTTATTTCTTTAATACTTTAATAATTATTAATAGTTCTTTATTATAAATTTAATAGTTTAATTTAATATTATATAATGCTTTAAATAAGTACGTAATTAAATATTATTTTTTATTATTTTTTAGTTATTTTAAGATTATTTTAATAGCGAAATTTAAGGCGTTTATTTTTAGTTATTTCTTTTTATTTTCGTTTAAAAGTTTATATATAACCTTATTAGTTATAACTTTTTTTATTTTCGTTAAGGTAATTAGTTTCGTTAATAATTTAGTGATTCGCTTAAAATCTTAAATAAGTTATTTAATATAATTAATAAAACCAAAAAATGCATATATATTTATGACATTTTTAGGTTTTAGTTAATTCTTGATTATTGTTATTTTTTCCTTTTAAATATAGATTTTTTTTAGATTTATTATAAACCTTAAATAGTTTATTTTTTTGATATGTTATTTATTTTTAGTTAAATAAATAAGTAAATTTACTTTTTTTAAGGTTTTTAATACTTGTTTTATATGTTTTTTATACTTCTTTTCGCTTTTTAAGTAAATTAGTATATCGTTTAAATAAATAAATAAAAATTTATTTAAAAACTTATAAAGAATTATTATAATTATATGTTAAAACGTAGTAAATGTGTTAATAAGTTTAAATGGCATAATTTTATATTTATAATATTTATATATCGTTTAAAAAACTATATATTATTTACGTTTTTTAATTATTTTAATTATATAATAATTATTATGAAGATTTAGTATTATAAAGATTTAAGCTTTGTTAATTTACTTTTTTATGAGTTTTATTAATAGTAATAAGTATTTTTTATTACTTTATTAAAATGTTAATAGTTAATTACTTGTTATTATATTAAATTTCTTTTTTTATTAATATATTACTTTTCGTTTTTATTAATTTTTGGTATTATAATTATTAAGTATCTTAATAAGGACTTTAATTCTTGAATATATCTTTTATTAAAAAATTTTAAATTCTTTTTTATAATGCTTTTTGTTTTTCTTGATTTATAAAATATATTAAAAATAGTTTTAATTATTTTCTTTTTTTAAAGTGAATTTAGTAATTCTTTTTTGGTTTTGTTTTTAAATAATTTATAGAAATAGAGGTATTTACGTGGTACTTTTTTTATTAAATTTTTAAGTTTAATTATTTAAATTATATAAGTAATATGTTTCGTTTTTATATTTGTTTTTTGGTGTTATTTATGTGACGAACCTTCTTATGTGTTCTTTATCAGTTAACTTCACAGGTAAGTACGTACTAGGTTTTCTTAATTTGAAAGTAATAGTGAATTAAGATTGGTTTAAATGATTTACAATGTTTTATTCGTTAAAGAGATTTCAATGTACTCTCATTATAGTATTAAGGAGTGATTATAGTTTTAAATTAATAGCTTAAAAACTAAAATAAATAACTAAAAACAAAGGAAATTCCTTCCTTCTTATACTCGTTTTCCCCTTATACATGCTTTCCGTTTTAATATATTAAATACCTTTAAATCACTCTATTTAAAGTGATTTATTTCCCTTTTTATATGTTAAATAACTTTAAATCACCTTATCTAAAGTGATTTATCTCATATTGCCAAATAAATACACTTAGATCACCTTATTTATAGTGATTTATATCACGTAATGTTACATAAAAATCCTTCATCTTATTAACATCTCTATGATCCGTGTCTTAACACCCCTATAAAAAACCCCTTTATTAGGTTGGATTTGTAATAATTAATTCTTTTTAATTTTAATTTTAATAAAACGTATTTATCTCGAAATTTATTTATAAATTGTTTTTTTAAGTTAATTTATTTTTAGGATTATATTGTGGTTTAATATATATATAATATTAAAAATAACTTATTTAAAATGTTTTTAAATAGTTATTAAAAAAGGAATTATTTTTTAATACCTTGTTATTTTTATAAACTTTATTTATATATTTATAATATATTATTCTTTTAAATTATTTTAATTAAAACATTATTTTTATTTATTTTTAAGTTTATAAGGGTTTTATATTTTCTTTTATTATATTTAACTTTAATTATAATAATATTATCGAGTTTTAATTAAACTTCGTATAAAGACTTATTATTTATAGCTTTTTATTACTTTATTAATAAAAACCTTTATCGTTTTTTGGTTTTTTACGTTTCTTTTTTTTAAGTTTTTTTAAGTCGTTATAGCTTTAATATCTTTCCATTTTTAAGCTTTTATAAAAACATATTTCTAGTAATTATTATTTAAACTATTTCTTTAACTACTTTTTAAGTAATAAAAAGTAAAAGGTTTATTTTTTATATAAAACCTTAGATATTAAAACTTTAATTTTTTTAAGGGCTTTTTTATAACTTAAAATTATTTTTTTATTAATTTAAAACCTTTTAAGGTTTTAAATTATTTTATTAAGTGTTTTTTTACGAAACTAAATAAATTTATATTATACTTAGCTCGCTTTTCGAGCTAGTATAAAAAATATAAATTTTTTTATAATTCTTATAATTTTTTCTTAATTTTGTCTTTTTCGAAACCCGTTTTAAATAAATTATATATATAACTTTTAATAATTACTTTATTATTTTTTTTAAAACTTAAGTAAAAATAATATATTTTAAAATATTATTGTAAATATACTTATTTTTTTTATGTTATTACTTTTTAGTTTTTAAGAATAATAATTAACTTTATCCTTAAAATTTTTATATATTTAATAAACGTTATTAATATAAAAGCTTTAATATAGCGATACATGTTTTTATTATATTTTTATTATTTTATTTTATTAAGTTAAAATGTTTCGTTTTTTTGTTATTTTATTATTTTTAGCTTTAATTCAAGTTTTTTACTTAATAACTTATTAAGCTAACCGGTATTATTTAAATTTTAATAAACATTATAATTATTATTTATGTAAAATTTTTAATATATTTCGTATTTATTATTATTATAATAGCTTTAATATAATTCATTATAATTCAATTTAATTCTTAAGTCATATCTTAGTTTATAGGTATTATATTTATATAATAATTCGTTTTCGTTATATTTTTATTTAGCTTGTTTTAACATGAAGTACCTTAAATATAAGTAATTATACTTTAAATAATTTTTATAATTAACTTAATAATATTTATAACTTTTTTATAAAGATTTTCTCGTTTTTCTTTATTTTAATAATAATAATAATAAATATTTAATTTAATTTTTTATTATTTTTAAAATAAACTTTTATTTTAAAGGTTTTTTTTTAAGTTAAAAAATCTTTTTTATTTTTAGTTTTTATTTTTTAAGATTTTAATACTCGTTTTTATAATATCTTTTTTTCTTATAATTAAAATACTTAATAGTTAATTTATTTTGTTTTTTTCTTTTTTTAAGTAATATTAATTTTAATAAGGTTTAACTTAGTTTTAGTGCCTTTTCTTATTTCGATACCACTTTTATGATTTCCTTTTTTTTGCTGATCGCCGTTCCTTCGTTATATCGTCTTTTTCTTTTTAAGGTACCATTTAAAGTTTTTATTATTAATAGTAATTATTATTATAACGTAGTTATTAAACTTTTTAAGTTCTTTTTTTATATAGTTTTTTAATTCTTAATAAAATAAGTAATATAAGCTTTTAATTAATAGTTATAACTAGTTTATAAGTTTTTTAAACTTAATAACGTAATTTATAAAGTCGAGTTTTAGTTTATTACTTAAGAATTAAGTTATTAAATATAAACCTAAATTATTTTTTAAACTCTTTATAATTTTTAAAGACCTTTTTTATGTCTTTTTAAGCGCTTTATTTATTATTTAAATAATTTTTTAATATTAATTAAAACCAAGTTAAGGTTATTCCGATAAGGAGTTAAAATACCGTGAGAACTTTTTATTTTTTAATAGTAATTATTTCGTGATAAAACCGTAAATAGGTTTTAACTTAAATTAAAAATCCTTTTAAATTATTTAACTTATTATACTTATTAAATATAATTAATTTAAAACTTTTTATATTAAAGGTCGTTATGTTATTTTTATTATTTAAATTATTAAGGTCGTTATCGTTTAAAGGTAATTCTAGTTATTTATTTTTAAGAAATAAAAGTTATTTTATTTATTTGTTTTTTTAAGTGCTTTTTTCTCTTTTTTTTTCTTTCTCGGACGATTCTTTTTATTAGGCTTTAAAGGTGTCTTTTTAGGGCTTTTTTTTAATTATAATTATAATTAATTTTTATGTTAGTTTTTTTAAACTTTTTTGTTATACCGTAAAAGAATTTAAAGCTTTTATTTAAAAGCTTATTAATTATTATTTTTTTATTTTTTTTTAGTTTTAAAAGGTATACTTATTTTAAGATAATTTAACCGAGAGTCCCTTTTTTAAATCAATATTAAGTATTAATTAAAGAGCTATTAAAATGTAATAAACCTCTTTATATATTTTTAGTTAATTAACTTTATAAGTAAATACGTATTAGGTTTTTTTGATTTAAAAGTAATAATAAATTAAGATTAATTTAAATAATTTATAATGTTTTGTTCGTTAAAGAGATTTCAAGGTATTTTCATTATAATATTAAAAAGTAATTATAGTTTTAAATTAATAACTAAAAAACTAAAAAAAATAATTATATATAAAATAAATTTATTCTTTTTTATATTTCTTTTATAAAAGAGAATCTTGGTATTCTTTTTAATTTTTAGGAGTTTAACAGAAAATCTTGGCATTCTCCTTAATTCTTAAGAGTTTAATAAAGAATCTTTCTAAAGTCATTTAACCTTAGATCACATGATTCCTTTTATTCTTTTTACCTTTATTAGTTTATAATAACATTTTTTTAATTTAAGCTTTTTAATAAATTTAAGCTTTTTAATAAATTTAAGCTTTTTAATAAATTTAAGCTTTTTAATAAATTTAAGCTTTTTAATTATTACTTATAAATTAATTTAAAATTTTAAACTCTTTAAAATTAAAATATCTTTTTTTTATTTAATAAAATTAACGTTTTTAGTTTTATATATTAATTTTATTTTTTAATAATAATAAAAAATTTATTATTTTAATTAAAAACGTGTTTTTAATACAAGTAAATAAAGTTAAAAGTCTCGATTAAAAATCATTAAAAATTGTGTTTATAAGTTAAAATTTATTATTTTAATTTTTAAAATTTTAAACTTTTAAAGTCGTTTAAAAGGTTTAATCACGTTATAAAATCGTTTTTAAATTAAAACGATGTAATTTAATTAGTTAATTATTATATAAATGTTAATTAAGGTTTATATTCGTTTTTAATATTAATTTAAAAAATTTTCATTAAAAGGAATTTTATTTAAGCGATATAAAATTTATAATTTTTAAACGAGTCGTTATAAACGTTTAAATAAGATTTTATAAATATTTATTAAATTTGAAACTTATTTATATTTCTTTCATTATAAATAATTAGTTTATTTATTTATAGTTAAGTTATACGTTTTTTTAAAAAAAAAACTTAAATTATAATTTAAAATATAATAAAATATTAATTAAAAGGTTTATTTAGTTTTTTTAATACCGAGTTATTAAATTAATACGAGAAATCTTATAAAGATTTTTTAAAAGTTTTTATAAAAATCATTTATTATTATTATTAATGTTATTATTTATTTAAATAAAAAAACCTAGCAAATTAATCTTTTAACTTATTAAATTTATTAGTGTTTAGCTTGTTATTATTTAAATAAATTATAATATCATTATTATAAAAATAAAATAGTTCCGCTTTTTCGGTTATAATTAAACAGGGTAATTTTAAAATGGCGATCGCTTTTTAAAAAGACGGGTCGGCGACGAAAAGCGTAAACTTAAAAGTCGTTTTTAAAAAAATCGAAAAATTATAAATTAAGGCCTTAATTAATTAAAACGTTATTAATAGTTATTTTATATTTAAGAAACTTAATATATAACGTTGTTAAAACCATTATAATTTTATTAAAATTAATTTAAACTATTAATATCTTTAAAGTCTCGTTTTAAAACGTATTAAAAAACGTCGTTAAAAACTTAATTTATATAAGTGATAAGCTCTCGAAAATATAAATAAAGGTTTTTAACCACGATTTCTTTTATTTTAAAAAAACTTATTTTAATTATTACGAAGTCGAGTATTAAAAGTTTAAAAAAGATTAAAATAATAAGCGAAATAAATTAATTAAAAATGTTTATAAATAGCTTTTTCTTTATCTCGAGGGTAATATATAGTTTAAATTAAAAATTAAAAATTTTAAAATTAAATGTAATAAATAACACGAATAATTAAATATAATATTAAAAACTTAAATATAAAGTCGAAATAAACATAATATATTTAATTAAGTTAAGTTTTAACTTTTTAAGGTTTTTTATATGTATCTCGACTTAAAATCACTTTATTTATATAACGTTTTTATATAAGGTATTATATGTATATTTTCGAGGTTAAAGTCCGACTTTATTTATTATTCTTACTTAATATACCTATATATAGTTATATATATCTTTATACCTTATCCTGCCCCCTTACGACCACGTATTCATGACTCATTCCTCTTGACCCATTACATAATTCCTCGACTGCGCTCTTATATGAAAAGTCCTCGGGGATTCCATACGGTATTCACCATATCGCCAACAACCTAAAGTATAGGAGCTCTGTTGGCAGATAATTTATTCTTATTCCGCCAGTGTCGAAAAGGAAGACTGGATTGGCTTCTGGGCTTTTAAAAATGGATAAATCGATGATCTTCTTGAATACCTCTTTCTTTCCACATTTCAGTAATTACCTACTAGTGAGAAGCTCCATACCACGAGCCGAGAGTAACTCAACGTACTTCACCCCCTCGATCTTAACCAGCGAGAGTGTATAGAGCCATTTGATTCACACAGCCCAAGTTTCAAAGCTCAACTTGTCGGTGTGAACATTGTGCACAACCAGAATACGGGCTGCTACCAATGTCCCTTAGGAGTATGGGTGAAGCATAGCCGGTCCAGTCCCGAGGCAGGTGCATTGCCCACATTAGCCGGCATGGCCAGGCTCCAAGTTGAGATGCAGATAGCAATAGACCAGCGGGCTGTTAGATACCCGAGATGCCCGAGCACCAGTGGAGCCATGGCTCGTCTGTGTGCCTTATCACCCTCCTGGTCGTAGAGGTCTTGGGCGCGCATTGCCGTCACCAGCATACACGCGCAGAGCAAACACCAGCCATATGCGACAGGGATATCTAGCTCACATTGGGGTCCGCAGGCCATGCTGGTGGCCGCGGCGCAGATGCCCGTGATGTCGATTGCGCTCACCAGGTTACGCAGCAGCAAGTGGCCGTTGGCCAATCTGAGTAGTTCGTTGTAGGCTCGTCAGGCATTAATCATACGAGCGTCTTGGTGGCGCCGTCGAGAGACTTCGACGCGGCGAGTGCTGACGGGCAGTAGTCGTCTTTGCATTATCTGCAGTCACGCGCCGCACGGGATACTGCTCTGCGGTCTCGCTTAAGCACACTCCCTTCATGCCCATTTGCCAGTTAAATAGAAAAACACGTTTCACTGCTTTCTCCAAATCTAACAGCTCCGACAGTGCCTTGAATAATCCCGGCATTACCCATTGCATCTATTCGAGTATACCGGACTTGACAGGCCTATTCCCCTATTTCTGATCAACTATCAATGATTAGCACTTTCTTGATCGAATTAACTTCTCAGTATAGATTGCATTGACAGCCGGGATTCTTGACGCTGGCCAACTCATACCTATACACATTACATTATAAGTATTGGAAGGTAATTTGAGCAATTGTATGCGTGGTGAAGTTTTACCCCTTCGGTATCACCAAAAGGGGTATATATTAATATAAGGGTGCCTCTCATGCTGCCATCCCTTTTTAGTTTCACATGTGATCTTTGATCTTCGATCTTCGTCGTGCGAAACCAAACACGACATGGGACGCTGAACTCTAGTAGAATACCGTTGCTGTACAACTGTGACGACTTAGTCACGCGTGCATGTGGCATATAATTTGACCTAGGATATCAAACCTGCAGATTGGATATTCTGTTACCCTTTTGAGGAGAGCGGCTGGCGTGGTGGGGTTGGCTGGGTCACACAACTTTTATTCTCTGGAGTGTTAGCCCACCCTCGTTAATATCTGGTATACTCTAGTCTGACATGTGGGAGGCGATAAAGTAACACGATTGATCCATAGATTCTATAATTAATAAGCCTAATTCCTCTTCTATACTATCATCGTTACGTATCTTTTGATTCATGAACCTAACATCAACGAATATATACTTCCCAATCTAGCTCTAGAACCTAGGAATAGTTCATGGGCTAGAGGAAATGCCCAGCTCCCCACAAGATCTTGAATTTTATGCCATTATCTGGCTTCAAGCTCTCAACCAGTCGTCGAGGCAAAAGGCTTAATGCAACCCGTGCCAATAATCGTTACTGGTCCTGGAAGGCATCGTCATTATGCAGGCCTCCTTTAAGCATATGTGATAACCCTGTTGCATGAGGAGCTAGAATTAAAGGTACACGTCACGCTACACCCAAATTACTCTTTTATCTACCGAGAACATTTGCTTGTATACTGTGTTCTTGTGGCTGTAAGCCACGATGGTAGGCCAAGCTCTTAACAGGTATTTGTAAAGTATCAGGTACATTCGCCAACTTTCTATTCCTCTACTACCTACCTCAGATTAATCGGCTCCATCCCGAACGGTCTATCCTACAGTTAGTTGTGAAAAGTGCTATCTATGTATTCTTTTACCACACGATATTTCAAATTCGAACCACCACTAGAGCTTAAACTCGGTCCCTTGGGAAACTGAGGCACTGCCATCTAGACCGGCTCTTCTTTTTATATTCCGGGATATCATTCGATGCTGTGATCGTACCATCTCTTATTATCCGTTCCCAAGAGGACCCTATGGCGGCACCGCCGGATCGTTGTGCTCAAATCGACGTCAAGGTGACTGCTGTAATGCACAAGCACAATACATTCCTAGCCATCACATATACGAGGGACAGGTCCTCCCATCCTTTAGATTAGCCCTTTTACCTAATCAAGAAACCTCATCGCCCGGTATCTTAACATATCCTATGCACTTAGAGTATCATCATACCCGATGGTTATGTGATGGGCCATATTGGCACCAATAGAACCTTCTCGACCAATTTTCAGCTGTCAGAGCACATTCTTACGCATTGTTTAATTAACCTTGTGCTGGTTTTGACTCTTGAGATAGGTACTATCATTAATTGAATTAATAACCCTCAGTAGATGCCTTCAGTGTTCCTGATATAATCAACGTGAATATATTCCTACCTGTGTAGTATCGCTGGTGGGGGACGCAGCAAGTTTTTGCCCCAAAGAAATGTGAACAGAGAGCAGGCCAATGCTTCCTCGTACTAGAAATGATGGCTGTACACAGCGTTCTCGAGTGTGCCGAATTCGAAAATATCCTGGATAAACGCGTGACGGGGGAATATGTCGTCTGAAAAAAAAAGAAATTCTGCGTCACACCGGCACAACGATGAAATGGCAACAGTGCTCCTAAAACTGCCAACTCCCAATAGAAATATGTCAAGTGCTACAACCTCATATCAATTGTCCCCGACGTAGGATCAACGCGGGATGCCACCTGTCAACTGCGGGTGTGTTTACCATCCGAACTATAAAAAAGAAAAAAAAAATGGGGGACCACTGAGAGATCATCCATATCATACATGCAGCCATTAAAGAATTATTAGCCGAAACGACACTACACCC
Source organism: Biscogniauxia marginata (assembly GCA_022695795.1). Taxonomy (NCBI): domain Eukaryota; kingdom Fungi; phylum Ascomycota; class Sordariomycetes; order Xylariales; family Xylariaceae; genus Biscogniauxia; species Biscogniauxia marginata. Next base: position 558,114 of record MU404058.1, on the reverse strand, counting down.
CTATATCCCACGTCAACTCCTTGCTAAGCGAGGCCAGGGGTCGGGCGATTGAGCGAGCAACTAAACACTGGCGAGAGTGTACGGAAGAGGCCCTAAGGACATTTCCGACTGACTGTCCATTGCTAACAAGGATGGAATGCCTCCAGGCGCAACAACACCATCCGCCGTTTCTGCTAAGCTGTCCACAGCCTTTAGAGGCCAATATCCTGTACACCCCGAGGCGCCGCCGCCCCGACCGGAACCTTCTACCCGAAGCGATACAATAGGGTATGGAGCGGAAATAATAGCTTCAACTAGAATTTGAGTGCCGGGTAGAGCCCAGGTCTCCCGCCCACGATACCCAACCTTACCGACAATGTTCAAAGAATATCCTATAACCACCAGCATTGATGATCCGACCAGAGTTTGAATGGTCTAAGGTCCGAAGACAGCCTATACGAAAACGTTGACATATCAAAATCCGACAATCTTCAATATTATCGAGAACACAGATTGGGTTTAGGAGAAGAGATCTCACCTCGTCACCAGGAAAGTCTAGAGACCTAGCATAAAGTATCGCCGTGGCTAACAGAGATTGATCAAGTGCAATGAATATGCCGAAACAGAGCGCACAATACTTTCCTTGAACAAGAAATGGGCGGAAGGAATACCTGCAGAGCACTTTCAATTAGGGCTAGGTCTTCAAGATCCAGGCCACGATGGATTCGGACAGACTAAACCCAGCATCGCGAAACAGTAGCAAGGCTCGATACCCCTACAGAATTATGGCAGAATCACAGAAAAAAACAATTCTGTAGACGAAGATTCCCAGTTCTTGCGACAGATACGGACACGTGTGTCCGATTCCTATAATACTCCATTCTACATACACGACTATCGCCGTTTACAAAATGAGAGGCCCTGTAGTTAATCAGGGGCTACATTTACTATAGACAGAATGATTAGAATCCTACGCTTCAGTAGTATGAAGTTTGGTTCTTCTCTTCAATACCAAACGTGCGATAGGCCCATAGAAAGTAATTGATATTCTATCTATAATATATTCTTATTCCCAGCATTGCAACCTCGATGGCTTTCTTCTTTCCCGAGGCCTGTGTAGTTGGTTGCTTGGTTAGTTGGCATATTTAACGCCTAAAGCAAGGGGGAAAGACCTGCCCTCGCAAACCTCACTAAGGGTATGAGGCGTGTGAAGCAGCCTCACCTAGCTACCTACCTATCTATCTCTAGCTTGATACATGGAGCTATTCACAAATTAAGCCCAATGGTGTACATGATGATGCTCTAACCGTTACCGTGGGCTCCTACAGGTGAGATCGTGTCCGGCGCAAAAGAAATATTCAGGGGCTTCTACCAGGTCGCCTATCTAGTCAATCTGAGTCGGTCATTATCACACCTTGTATAGTATAATTAGTTAGTATGGTGATAAAGCAAAGACTCCGTGTTCCGTTCCGTTCCGTCTGAGAGGCAAAGAAATAGCTTGGGGGGCCTCTAGCCAGGCTCCCCAGCGTCAATAACGAGGGCAAATCTCCTGGAAGAACTTGGTTACTTCCAGGTATGCTGTGAAACTACTAGGGTCGCCTAGGCAGGCGCTTCCAGTATTCTCGTCTTCCCCTAGGGGGCCGAGACCTATGTAGGATCTGGATAGTGGATGGATTTGCCCCCAAGATATTACCAGAACATAGCTTGTAGCTAGAACGCAAATTCCAATTTTATCCAGACCTGGCCACGCTCCATTATGAATAGAGTAAATATCAAGGTTCATGTGGCTGTTGCTTTCCACCTACCAGTCGCGTCCCAAGTAATTCCTACAATTATCCAGACAGACCATGTGTGTAGAGTTGGCTGGTCTCCGATCTCCAGGACATAATACTCTGGAACTTCTTACCGAGAACCTGCAGGTCGCCATCCACTGTCAGGAAGCTTGAGAGCGAGAGATTTTCGCCAGTGGGAATATCCAGTACAAGGACGGCTGGGAACCAAAAGCGGCTGTGTGGGTTCAAGAGGCTCTAAAATTCGTGTATCGTCAGTGATAGGTAGTTATTCGCCCAATAACAATACTGTCATATACCTCATAGAATATGTACCGTGTCGCATTCTTCTACACCCATTATCACCACGTAGAGAACTTTGGGAACTCTGTTTCGTGGAATATACTCGGGTGCTATTTTACTGACTCTGCTTTGTGGAAATTTGCGGGTGGCCGAATACGTTCGATTCCACTAATCGTGGCTCTTTTGCGAGTATGTAGGGTGTTAGGCTTCGTGTCGGTGGGCAAGGGCAAGTGTTTTTTTCGACAGGAGTGTCGGTCCGTGGAAACGTATCGCTCCTGTAATTCTGTAGATCTAGCATGACAAGGCTTTACACTGTATCTATCTTGAAGAATGTTAGCGATCACTACGCCATGTACGAGTGGGTGTATTAGGGGGGCTTTCGGTGTCTCATGGGCTACGGTAAAGGGGAAAGCCCTGTAACCTAGAAGCTAGCACTAATTTTATTTACGACACAACCTCAAGCCCCATTCACTGTGTCGTTTTGCGTTAGCGATCGTGTTCATCAGGTCACGGTAGAAGCTGATCACGGTATGAACAAAACACATTTATTAACTATTGGAGAGACAGAACGAAGAGGGTTGACGTCGATGTATTGTATGTACTATCAGGACATGTCCAAAAATAGTTATTTAGTGATTAACGGCAACTGGTATCAAAATGTGTCGTAGGCCCTAGGATTCCTAAGCTGAAAAGGTAAAAGTACAGTAAGATGTAGGACCCTCATACGACGAGTAACCAGGTACAAGACGATTCTACACGGGGCTACTGGTGGCTAATCAGCTACAGATCAATTTCCAATAGCTCCATGGAGACAACAGTTTTCCCTGACAACACGTTTGCCGAATAAGGTTGGGCAGTACGTATGCTAACTCGAGTTGGCATCACGGCGGGCAAGCACGTGGGCCAACAATAACCTACATGGCAACACGTAGGCTAACAATAGGTTTATGCCAAGTACTGGTCAAGTCTATTGTTCTCAGTAGGGACGCCCAGGGAATGATTGTACCAACAGACCCGCAACAGTTTCGTATAAATCCAGTGCCCTCCTCCCCTCTTCGTCCTCTTCACCCTCTCTACTCATTCCTTCTTCACAATCTTCCACCACACACATTTATTTCTCACAATTTCCTATTTAATACCTTGAAGCCCTTTACTATAATATAAACTACTGTCTGCCACTTCAGCCTTTCTCTGGGTAGGCTTCCCCGGCCACTGGTACAAGGCCATGACCGGACCACAGGTACGTAATTACATCCCATACTTCACCACATCCCAAATCAGCGCACCAGATAATTCAGTCCTTGATCAATACCCAGCTCTTCACCTACCATTCATCCTCCACTGACCCTTCTACCCTCCATTGTGCCCATTCCCTACAAGCCCTCGCTACCTTTTAACCCCACAGCCATACTACACCTCTCCCAAGTCCTTCTCCAATATATATTCACAATGCCAACGGCTACATAGCTACCATAGCGCGGTGATGTTCTACTGAGTACAGCTCCAATCTTTTAGCATGTACCAAAGCAAAATCCAAACGCACATTAGCACCGACAACTACACGCAAGAAATAATACTGATCTTATCACAAGTCACAGAACAGAGCCAACCCACCAACCTGCCAAGCCGTCTATCCTTAAGAACTGCTTCTTCCCTAGGTACAACACACCAGGTAAGTATCGACAACTACTTCTGCGTCCATTTTGGTATTTATTGTTTACGTTGACACTCTCGGAAAACTCTAGGTCGCTCGATTCGACCTGGTTTCTACCTCTACCTCATACGGCGAAGAGCAGAACTAGGGCAACAGAGATTGGCCGAAGGGGCACACTTACAGGTACGCACGTCGAGTACCGATACGGCACGTTGACGTGGGTACTTAAAAGGGCAAAAAGTAAATAAGCCAAAATTGTGAGAGTGTGTGGTGGGTTAGGGTTAGCAACACAGTTGTCAAGCCCTGTATGTAATTTTTTTTTCTTATTTCTGTTTTCCATTTTCTATTTTTGTCTTGTTTATTTTTTCCATCCTTCCTTATCTCTTCAACCCATCCAACATTTCCACCCTACTTCCTTCTTCTCTCTTCTCTCTTCCTTGCCTACTACTACCTTTACCCATCTACCATTTCATCTTCATCACTTCATCACTCCATCATGCCATCACTTGATCCCTTCATTGCTTATTCACTCCATCTCTTATTCAATTATTCTACCTGACCATCACCATCCACTATCTTCAACACACTATCCAACATCCATCACACCATTACTACAGTGGTACATGATGTTGGTGTTTGTGTTGCTGTCTGTCAGAATGATCCACCTATTAAGCGACACCATCTCTGCTCTCACCTCCACTCTCGTACTTAACACATTCCTCATTACCCTAGTAACCAATCCATCTGAAGCTTGCAATACCCAAGCATGTTTACTGACTGCTTCACCCTACCTAAGCTTACATATCCTCGACAACGTAACTTGTGTTGTATTATACCAAGCCTCTATTAAGTCCTATATATAAGGCCACATCATAAACCTACCGGGATGTGTTATCCATAGCCGAGGTAAGTTGTCATAGATATGTTTACACATGTTCCCATATTATACTAATGCTTATGAGACAGGCTTATCCCACCATAAAGTATCGAGAGTGGGTCCTATTCTCCGTATCGACATCGGTCTCGCGCGACCCACCTGCCAATTAGGGCAAGCGAGGGCTGTTGAGTGTAGTACCAACCACGGCGCAGACCGGGCGGTGCACAGACCGGGGCACGGGGGGCACCTGCCGTTCTCCGTGCTGACGACTGCCGAGGGGTTTAACCCCTATATCAAGCACTGGAGAGACAACCACAACGGCAGTTACGAGGGAAACCCTCCTGCTTAGGTCCCCTCCTGCCGAGATCCCCTCGCACACGGCCCGGCTCCTAAGAACTTACACGGATGACCAGCACTTCTCGTCCACGCTGGTCATCCGAAGCTGACATATATGCGGTCTGCATCATAACTCATGGCGGCCTAGCGCAATTGCTGGTTGCTCACCGAGAGAGACTTGCTCATGTGTCGACTTTTCGACTCTCTCTCGTCCATCAGAATGGCATTGGCATACTTAACCCCGAGCCTTCTGCACATCATAACATGCCAGGCTGGTAATCCACTAGGATCTACCTGGCATCTCACCAAAACTTGCTCCGTCATTACGGTCGTAATTATCCAACCTATACATCATCATCAAGGCACGCGCTGGGAAACCAAGATAGCGTATCGCTTTGCTCACGGGACGATGACTCGGACGGCGAGTCCGACGGCGAGTCCGACGGGGACTCGATGACCATTACCTTCCTTCGAATCCAAGGCTGGCTAAGCCTTCATAATCGCCAAAACGGCGGCTCGAATTGGCCATATACAGACGGTTGCGTCTGGTTTTCCGGCAACCAAGTCTCCTACACACAGACCCCAATCGTAACCAATACTGGCAAGTATGGCCTCATAATAGAAGGTGTCAGGGGCGCGACTACCTGACTGCCCGAGTTTGACACCTTCCCCAAACGTCAACCAACTCAGTCGCCACTGCTCCTTCCGGCATCTCATTGGTTGCGACACTACCCAATGAATGTAAGCCCGTGACGTCCTAGGCTGACACGTTTGCCGCCATTCCCTCCTCGCTCACCATTCACTCGTGTGCCTCGTGGCGGTGGCCTGAAGCGGTAAAGCACCCAACACTAGTCCGAGAAGGACTCCTAAGAAAACCCTCCGACCCACTGGGAGGCAATGGACCGGCAGGTGCATCATAAGTAAGTGACCCACCTGAAGACAGCAAACACTCGCTCTTGCTAACATTGCTCTTCCTTCCGCAGACCTCCCACTCCAACTCCAATCTTGCACACCATCCGTGCTCCTATTCCTAGGTACGTATCTCTCGACACCATCGACATATATTCTGTCTGGATGGAATCCCGAATTCAAAGGCAAAAAGGCCATCGAGAGATACTTGGTGACGGTGTCCTTCTTATTTCGCGATTGCAAGCCGGTCGCCAGAATTCAGATATTCGCTAGAGAACTGGCATCGGCCCCAAGTTCTTGGGCCATCTCCAGCGAATATCTCATACACGGGAAAATCGATAATATCCACGCACCGCTCATATCGGATAATTCGAAGCAGCACTCGATCCATATGGAAAGGGCATGGCCGTCGAGACTAGACCGTCTGAAGTTCTACCTCTCGACGATTTCCAAAACACCTATCTGTGCTCCTATTTGTAATCAAGTCGCCCATCATCGGCTCTCCGTGAGAACCAAGCTGACATAGCGGTTGCTCTGAAGAGATTGACAGGACTTTCTTAATGCGGCTCCATCTCTCCTAAACGAGCCAAATATTGCGTCGAAAATACGCTCATAAGTTTCAGCCACTGCAGCGCCCCTGTCGCCTTCATGGGAGCGATCCTAGAAAGCCCCTAGGTTGATCTCGTGGTCTGGGCATTGAAATATACCGACGAGGTTGTTCAAGAGAAAACAACCCTAAAACCAAGAGGAGAAATCCGGAGAACCAGTCCAAGAAGCCGAAGCGTTCTATCCAGAATCGTCTGAAAGCATGATCGTATCTAATCTGGGTACTGCTTCGTTTATACTATGTCTTGACAACATTGGTGGGAGGGAGGGTTGTTGTCATAAATTCACAATATAGGCAAGATGCCTCCTAATGTGGCCATCGAGGAGGTCCGGTATAACTCTATCCTCCCTGCTCGTACAATCTCTCGGGGTTACAAAAGGGATGCGACCCGAGACTTCTTCGATGGTCCACAATATATATATAATCCCCCGGGAATGCGCAGCTATACGGCATTGTCCAGCCTGATGGCGACGCCGATGGCTTCAAGAAGAATTCTCGGGGGTTGGGATCATCTTCGATCCAACTGGTGATACCCAATGGTGACGGGGAAATACAATTGCGCCGCTGATCCCGAGATTGCGGCATCTATGGATCGGTGCTCGGTCGCAAAAATCATAATTAACGACATGGGAGGGAGGGTGGTAGGGTGTAAGGTATCGACCTCTCTCATAAATATTGAGAGCTTTACCAGTTCGAAATCATGGGCATGCTGGCTAGACAAACCAGTTGCAGCCCTCTTAATATTAATAGCCTGGCAGTGCACATCTCTGATGGTATCACGAGAGTGCACTAACAGAACAGGCATAATATTGATCGATTCCACTAAGTTAGAATCAATCTCATAACCAATGGAAGTAGAAGAGAGCTAGCCACATATATATGGCAACCATATAAACTTCCACACCTTATACCGGAAGGCGGATATCGCTACCGGTCAAGTCTTAACGGCGGGGAGGCGAGATAGGGGGGCTTGTCCTGAAGAGCTGTGTACAAGCTAGCCAAGATGCAGGAATGGCTGAGTCTGCCGCACGATAATTTCCAATACGGCAGGCTCTGTCAATTCCCACGCAACCAGGACCTGCTGGCGGGACAGCTTGTGCCATGAAGATCAGGACAAATCCAAGATCTTCCGGTGTACCCTTTGCCGCCCTCTGCCATGATGTCAGAGAACCTGACTGAGGATTGGGTCAAGGGGTATACTGACCCGGCGTTGCGGCGGTGCTACGACCTGGCTCAACCACCACGAATTCCCATGGCGATGACACACGGCACATGTCGCTTCGCGAGGGCCCACCGCCTTCAACGGGAATCGTATGGGAGCTCGCGGACGGGTTGCTTGCTGATCCAGGTCACGGTTGCACTGGTCACGACAAGCCTAGAGATGTACAGGCCAACTTCTGTTACTCATGGACAGGCGGTTCGCGGCGTCCGAAAGGGCGATTCCATTCTCGTCTTTCACGGGGCCCCCAGCGCCACTGATCGTTCGCAAGAGCCCTTCCTCTCCCCCGAGTCGTCCCCTAAGCCTCCTCCCCGTGCGGAGTGGTTCCTAAATCAGCTCTACAGCTATTCATATCGGCCTTCTAGATCTTGCCTGAAATATGGCTCTTACGGGAATTCCCAGGCGGCTCTTCAGGTATCGTCGAACTAGGAGATCGCCACCTCATACGATCGCGATGAAGGCCAAGAGGACTCGGAACGAGCACTTGACGAAGAGCTTATGGAAGAGTTGCTCGCTGGTCCAGGTTCCCATTGCACTCCTCAAACACTGTGCCGTTAAAGGTAGTTAATCAGTCCTCCACGAAAGAGGATGGTCGATCGAAAGGTCTCTTATTCCGGCTCGTCGCTTCTTATTCTTCTCTCTAATTACGACGGCCGAGACTCTAATCTCAACTCGACAGCATCTTGTAAGCGCAATGTCGATCTTAAGGGTACTAATATGTGCCGTGTCGACTATACCAGGATATATCAGTTCCTCATAAAGGTCATTGCCGTGGTTTGCTCCAATCAGCGCCACCCCAATTTTCGCTGTCGTGCCAACGAGTATGAACCAACAAGAACTAAGGTTCTTGACTTACACACCAGTGAACTTCTGGTTGGAGCATAATCAGCAAGGCTTTGTTGACCCGCCGCTGTTGGAGCAGGGCCTAACGGACCCGCGGTTGTTGGCACAGGATCGCACTGGTCTGGCCCCTGCCCCCCCTGCTCAGGCTCCTCTTCTTCAGGCTCCTCCTCCTCAGGCCAATTACGCTCCTAACTCTCCTAACATGAGAGACCTTGAGCCATGTACTCAGGGGCGATATAACGGATTGCGATCGACATAGCAGCCGTGTTTACCGCCATATATCGACTCAAATGTCTCCTAAACCACAATATCTGCAGCTTTCGACCTTCAGAAAAGAATGGTTCAATGTGATGAGTATCGTTCACTTGAAAGCGCAATCCCAGCTAAGGCTTCTTAACGACACGGAGTGTTTCTAATGTATGGCACGACACTCCTGGGAGTGGTTTGTGTATCAACAATACCAGTCAGGTTCCAATGTCATTCCTACTCTGGAAAAGACGAGCTTGTTCGCAAGATCATAAATTTCGCGGAGAACGGCTGGGTATCATAACGCGGCGCCAAGAATTGCGTGTGGAGTATCTATTTCCAGCATGCCGGGATCGATCAACTCCCACGCAACCCGCGTTCTCACAACCAGGACGGCCTCTATCATGAGCACCAGACTCCGGTATCATGTGCTAGCATGCTCCTCGCATTATATAAGCGAGACGACTTATACTAGGAGGACCAAGACACCAGCCCTATGTGCTGGCGTGGTATAAGCTGTGGTTTATGTGAACACCACCTTGGAATGCCGTGCCTGCCACACGACAGTTTCCATCACAGCGGGATCCATAAATTCCCACGCAACCCGGGTTCATAAGTGGGAAAGCATGTATTGAGAGGATCAAGACCCTGCCTCTGTGTGTTGGTATAATATTCGCAGTTCCTAAGCGAGATACACTGTACCAGGAGGATCAGGATAATTCGGTTGCTGGTGGTTGGTTCGACTGCAAGAAATAACTGCGGTTCTCTAAGGTCATAAGGTACTGGGAACCGGGAGGAATTCAGTGATGCCTCGCACCAGATCTGATTTACCCAAGATCCTCTGTTCTTGTGAACATACAATCATGGCAACCAACATCAAGGTTATTAAGTCAACGTATACGGCCACGTAGCTGGAAAGAAGGAGCTGCGAGGATGATGACGATATTGTTGCAGCATCAGCCGTCCTAAGAGTTATTTTCCGCCATCATAATTATTGCGGTCATAAAAGCGCTTGCTTTACGAATTGTTATTTGGAGTCTCAGATGGCTTCAACGCGAAGCGGTAGCTGTTTGTTCCGCTGCTCATATGGATATGTAGCCCAGGGGGTATGTCTTCTGTTAGGATTTCCGCGACTGTAGGAATGAGAGGGGCTACGACTATTCTAGTCGTTGATCAGCATTTGAGTCAAACTAGGTTACTCTTGGTTAGTCGGTAGCTGGATATCAAGAGGATCAAGACAAGTCGAGTGGGATGGCACTTCGAATTCGAATATAGGGTAGGGAAAGTAAAGATAAAATTAAAGGTTCGACTTCAACCATTCTGTTGACTTACTTCGTGATGCTTTTGGTTGTGGAAAAGTAGTGATTGAAGTGTATATATGATACTGCATTCGTATCCATGTTAATGTGATAGAAGACGATGCTACCTCTAGATCTGTTTTGACTTGGAATAGCTGCAGTTGCCGGCTGCTTGTCCACTATGTATGTTTAGGAGGCTTTGCAGCATAGTCTGTTCTTAGTAGTTTATATATTCGTTTTGGCCCAACTGTTCTTGTCTATTTATTTGGGCTGCTTCGGTATAGGTATAGGCGTATATTGGCTGGTTGTTCTTTGGGGGTCAATGAAGAGAATAGTTCGAATCAATTTTGAAATCTACTGTCAATGTTCTCAGACAATCGGAGGCGGTGGCAGGTAGAGGTTCTGAAAAGTTCATTAGCACACTTCGAGATAAAACGCATAAGATGTGTGCGAGTGAAGAGAGGAAGTTAGTAGATGTCAACCGATTCACAAAGAAAGAGGTATTTTTGCAGGTTGGATATAATGCCGTGGTATCTCGGGTCAAATGTCATGTTTCGAGGGGGCGAATATCAATTTGCTAGTAGTGAAACAAATGGGGAAATAAGGGGGCAGCATACAGCAGTATAGGGGGGTCGCTGTACTATAGAGGGTCGGCACATAGTAGTGAAGGGCGTCGGCGACGCATGCCGGCATGAGGACGAAGTTGAATGTTCAAATAAAAGAAGAGCACAGGTAGGGCTTAACTAAGGGAATGTTTTCAAGGTGTGATAAAGAGTGTATAAAAGTGTGAAGAAAAGGCATGCAAGGGTTTGAGAAGCAGGAGAGGGAATGGGGAAAAGGGAATGTGTATAAAGTGTAGGTAGTGAAGGGGTTATACTAGTTCACTTACTAGTTAGGGCAGGAACGTTCATGTTAGTACCTACCATTATGAGTAGTCGCCGACATATAAAATAGGAAGGAACAAAGTGAGGAAGGAACAAAGTGAGGAAGGAACAAAGTGAGGAAGATGTGGAGATGTTAAGGCAGCGTCGCTCGTGAAGTTTCTACTACTGCTGCTGCCATTTTGTGCGCCAGTAGAAATGAAAGAGAATGAGGATAGAGATGGTGATAATGTGCAGCTGCGAAGAATATGCTGTAGATATCGCTGTGATTCTCGTATTAAAGGCGAGTAGTGTGCACCTTAGATCTCGTTGCCAATAGGTGGGAGATGTTGATGGTATGTTGCGTTGTGTAGAGGAAGATTATGTGAAGGGGAATACAGAGGGAGATGATGGGGGTGATGTTGTAGAAGAGTGTGTTGCAGATGTTGTAGTGGGTAAAAGATGTTACAGTGGAAGACGTTGCAATAGAGAATTTTCTAATAGAAGATGTTGCAGTAGACGATGTTGCAGTTGTAGGAGAGCTTGACGAGGATGCAAATTGTGAAGGTAGGAAAGTCAAGTGATGATGACTGTAGACGTCACAGGGAATGCAAGTGAATGGTACCTAGGAACAGGCCACCGCCATTCAGAGAAAAAGAAGGGAAGGGAATAAGAGAAGACTGTTGTAGTGTCAGTAGCCAGCAGGAGCCTTCTTGGGGGGGCGAATCAAAAAGGAAAGGGGTGCTAGTTTGGAGTGTGCACATGTACTTTGGAAAGTAGCTGTTGGTACGGCCATGTTGTAGATTTGGTAGCGAGCTCTGATAGATTGTGTATCTAATCGCTAGATATCCGTATCGAGTATGAGTCATGGCCTCGATGGCAGAACTTTGGATAGAAATGGGAATCAGGTGATGACACTGAACTGTGAATCTAAAGCTCCCCACTAGGAGAGAAGACGTTCTCGAGTCACCTTTCACCTTTCAGCTTCTCTGTGCGGTTTTTCTCTCCCGTGTGAGGTCAGTACGAACTAAGGTCAAGACTGCTCCGAGGGTGAATGGGTCTATGGATATCCACAGCCTGGTCTAATGAATCTGTCACATAGTGAATGAAGGTGAAGTGCAATAAAGTGAACCCCAACAGAGAAATTCACTCTTTAGTGGACCTCTCAAGTAAAAAGAGCCGCACTGACCCCTGTCCATGTACAAGTCCCTACGTACATTCAACCGTATCAAGGTGAGAATAGGCAGTAACGAATTTGCATCTTTGTTTATGTAGAGCCTCGACGAGCGAGAGACAGAGAGCTGTGTACAATAACCTAGAACTAAACCACTTACCTACGTGACGGGCCATACATGAAGAAATGAGGGATATCATACCATGTCTCATAAGTGCTTTGCTTTTTACCAAGAAAAGAAAAGGAAAGAAAAGGGGCACAAAAAGAAGTTCGAACATCCACGTGCTGAGTAGAGAATGCCAAAAGACGTCTAACACCCCCCCGAACTCCGCACCTCTTCCTCTAGACCACCACCGCCGCCACTCCGGAGTAAAGCATCAATGCAGGGAACCGTGATTTTATGATGTCTTCTCTAAAACTCCCCCTCACCACCCGCACCCGCCACACCTGCAGTCCAAAGACCAACAAGGCCCCACCAGCTCACCTTCCACCCTCTCCACAGCCCCTCAAAGCCCTGGCCCTTCCGATACACCACCTCCGACGCAGTCTTGGCCTTGGGCTTCCTACCCCGCGGCGGACTCCTAGGCGGTAGCACGGGTACAGCCCGCGAACCCTCCTCGGCGACGATGGTGTACATGGTGCCCAGGACACCTTTGTAAGGTCCAGGCTGGACGATGGTATCCATCTTTCCATTCTCGTCGAGGGCATGAACATATGTCGGATCCGACAATACTTCCATCTGTCCCCGTCGCAGAACCGTCTCCAACGGAAGCTTGACAAAGAGGGATGCACACGAGGTACAGAACTTGGCGGCAGAGAAGGTCATCGGCGAAAGCTCTCGGTCGATCAAGAATTGTGACCGCAGGACGAGCGGTGTCGATAAGGTGAGGAACGGATGGATAAGAGAGTTGAGGATTGTGGGCCCGACCAGGGTAGAAGGGCAAACCCACGTAGGGAGTGATCGCAAAGTCTGTACGGTCCGACGAGGGGTTCGTCCCGTAGAGGTTACTATTAGTCTCGTGCGGACAAGATCTACGGGCGCTAGGATCAGCCCGGTAGCAACTGCGGCGGCTGCAGCGACGCATAGTGAGGCCCACGGGTAGGGCGATGCGATCTCGACTAGCTTGTCAACATCGTCTTTGACGCCCAGATCGGGGACGTTGAGCAGGGCGCTCAGCAGACTGCGCGACCAGTTCTCCAGCAGCGACTGCAGCACCGAATAGAGAAATGTAGCATTTGTGCCCTTCCATATGCCCCAGGCGGACTCCTTCGACCAGAGCTGCGCTATCACATCGAATATCGAATCTGGTCGACGCAAGCCTAACTGGTGCGGGAGAAGAACAGCTGGTTTGACGGTGTCCGTCTCGGGTGATTCTGGCGGGGATGGCACCCGCTGCCTCTGGGATCGAGAGGCAGGCGTAGGAGTGGCATAGGTCGGGTTGGTGCTGAAGTAGGCAGGCTCGTCGGGATCCGAGTCTGAATCGGGGAACTGTGAAGACTCGTCAGTATGGCACACATTGGGCTACTAAGCCAAGCCCAACACCGCACAACACAACACAACACAACGCCCAGTTGAGATCTAACCTCGTCATATGCCGAGTTCTTTGGAGTAGGACTCGCAACACGTAGTTTCGGCGGTTCTACCGGCTTCACATTTAACCCTCCCAGATCGTCCTGTAGCCTCACTTGTAGGATCGTCTTGGCCACCTCGAAGGGTTGGGCGATCAACACGGAGGTGTACTTCCATAGCAGCTCGTCGACCAGCTGCTTGACAGTCTGGATGGTAGACGGAGAGAAATCTTCCAGGTGGTCCTTGTAGTCTATATCCGGAAACATGTCACGCGCCTTGGAGGCATATTTGTTGGAGGTGGTATTCACATGTGAAAATGGGTTTGGCTGCGCGGGGAGGGACTCGGTCTTCTCGCCGATCGTGGGGGGTACGTAGTAGGGACGTAGCGGGTTGACGCCTTCTCTTGTTGTTGATGATGAAGCCATATTTTGAGTAGGGGAGCACAATGTTCTGCATGTGCATTACTTGCCGGTCATGTATTGTGGTCGGGATGTGCCAGGATATCGTATCGTATGTGAGAGCCCGAAAAGCCCCCCGATAACGAAGTGGCATGAAATTTGCATGACGAAAAATAAAAGCCGTCCAGTTTTTGCGGGCTGGTACAACTAGACCATCCAAATGAGGCCAGCCAATCAGCGCATTAGCGAGCACCTTCGGAGCTAAAAGAGCTCGAGTGCGGCGCCTAACAGGTTATTGTCGGCAGAAGCTCGGCCTATCCGATAAGGAGCTCCGAGCTTATCGGAGCTATCCCAATCGCCTTTTTTTTTCTTTTCCCTCTCGCTTTTCGAGATGCATCGCATCGCTCGCTGATATCCAGTCATTTTTACTGTTATACCTGTGCATGCATGCGACTTTTCCACTCCCACGCCCACTTCCGCATCGGATAACTTCTTGTTGACTGCGGACAGAAGCAATGCCAGCCTTGTCCTGCTCACATAAGAATGCTTTATAACCCCTCATCCCAAGTTTTCGAATTCTAATCCTCTTGTTCTGCTTCCTCAGTCCAGCTGCTGCTGCTGCACTCCCCCCCCTCCCCCGATTGCTAATCGGCCGAATCATATTCGTCGCATTTCTTTTATATGCCCCATACGACGGCGATGGCCATGGCGATAGCTGCACCACCAAGTATCGCCCGCAGCCTGCGGAATCTGCCTCATGGTACACGATATACCATAAGGCAGTTCGCCCAATTCATAAATAAATCACCCCGAACTGGTATGCTATCAAACCTGACTTTAACCCGCATACCGACGCCGACGCCGCCCCCTCGGAGTTGTTGCTCGAACGTACATCTCCTGCGACAATTCAGCACGTCCCCGCTACGGCACCATGGCCATCTCACCCCGCCAAAGCCGGGAGAAGAGTAAGGGTTGCCAATTGCTTCCTGTAAAGCATATCCCACATTCTAATTCAATTCTTCTTCTAGGTTGTATGTAACGTTCATTGACAAGGACGATAAGGAGCACAAGTTCGCCGTATCAAAGGGTGACAACCTGCTAGATATCGCACAAGACAACGACCTGGAGATGGAGGGCGCTTGCGGCGGCTCGTGCGCCTGCTCGACCTGCCATGTGATTGTCCTAGATGAGGGCTTCTACGAGAAGATGCCCGAGCCCGGAGACGACGAGAACGACATGCTCGACCTGGCATTCGGTCTGACCGAGACGAGTCGGCTGGGCTGTCAGGTGGTCATGACGAAAGAGCTCGACGGATTGAAGGTCAAGTTGCCCTCCATGACGAGAAATTTGCAGGCGAGCGACTTCAACAAATAAAACTGTGACGAAAACACGTAGGAAAAGGAACAGTGACGGTATTTGCATTGCAGGGGCAATGTACGTTGTATATAGAGAAATACGGCACACGGGCAAAACATCGTGGGTAATTGGTCGACATGGCGACTTTTGAGCCACCTGTATACCTAATGTATAGTGTTCAATACTCCCAAGGCGAGCACAGAACTAGCCTGAAAAGGGGGCAAAGACCCAACTCCTAATGAGGTCATGACGGCAAGACAAAAAAAGAGAGCTTTTGTGGTATCATTCCATGCCATCAAATATTAATCCCGTAAAATGTCAAAAGTGTAAAAATGACTTCTATGCCTCTTCCAAGCCCCCCTTTTTCAGCTTGCCCCCTCCGCCGGCAATGAGGTCGAGGAAGCCCTGCCGGCTCATCTCGTTGACTTTCTCCTCGCGCCGCGCGACGCCGAAGATGCCGTCCTTGCGCGCGCCCTTCTCGGCCTCGACGGCCCTCTCCTGCGCCTCGCGCACCGCCCTGAACAGCATGACGACGCCCCGGTGCGCCACCTTGCGCAGCCGCTTCTCCGTCTGCACGACCTCGGCAGTCGAGGTCGCGGTCTCGAGCCCGCCCTTCTCGCCCGCGGGCGGCCCTCCGCCACTGCCGGCCAGCACGTCCTTGACGCGGCCCTTCTCGAGCGCGGCGCGCTTCCGCTCGCGCAGGTACTTGCGCGCCTTGGCCTCGAGCGCCGCGTCGACGGCCTGCTTCGCCGCCTGATGCGCGTCCGCGCTGCGCGAGAGCACCGGGTCCGCCTTGCGCGCGCCCGAGAGCTTGCTGCTCAGGATCTTGCTCATCGATGTGGCGAAGGCGTCCGAGTCGTTGCGCTTCGATTTCGACTTTTTGGACTTTGCTTTTGTCGGATTTGCGCCATCGCCGTCTCCTCTGGCGGCATCGTCCTCGTCCTCGTCCTCGTCCTCATCTTCTTCGTCACCCTCGTCATCTAAAGAAGATTGTCCTGCGGACTCGTCATCGCCCGAGTCGTCGTTCGCAGCTTTGCTTGATTTGTGGGGGTTTCGTTGTCTGACAGCAGCAGGTCTCGATCGGGAATCCGCATCGGTATCTGCCCCCGAGTCTGAACTTGACCCGGAGAATGACGCGATATCGTCCACTGCGATATTATCGAGGTCTTCGTCGTCGGAGTCGAGGAGGTTAACCGGCTGGAAATCGGTGTTGGTGTTTTCTCCTTCCGAGTCGCTATGATATTCCCGTGATTTCTTCTGCTTCTTTTTTGGTCGTTGCAGCTTCGATGAGACGACATCTTTGTGATTTCGTTTTCTCGAGGTCGGACCGGCCATTGTGTTGAAGCAAGATGATTATAGACTGCTGCGCGACATATAATGCCGTGATACTGGTTGAATTCTTGAAGCTTTAATTGACACTGCGACTTTTGAACTCTAAAAAAAAGAAAAAAAGAAAAAAAAAGAAAATCCAAGACCCTAGACCGCCCATGCCCCACTATTTCAAGGTTAGCTTAAAATGTACATACATACCTACAGGTACCCTGGCGGGGCTGGTGGAACCTCTGCATTACCCCGCCGGAATAATTGATAAGATAATGAACCTCGCCAGGTACCTGTACTGCTAAGGCTTGGTAGTTCCACCAGATCTTCGACCATGTTGTAATGATGATGGAGGGCAAGTGCAAAATACCTTTAGCGAAAAAAACGCAAATTTCAAGTGACTAAAATTCAAGTGACTAGGGCTTACACCACACCCCACAATCGCATTGACAGTTACGACCTCAAAACTGTAGAAAGCCTCGTCAACATTGCAGCACTAGCAATGCATTAGACATTTCCAACCAATTCTTTGAGCCAAGACAAGACTCTTCATGGGGGATACCAATCAGAACACTGGTTAGATACGTCAGACCCGCCAGGTTACACCTTTGCCCGGATTTCTACATCGTCGGTGTATCTCAACCCGTATACCACCTCCAGAACACATTCTCAAGGCAGACACTGCCGGATCCGCCATGCTACCAGCAAGGAGCCTGGTTCGGGCCTTGAGCTCCGTTCAAAAACGTGTCACCATCTCTGCTGGGATCGCTCCTGGGATTTCTGCTAGGATCTCTGCTGGGAGAAAACTCAATCTCCCACGGGCATACTCTTCCGTCCTCGAGACGACCCCCGAGGCGGCTCCCGAGGCGGCTCCCGAGGCGGCTCCCGAGGCGGCTCCCGAGGCGACCCCCGAGACGAAGGAATCGAAGCCTGGTTCCCTGAACAAATCCTTCGCACTTATTAAAGACCCAAGGGCTTGGGATGTCAAGTTCGACCCGGCTGACCAGGGCAACGTCCTGATTCTTCAGCATGCCGAGGTGACGGTACCAACGAAGATCCACCGCGTATGGCTCCGTGACGCTTGCACGTGTGATGCCTGTGTAGACCCTTCGTCTGGTCAAAAGCGGTTCGCTACAACCGATATCCCCGAGAGTCTACCTATCAGTAACGCAGTGCGTTCTGAGGACGGTTCACTCGAGGTTAGCTGGGAGAACGACTTCATAACCCACGACACACATATTTCACGATATCCAGCATCCATATTTGATGCAAATTTCACTACAGTCAGGAATCCGGGATTGCGGAAACTCTGGGACAAGGCCGAGTTAGAATCTCGGGAACCCTTCTTTGACTATGCGTCCTTCGTAGCAGGCGAGCAAGCCTATTACGATGCCATGACCGCCTTGGAGTCACATGGCATTTTCATACTACGCGGCGCGCCTTCATCTGAGGAAATCGTCGAGGGGATCGTGGCCAAAATTGGTATCCTCCAAGAAACTTTCTACGGAAGGACCTGGGATGTTGTATCTAAGCCTAACGCAGAGAACGTGGCTTACACAAGCGGGCACCTCGGTCTTCATCAGGATCTGCTATATATGTATACTATGCCACAGATCCAGGTTCTTCACTGTTTGAAGAACACTTGCGAAGGCGGAGAATCTCTTTTCAGCGACGGCCTACGAACACACAGGCTGATGCACACCTTGTGGCCCAAACTAGTTCATTTACTTGAAACGGAACAGCTTTTATATCACTACAACAAAGGCGAACATTCCTACCGACACAGACGTTGTGTCATGGTGGGCAGTATGAAGGTTTTCTGGTCCCCACTCTTCCAGGCCCCTGTGCAGCCAAGTTTGGGAAAATCCAAATATTTGGGTAAGTATGAGAAGTGGTTGGACGCTATACGGAAATTCAGGGAATTGCTCGAGGGCGAAGAATATGTATACGAATACAAGCTGAAGGAGGGAGACTGTGTCGTGTTCGATAATCATCGAGTCTTGCACGGACGTCGCCAGTTCGACGCATCTTCTGGAGAGAGATGGCTGAAAGGGGCTTACGTGGAACCAGGCTCATACCAGAATACGAGAGACTCCTTGAGAGATAAGCTTTCTTCCCTTACAGAAACCCCTCGTAGTCTTTCGGAGCAAGCCAAAAAAATGAGCGAGCGTCACTCTCGATCTAAAGGATCAGAAGCATCTGAAGCGTCTGAAGCGTCTGAAGCGTCTGAAGCATCAAAAGGATCAGAAGGATCTAAAGTCGATGGCTAAGGAACTTTTCTTAAGAGATGCCGTGCCAACCTTTGGTGATGCGATTTTATTGTCTACTGCCTGATATTGAGAGGCATAGGGAATAAATTAGACATCTAGAACTACAGACAAGAACTTAAAATCCTAGTCAAGACCAAATTCCCCACTCACTACATATTTCATCTCTCAAGCATATCATGAACCACTACAGTCACCACTGAGCATGTGATATACAGTCTATCCTTTGTCGAATGTGAGGTTTGCACCATTCTGGCTCTGTTAAGCATGGCATAGTCATACATCTACGGATATATATTTCTCACACTAGCATCATGCTGATGTATTCTGTTTGAAAAGGAAGTAGTGTACATATTTTGTATCATAATATTAGATGTTTACTACAGCTTTTGGAAGCACTTGGATTAGGTTCCCTACTAGTCAATAATCACTAACTAACACAATGCCAGCTGAGCTTTGAAGAGTAGGTAATAAGACGTCGGATGTGAACTGCTCGGAGCATAATGTAGTTATTATGAATAGATAGCTCAAGTGCTACAATATTTACGACATTCGTAGGTAGTTATGTGTTACAACAACTATTCCAAAGCTCCGCTCAAAGAGCAACAGCCAGCCCAATAGTCATAAGCACAGTGAAAGCCCAGACCTTTACGCCATACTCCGCACTCCTCGCATCGTACCGACCCCGTCCACCACGAGCCGAATTCGACGCCGGAGTCGGAGTCGGAGTCGCGCTCGCCGACGATAACGCCGCGTCCCAGGGGTTCGCCGCAGCCGCCGTCCAGCTCGCAGCCGCCGGGCTCGCCGCGACGGCCACAGCGACCTCGGAGTCCGGCAGCTCGGTGTCGTACATGCGCGCGACGCACCAGCTCCCCGCGTCCGCGACGCGGTCGCCGACCTCGCCGGGCAGGTCGCCCTCGTACACGAACCCCAGGCACGACTCGACCTCGCCCGGCGGCCCGTGCCGGACCTCGGTCGACACCGCCGCCTGGGGCGCCGTCCCCGTCCCCGTCCCCGTCGCGGCGTAGGTCCACGTCCGCGTCGTCGACGTCACGGGCACCACGCAGAACTGCATCTCGCAGCCCGTGTTCCCCGGGACGCGAAGCACCGGCGGCGGCGGCGGCGCCGCCGCGCCGGGGCCCCGCGCGCAGCACTCTTGCAGCGAGACTACCGCGTAGTGCATGTCGGGCGGCGGGCCCTGGCCCGGCTTGAACGAGAAGGTCACGCCGCACGCGTACCCGGTTATATTGCGCAGCGCGTTGTGCGTGTTGCACGTCGAGTCGCTGTAGCTGCTGAGGATGCCGGCCATGGTGGTTGTGTTTTTTGGGGGGGAGAGGGGTAGGCGTTAGGTTTCTGATGGGATGGCCGGCCTGGGCGAATAGCTCTGGGTATATCGCCTCGGTTGAGTCAACCCTGGTATGAGAGATGTGACAGCCCCTGTGTGCTTGTGTGGCGTAAGCAGATTTCGGAAGTATCGATTGTTAGTTGACTTATTAGTAGCGCATAGTCTAAGGTGAGACCCGGAGGCGTAGGGGATATTTAACGAGTGACTATGAGCCGAGAAGGCTCGGGCTGGAAGGAGTGTGGATGGAGGGTAGTTATGAAGTGATAATATGGAGGGCGACTTAGGCTCCTCTTATAAACCCTGAGGTTATGCGGCTGGGAAGGCTTTATGTATTAGGGCTAGCTGAGAGGATGCTAGGGTCTAGACTCGAATATACCTTGTCTCTGCCAAGTCTTTATAAGATGGACTCCACTGCCTGTTAGAAAGCTTCCCCCTTTTCCAACACTAGCGCTATAGGGCCATGAGAGTTAGTATCTTATCTAAACTTCATCGTCTTCGACGGGTTGACTGCAAAATGGGACTTCTGTTATAGCCATCTAGGAATTAAGTTCTCTCTTTAGTAAATCTATAGATATCCTTCGAGAAAGGCATTGGTATGACTTTTGGGGTGGATACTAGAAATGATTCGTAAAGCTTGTATAACCCTTCCCTCCTTTTTTATTTGTAAACAATGTTAAGATGCTGCCCTTTGGAGATTTATTCCACTATGACAGTCTCGTCCAAGGGTACTTTAGGGATGTAGTCGACACCCTTCATGGTCTTATAGTAGTTGGGAAGGGCTCGCTGAAAGCATTTTGTAGCTTTCTAGATCATCTGATAAGAGATACTGGCAGAGGTAAGATCGACCCGGGAAAACTAATTAATTTTACTATTCCATGATGTGAACCTGAAGTTTTGTAACATAAAGTTCATGATTACCAGTTTCGACAGACACATAAAGTCTAGCAGTACGTACACCACTTCATATTGCTCTTCACATGTAATAAACGCAGCCAACCCTCTCAAATAAATTTCCTACTATAGAGAATAAACGCCGTACCTATATTCTTCCCGAAGACCATCCACAAAAGTTTGGGCTGCCCTACGATGCTGACTGATCAGATCTTCCCGTACATTTTCATCGACGGGCACCTTCATTCCCATTTCAGAGAACTTCT
Organism: Biscogniauxia marginata; assembly: GCA_022695795.1. Taxonomy (NCBI): domain Eukaryota; kingdom Fungi; phylum Ascomycota; class Sordariomycetes; order Xylariales; family Xylariaceae; genus Biscogniauxia; species Biscogniauxia marginata. The sequence goes on along the minus strand of MU404058.1, from coordinate 536,627 downwards.
CAATTATTGCTAAAGCACACTCGCGATTGGCACGAGAAAGGTCCAGTGCGGTATCCCCATCCTTGTTGACGATAGAGAGGTCAATGTCCGAAAGCTCAAGATACTGCCTTACGACTTCTAGGTTACCAACTAGGCCTGCATAGTGTAGCGGCGTGTTTCCGAGCTTATCTCTCGCGTTAATCATCTGTCTTCTCCAAGGAGGAACAGGGGCATTGTCGTCAATGATCTCATCTGGATGTGCTTCTTGGTATCGTCTCTTCAGGACTTCATCCCAGATCTTGCCACCAAACTCGTTCGCTAAGGAATTGATGGTCTGTGGTGGAGGATGCACTTGATAATATCGATCTGAGTCAACCTGGTGGTACAAATGCCAGTGAAGCAAGACGCGGGTCGCTTCCGCCGAGTTTGCTGCGTGGTGGAACGGGAGTCGGCCCCAGATATCGGGATAGTCATAAACCTGGTTCCCGCCTGCGTATAGTAGCAACATAGACAATATCCTGGGATTGCCAGCCTTCGCAGCTATATGTAGGGGGGTGCAGCCGTGCTTATCCTGGGCAGTGGCCATGGCCCCGGCCGCGAAGATTCCTAGCATAGTAATCGACGATTCGATCGAGCAATGCCAATCGGCGTATTCTTGAGAACCAGAATACATACCCGCATCTTGCCATTTCATATATTTCTCCGTGGTCATCCAGTACCTATTTCTGCAGGAGATGTGAAGAGCTGTTCTGCCGTGTATGTCATGAGAATCGACCTCTAGTTCCCGCTCGATAAGCGTCTGCGCAGCAAGGAAGTTGTCACCGTCAGCGACATGATGCCATAGTGTCATGCCATTATTGTCTTGGTAGTGCAAATCTGCACCATAATTCAGAAGCAGCTCCACGCAATTCTGTTCATCCTTGTTATCTTGGCCAATGCTCTCTGCATGTGGTCCTTCCTGGCAGGCTGATACAATGGCGGTCTTATAGACCATTTCGCCTACATCTGATGCGTAAGTGTTCGGGGAAGCACCTGCATCTAATAGAAGCTTGAGGGAACGGTACTTGGATCTGCCAGATATTCTTGTGGCGACGATTCCCAAGGCTGTCACCTCGCGTTCTACCTTGTCATAGTCTATTCCTTTGAATGGCCTAGAGACATCTACTCCTGCGTCTATCAAGGCCTTTATGGATTCGAATTGGTCATCCGTACCGTCCGAATTCCTCCCAGACGAGGGCTGATAACAGACAAGATGGAGAGGTGTCTTCCCCTTGTGATCCACAACATTAGGATCCGCGCCGTTCGCTAATAAGAGACGGAGAGCCTCTGCTCGTTCATAGTGGCAATGGCTGGCTAATATCAGTGGGGAGCTCGTAGATGCTGAAGCGTCATCTACAGAAGCTCCTGCATTCAACAGATCCTGCATCATTTTTGTCATGCAATAACGAGCCGCTAGCTGCATAGCAGTTTGGCCGTCGTGCAGCGATCGCTTTGGATCGGCTCCATTGTCAAGAAGAAGTCGCACAACCTTAGTATTACTCAATCGAGCATGCCAAAGTAGTATAGTATACCCTTCATCATCTTGATGATTTATATTTGCACCAGCCTCGAGGAGTAATTCCAGTATCGGAGCGGCGGTGTCGTCGGGCTGAAGACCCAGCAGGGGCGTTTTACCATTTCTATCTGTCTTGTTCACATTCGCTCCCTTCTCAATAAGTGCTTTAACAGCAGGAGCATTGCCCTTGGCTACAGCATATGTAAGTGCGGTGGCTGTGGATTCGTCGGAAGAGTTGACATGCTGAGCGCATTCCAGTAAAGTATAGAACAGACGATCCTCGGATTCTGGATTCGTTTCGGCGCCAGATAATTTGTTGAGAGTTCTGGCGCTGGCTATTAGTGCTTGATGTATGTCTGAAGATACATAGTCATTTTTCTCCCTTCCTTTCTGCAGAAACATGTTCGCAACGCTTTCGTGTCCCAGTGAGACCGCATGTTCTAATGGGTGACCCCGACGACTTGGCTCACTTGCAGGTACACCGAGCTCCAGCAACTTGGCAATAATCTGCTCGTTTCCTCGATCAAGTGACCATGTCCAGAATCGACGAAGATGACTTCGCTCTGATTCCCAATAAGGTATTCGATTGGAATACCGCGGGTGTTCCCACAGGGATTCACGCACGTAATCTGCGCTGAATAGGCCATGCTCTAGCAATGAATAAGCTACTCGTTCACAGCTGCCATCATAGGAAATAATTGCCTCAATGGCGCTGTCACCCCCATTTAACGGAGCCTTAGAATCTTTCACTCGGACTAGAGAGTACCTAGCCATGACTAAACTCCAGAGTATCTCTTGAACAAACATTATCATAAATCCTTCAAGTCGCCAGAGTGGAGCCTGGTACGACAATTTTACGGCTCGCCAAAGATCCCAATCCGAATTCAAACGGTTCGTGTCAATTATCGCATATCTTCGAGCGAGAAAGAGCATCGCAAAATAAGTCGGTATAGGTCGTAGACTCAACTGTGAGACTTTGTTTTTCCAGATAGCCTCGAGAATATTGACTGCTAAAGAGCGCATGTGGAAACCAAACAATGTGCTTGTAAGAATTGCCATCAGGTAGGGCGTCTGCAGAGCCGGCCGTATAGTCAATCGGAGTATCGACAACCATAGTCCATCCAGTGCAACCTCTTGGCTCCATTCATGGATGAGGGAGAGTATAAAATCAGTAATCGAAGATCGCCATGCGACCTGCAACGGCGAGGGATTTATGAGCGGCTCATTCTTGGTATCCTTCTTGTCTTCCAAGGGAGTTTCGAGTGAGATATCTGCCCCGTTCTCAATCAAGAAAATTGCGATATCCTCTTCGCCGTTACGAATCGCAAATGTGAGAGGTGGTACGCCGTCAATAGGTTGATCTAGCTTGGCACCATTGTCAAGACATTTTTGAACCTCTTCGACGTCCCCTGAATAAATTGCGTCGCGCAACTCAGTACTTGAACCCTGTCTTGACTTTTAGCGAATGTAAGTGGGAAACTGCTCTACTACTTACCATTTGGTGTTTTCTAAGTCATTGCCTATTCTAAATCTACATAAAATGAAGGAGTCTGGAAATCACATATTTCAGTTTTCGTGGGCTTCCTCTTCTCATAGATGATTTCGGGCCTCATGGGCTGTGCTCGATTTTGATTCTGTGACGCTAGATCGGTGACGGAGTGTCGACCGAGATCTAGAACATGGCTTAGCTGAACTTCCGAAGTGGAACAACCAGAAAGGACAAATAAAAATCAGTATTACTCTTATATAGAAGCTATATGACAGTTGCTAAGGCGCAGTCCATCGACTCAGCCACGCAATAGTGCAGCTGAAAGAACTAGACTAGCCAGACAAACCAGATCAGCTGTGGGCATGACTTGCAAATAACTCAGTCACGAGCCCCGTCAATTTGTTATAAAACCAACTGATAAAGCTACGTAGGTGCAAGTCTGTGTTATGATAAGCAACGGTGTTGTAAGTTGCACCGCTTTGTCAACTATCAACTCCAAATTATCCATTGGGCTAGTCAAGCTAGAGCTAGATTGAAGCGCCATCAAACCAGTTTCCCCAGTTTTCAACAACGTAAAGCATGGCAGTTGATTGGGAAATGGCTGCCGTCGCCGCGGCACTCGCCATATTCATAGCACCATATCTTTTGAAATGGCTGAAGGCTGCGTATGAGGCCTTCCGGGGAAAATCACGACGATACATCCGCCTAAAGTGGCAGGATATACCCGAAGGCAGGATTCACCAATGCTCTCACCCGTACACAATATGCAACCACTCAGGTCAGCATGCTCAGGATAACGAGTGTTGGAGTTCTGTAGGATCGCTCGGACCTTACTTCAATAGAGCGTGGGATTTATCAACAAAGAAACCACAACACGCCAAGATAATTATCGAGACTTTGCCATTAGGATCCTCATTTCTATGTACGGACGCAAGGACGGTGTTGGCTTTCTTGCTGTACACGGCAGATAAGAAAAAAAAGTCAGGATGGTATCCAAGAGCCTTATCGTTCGACGAGACTAGACTGGAGTTGGAGACGTTCAACGGCAACACTGTTGCTCATATCCGGGGAGTGTTTCGAACTGAGCGTCAGATGCTGACGAAGACCGAGCTGGATTGCATGCTGTCAGGCTACCCCCCTTGGTACAGAGAAAAGTACAAAACTAGAGCTAGTATCGAGGTACCGTTTCCGATATCAAGTCACGAGGATGTTTCTCGCGCAGGCTGGATTCTAGCTGTTGGTTTAATGGATGATCGTATCGATAACCAAGCACCTCTAGCGCTCTATAGGTGTCTCGATGAACCTGATGAGCCAGGATTCAGGCAAAACGGTCGCATATTTCGTCAAGCTGTAGCCCGCTGTCGCGACCACATCCAGGAGCACATCTTGCCTCACTTCCCGGGAAACCAGGACGTAGCGGATGCGATCCGGGCCTTGAACTGGCTCGTCGAAAGATTCACAGGGAGCGGGATGCCGGAAGGAGGTCTCGGACGCAGTCCAAGTCATTCCGGCCGGACTCTGCCGCATTTGAAGTACTCGGATTGCCGGTTCATCTGTCAGAATTTTAACGATTATTGCGAACTAGATACCAAGGCCAAGACAAGGCTAGAGCCGATCTTGTTCCCGACTATGGCTGCTGCCATTCATGGGGCTTACGACATCGTGCAGTACTTGAAGGATGACGGCATGGAGTTGAAAATACCACCGGAGTTGCTGCCCCTAGATCGAGAAGTATGGCTGCGGGACTGCGTAACTAGATTACCACTTAAATGAAGATAAAGCTGAGTAATACAGAGAATAACTGCAAGTGAAAGGCAGCATGGCCCTAGGACGATCCAACCTAGGGCTATGAAAACCAATTTCTGATTTCTGCATTTCTGATTTCAAAAAGAGTAGGAAAATGGTCTTTAGATAGACTATATTTTCTGCACCGATTTATGTGGTATTCATTGTCTTCTGATGTTCTTCATGCTAGAATAACGTGGTAATATAATGTATATCATCTTGGCTGGAGGTTTCGCCCACGCCACTACGCGATTGAGACTAAGGAATTCAATAAAATCTGTTAATTCTATTGACTTTAAAAACCCCCTCTTAAGAAAAGGGATCCTAAAGCCTTTCCGCGATTGAACGTATCTTATAAGATCTATCTGGTCTGTAACGGAATAAGTGTTTACGGAACGAAAATAACTACAAATTTATTACTTGTTTCAGTTATCCATTTAACTGGGGGTTCAAGATTTTCAGCGTCATAGTTGTATACCTAGTCGTCCTAATTCTTGAGAAATGCATGGCTCTTCACTACCTTGCATTTAACTTACATTCCAATATGAAGCGTGATGTAGCTATCATTATTGGCTCAGCAAAGACCCTTACTCCTTCTGAAATAGACAATACCAATAGGCTGGATCGTGGCACTCTTCTCGTTACCCGTTATCCACTATCCAGTGGGGGGTTGAAGAATGCTGCCACAATACCGACCCCTGGTTCAGGATCTCCGCATATGCAATCTGTGTGTTTCTCACCCGCCTTGACCGCCAGTCAGTCACCCACCCAAACTCAGTCAACCCGTAACATAATAGCAGCTTCATTCCATTGGAAAAATGTCTGAGACTAGGGGTGTTGGGTTTGACCACGCACATTTTGCATCTATTTCTTGGTGTGCCCGTCATCTTCACGGCCTCCGAGTCGTCACCAGGCCGCCGTCCAGTCGGCACCGGAAATCAAATGGCGAAGATGCCTTCTTCGCGGAGACTTTGAAGACGCAATCCACAATCTCGGCAATGCTGGAAGTTTTTGAAGATCCTCCATCACCTCTTGAACGGATTGATCACGTCAAGACCTTCCTCACATTAGGATCCGGCCTTAACGGACATGCCGGCATATGCCACGGTGGGCTAGTCACCACGATTCTGGACGAGGTCATTGGCCTCTTGATTCCTATCAATAAAGGCCGTAATGCTATACCTAATACCGATTATATGACCGCATACCTGAACACGACCTTCTTCAGGCCGGTTCCCACCTCGACGACCATCCTCGCGCAGGCAAGAATCGTCAGAGCCGAAGGCCGCAAGTACTACACCGAGGCGACAATTGAGAACAAGGACGGGGAGGTATTAGCTCGTGCTGATGCACTGTATGTTGGAAGGAGGAGTAGACTCTGAGGTTTTGACCCTGAAAGACCTCTTAATACACAAGAGGCACGGCTATGAGCTGAAACATATTTACCCCATCCCACACGAGCGACCGGCGTCAGCAAACCCCACCAAATATATATGATTCATCAACGTTCGGGCGAAACACCAGAAGTTGATCCGCGCACTTGTGGCTACCATAGAACTATGTGGGGAGGCTTAGCTATTGAATAAACTATGGCCACATGTATCGAGACTTCCCTTTCGTCAGGAACAATGCGTTTTGAGATGCTGAGCAATTTTGCCGTCTCATAGCCCGCATACTACGGACCTTGCACGGAAAGGGCTTCCAGGGACTGGTTCACCAATGTCGAACGTGGACGTCTAATATCAGATCTTGGAACACCCCCACATGAAACTTCCGACCTGAATCCAATCGTGATGGACATTGGTCTGATTTGAACATTTTGGCTCAGTGATGCAGTGGACAGGAACTCCCGTTCAAGAGATATGTATGACATTCCTGTAGTTAGAATTGAATGATACGAAGGGAAGACTAATCTAAGCTTGAACAGACAATAAATGACATTAGCATCAAACTAAATGGAATGATACGTTGCGGAGGCAAACCCAACTTGATGCAGATAAATGTTCCAACGCCACGTCTTTGAAGGGATCGTTCAACTTCAGTGCTAACAGACATCGTTTACAAGATCCTGTGACCTCCCATGAAACGCTCGGTCAACACATCAAGAATAGAGATATCAAGGGATTGCGGCACGGGCGAAGATATGGCAAAATAGTATCATCTGTATCATCCTCATTAGCCGCTAACATCAACTGGCCACACGCCGTCTTGTCTTTCCTTGCCACCGTCCGATAACATTCTAGCCTATCTTGACATTGAAGTTGGTAACAGCGCGAGCATTAATGCCAAGCATATGATCAGCTAGGTTAGTGGGGTTTCCCCTGGTCTTTAGGTGATCACTTAGTTTTGACGATCCGGGTCTTTGGCAATGTGGGGTGTTCTGGGGCGTTACATAGCGAGGGGCATGGTGGTGATCTGGGTAGGGTATACCTACCTAAACTGTAGTTGCTGGGTCATTAACAAAAGTAATTCCCGCTCTGTACAACATTGGAACCGGGGAGGTCTGTAACAACGGCACTACTGATCGATATGTCAACCCAAAAATATTTTGTCAACAGCAGATGCCTTCTTATCATCCTCTCTTAACAGTGGCTACGGTGACTGTATAGCTAGCTCCATATCAATGAGCCAAAACCAATTGATCTACGAAACTGATCAGCTGTATGTGAGGACAATGAGGTTTAGACCGAAGAATACAAAGCTTGGCTTCATGAAGAGGACTTGGTCGAAGTTAGTAGTATAGCAGATTTTAACAAAAATAGAATGGTTCTTTAGTATCGTGGGGAGGGTTGGCTTACTAGACAGTCAGCCAAATGCAGTGCGGGTCAACAGTTACACAAAAAGAAGTCTAAGGTTATAGTATAAAACCATTAGACTTATCAGATCTTGAGATTAATACCCTAGTATATATATCGTGCTTCCGACTCAGTTACAGCTTTGATTCTTGTTAACAAAGTTTATTAAACAAATAACCCCTATTATATACTTTCTCTTATTCTACCATGCGTCTATTCTGGCTCCCATTGGCACTACCGCTCGCGGTTCTCTGCCAGCCTACCCTCGAGCCAATTGTTGAACGAGGCCTAGCCGCTGAAATCGCCGCTTGGGTAACGGGCATCGGTATCTGGGCCACACTAGGTTACACAGTCTACGACCAGAGTGGCCAAAAAATCGCCAGGTTCTTTCTGCGCACGAGATCACGCGATGGAAGTCAGCCTTCCCAGTCAGATCTAGAGTCTGCCATCTCTGCAAGCCGCAACACAATTCTACGACCCTTGGGTATGACAACCATCAGTGCCGGGTCGTCTGGACATACAATAGATGAGAGTCAGTTTCAGAGGCTCCAAAATGCCGTGGAGGGATTGATACCGCTCCCACCGATCACAGAGGATGAACATGACTTTTTCTTGGAGGAATTCGTTATCAATAGACATGGTTGAGAGAAGACAGGGTGCGCGTGAAGGGGCAGACAGTCTATTTGGATATTCGTGGTTTGGTGAACCATACGATCTACGATATATCAAAAATTCAGGGGTCAGCACTGCACATCTACCCCTTTACACCAGTTACTCACACGGCCGAGCGCCGTTACACATCTACAATTTTTTCTTAGATATGGTCTTTGTTTCATTATTCGCTCGTTACTATAGCTCTCTACTATTCTTACATGTAGGGCAACTACATGATGCCTGTAGAATAGGATCCATTCGTTTTATAAATCTCTCAAACCTTGACACAGTGTAATACTGTAATGCCATCTTCATGCTAAGCATAGAGGGCGAGATATCCGAGAATTCTGTCAGGAAACGGGATACACAGGTGATACAGGCAAAGTAACAAAGAAGAACTTACGTATAATGTCCCAGGGGTTCTCTATACAGGATATAATGGCTCGCGCAACAATTAGATCATCTAAATACCCCTACCTATGGCCATATGGCCGTGTGATATGACAGAAACCGAAAACTAACTAGCAAAACGCGGACAACGAGGAAATTTTGTATATCTTCCAAAATAGCATTTAATAGGCAATTATTTAATTAGTGAGTATAACCCTACTAGTATAATAGATTTGTAAGTAGTTAGTCGGTATGTGTGTATTAACTGGACAACAGGTAGGGTTATATTGTCCTTAGAGTGCAGGGAACATCTCCTTGATTTCTAGTGGAATACGTAGTAGCCAACCTTGTCAACTACAATGGCTTACCAAGATGTTATTGCCATGAAGCTGCTAAGTTTATGACACAGTACGTAAGACTTCGTACTCGACGAAGGCTTCTACAAGCGAATATTAATTCCATATATAAACTTATAATTTAGCATATTTGTCGTATACGTTATAACTACGTTAAAAGAGTCCAAGAACAGATATGCTACCACAATAAGCACTTCGATACCAGATACTGCCTAATATTGTAAATAAATAATGGTGTGGTTAAGGAGCTAGTGCCCCTTGGCATCTTGGCAGAAGTACTCTTTAAATCAGAAGAAAATATATAAATATATAATCAGTGGGCAGCTTTCTGCATAGTATTGTTGAGAAACGCTCTCTCTTTCCTTCTTTGGCATTCCTGGTCCTCCATGGAGGCCCAATTATGCATCCCTGAACAGTGGGGTTTCTGAATATGGTTGCGTGGTATAGCGAGGGATCAGGTATTCAGATATTCCAGTTGTTAGCTTGGATGTTGCTAGCGACGATCTGTGGCACGTCTCTTTAGCGGAGGCGACTCAGACGATGGCAAGAGGAGCGATAATGGCGAATATTGGATTTTCAAATTAGTTATCGGATATAATCTATTTTAAAAGGCGTTTCCACTAATAACAAGATTATATAGTTATAAGAAGCTTCTTGGCGTTAAGCTGCGATTTCGTGTATCAAGACTCACGACGCTGTGGGAAACACTAATTATTGGATGTTCCTATGATTTCACTCCTTTCCTTAAAAATAACCGCGCCAGCCCAGCAATGAACCCCATCTGAACAGATGAAGCACCTTCGTTGTTCTTCAAATCCCGAGCCACATCACTAAACGTATTCCACACCTCGATATACTTATTGTCAGTCTGCCGGTTGACCCCGATGGAGGAGAATGCATACTCCATCGCTGATTTGTTCCTCATCTTGATCAGATCCTCCCTCCTGATAGCTACGCTGGGATCCTGTTGCCTCGCCTCCATCGTGTAAAAGATCCCCAATCGCACACACTCGAGCACCAGCGCCGCCAACCCAGCTGCTAGGGCTGTAGCGACGGACGACCCCGTATGCGACGGGAAGTCGGTGAAGCTCTTGTCAGCGACGTCGCCGTATAATGGACCAAGCACGACTTCGTGGCCGGGAAAGATGAAATTAAGTTCATGCCCATCGCCGACAGTATCGGACGTGGTGCCCGTGGCCTTGGCGGCGCCGATACGGAAGGTGTAGTTTGGGTTGGACGCGTGCGGGTAATTGGAGTCAGGGAATCGGCCCTGGTCACTGGCAGAGCAGAACATAAGCACACCCTTACTGTTGGCCTTGCGGATGGCATTGTCGAAAGCTTCCCGGTCCCTTGGGTTGTCTGGCGGCTTGGTCGTCCAGGACATTGATATTATCTGCGCATTTTGTTCGACTGCGTACTCGATTGCCTATGAGAGGATTTGGTTAGATAGGTACGATGCAACTGGGTGAGCATGCGAATTTTTATACCTGAATAGCGCTCTTGGGATCGATCTGAATCTTTCTGGAGTTGGCAGTTTGAATCGTCTTGAGCTTGACTATGTAGATAACTGCACTAGGGCATATACGATGTATAAGCCTGGCCATCAGCGTCCCATGTCCACTTGCGGAATCCCAAAACGGTGACACTCGCCAACCGCCATTGTAGTAGTCGAAACTCTTTCCAAGAGACTTCTTGCCCCTTAGCTCCGAGTGCATAATATCAGCCCCGTCATCTATAAGAGCCACCTTCACGGGGTCTAGGAAGGGGTCGCTCCGCCGGTCACTTATGCCCTTGATCTGCCGGAAGTAAGAGGCGAACTCTTCCATGCAGCGCATCCATTTGTGCGGATCCACATTGCGTTCTTGTCGTTGAGTCCTCGGATGCTCGTCGGTTAGTTGGGCTTGGCGCCGGAGACGCCCACCCCCAGACACGGGGCGGATGAAAGCAGGCTTCACGTCCTTCTTCCAAGAGTCTTTTAATCGTTTTTCGAAAGCGTCTAGGTTCGATTTGGTCCATTTTTCCGAATTTAGGCCCTGGTATTGAGCACGTGTTAGCAAGAGAACGACGGAGCGAAACATAAACTTTTTACCTGAATTTGTTTAATTTCTATCTTCTCTAGAGTAGGCGTTAATGCAAGTCCTTCTTGTTCGCTCCAGGAACGTAGAACGCTGTTACTTCCACTCCACTGAAGATGGATCTCACGTAGGCTGCCCCCAATCCGGGAAATCGTCAATGGGCACAAATCTAGCCTGCGCCAGTCTAAGATCTCGACCGAAAAGGGCTTGAGTGCCTTCTCGATAGCTTCATCGCTATGGCAAGGCATGTCCATATCATCGACCTCGACTCTGATAATCCGTTCAACACCTTTCTTCTCTCTAAGCCAGTCGAAAAAGTAGAGCATATCTTCTCGGCCCTGGTATCGTTCATCTGGTTCGTTGTCACCGCGATCAAATTCGAGACGAGGAAAGGCTACATATTGGAGTACCTTGTAGAATTCTAGGTGATCGAAGTGCCTCTGAAACTCTGCCATGGTAGTCTTCGCCCTAGGTTTAGGACCAAAGTCAAACCATAGCTCCTTATCTAAAGGGAAATTCGTCAGAACATGAGCATGCTTCGACTTGTATGAGGTGGCTTCTGTGTGTGTTTACCTCTTTGATCTTGTATGTGCAGAAATTCTAGGACTTCATGTGGCTTCTTAGTTCGGAGATAGACAAGCTTCAGCTGTTCTCTGATTATATTGGAGGCCACCCTCCGTTCCTCATCTGGCTCGATATTTGCCTGCCCGAATTTGTTTGCTTTTTGGTCAAGAGTAGGAGATCCCGACAAGCCATTTACATCCCCTAGTCGTGTATAGAGAGTTTCTAGATTGGTAGGTGTCCTGCGTTCCATCGGGGTGCGTGCGATATCGAGAGAGTCATGTCTCTTCATTGGATAGCCGCCTTGGTCGCCAGGGATGAGCTCTGACTTCTCCCTTGTAAGTTTACCAGTCTTCTTCGCTTCTGTTCCTTCATTCCTTTTCCCCTCTATATCTAGCTTGTTTTCTTTCTTTACCTCCGGCGACAGATCCTTTCCCGGTGGTGGAGGTTTCGTACCACCCCTATTCTCTCTCTTCTCCCTCTCCCTACGAGTCTTCTCGTGGTGCTGGTAAACAGAGCAACCGCCGTATTGGTCGGGCATCCTGACGTCTAACATGGCAGGTCCCTTAGCAAGAAGAGCTTCTACAATGCCGACCTGGTGACGAGTGCATCTCTCATACTCGACTGCTAGGTGTAGCGGTGTACGACCTTTAGAGTCTGTCACGACGAACATGGCCTGGGATACAAAATCAATGATTTTCTTGGTCAGCTCTGGCTCCAACGGGAACATAATGGCAGCATGCAGGCATGTGACTCCCCCGGGGTTACCCTCAATGTCGCGTTCTTCGCACTCAGACTCCAAAGCCTTCCCGATCTTTAGCTGTATCGTGTGCGCTACGTGGTTGCAGGTCGTAACCACAAATGTTTTGTTGCCTCCGGAGATAGCAATAGTCAGCGGCGTCCGTTTCGAATTATCCATGTTGCCCACTGCAGAAAAAAGAGTCAGTAATCGCTGTATTTTGACCATTTTTAACCCGTGAAACATGTGTCTCGGCAGCAAAAGCTCATACAAGCCTGAATAGGCATGTCTTACTCATGAGACAGGCTATAAGGGGTAATAAAGAACTCCGAAGTTAGCTTACTAAGATGTGGCAAGCTTGCAATGGCTCGCGCCATCAGCCATTTTGGACGAGGTCTGTGGTTGTAGTCGAGATGAGCCAAAAAATGCAGAAAGTTTCTACCCTCGGTGCGTGTTGTCTTCTTCCAATTGATAATGCGATCCCTCACGAACTTTAGTTGAAGCTTTTTCATCTCGTCCTTATCGGCGGGCATAGGGTCTTGGCCGACTCTCATTGAATCCTCAAGGTCCTTCTCAAAGCCGCTTTTGACGTGGTCCTGCAACTCCTCGGCAGTTTCGGTATCTGTGGGCACGTCTTCGTCAATGTCAATCACGTCGTCCTCTTCGGTAACATCTCCACTTCCATCCCCATCGTGATTGTGATCGCTTTTCATTTTATGAGAGATATGACAATTGGCTATAAATCCATATATAAAAAAGCAAGTATAGAAGAGCAGGGGAGGGCTTCCCGCTGTCGTGGCACTGAGGTATCGCGGTCTAGCTTGCGAATTGCACTTTACGTAGCGACATTCATCAGGAGAAAAGGCGATTCCAATTCACTTCACTTCACAACTGTATCAAATGTGTGAGCTGCTTACACTGCATAAATATGTGTACGCATATGTACATGATGTGTGAATTAGAAGGCCCGAAGCTTGCAAGCGACTAGACAGCTGATGTATTGCCGTTGTACCTAATACTAGATCGCCAAATGATACCTAAATCTTTTATGCCCAAGATTCTGACCACCCCCAAATAGCATATATTTGTTCTTCATTTTGACATTTCCCCTCTTCGAAGCTCTCTAAGCTATTCGTAATGTGATGCATGTTCTGCGATTTTCCAGTTCTGATGTATAGACATTCTGAACGGCAGGACATCCGCCAAAGCCAAAAAAATTTTTTATCCCAGATCGAGACTACTCTAATCAAGACGTGTTGAATATTGGACTTCTATTTAAAGATGTCTTTTTTGATTTGCTGAACATGTTGGGTTTCTTTTGGATGTCCACCCCCCTTATAGGTCGACTGGACCATCATTGCAACATATATCCCCTCAGGTGTAATCACTCTTGCTCGGAGGCCCAGAACGCCTTTGCTGCCATTTTCGCATCACATAAAGAATACAAATCGACGCAATTGAGATTTCTTGCACCATAGAATCGGCCCTTTTTCGGGTGCTTCGGTTGCGCTTGAGGGTTGAACAGGATGGGATCATCCAGAGGCACTTTCCTGAAGAAGCGCCCAAAGCTCGTGGCAACATCAGCATCGGCCTCGATCGTAACATTGGCGTTGAATGGCTCGTCATCTTCTCTCTTCAGGAGTAAAGCAACATGTAAAGAATCGGGCACGCCGGAATGACGGTTTTCATTCTCGAGCAACGTCCATACGGCGCATGTGTACGCACCCGAATTCCGTCCTGTACCTAGATTCCTCGAGCCAGTCACTGTGGTAGACGCTCTTATATCTCTAGTTCTCGTCTTCTCCATCTTGACACTAGCACCTGCGTTGAGAGCTGAGATACCAGAAGCCCCGAGGTTCATCTCGCCACTGCGAACTAGCTGCTCCGGATCTATCGTTGGCATGAGGCTCCATCGTTCCTCGGGCGCTATGGCTTCCACCTCTGGGCCGCTGCTTGTTCCTGAACGCTTAACTTCCGAGAAGAATTCTATTTTGAGTCGTGCGCGGTAAACACGCCTAGAATTCTTCTGGGGATCGAAGCGAAAACGGAAAACCATTAAAGTCGCAAGATCTGTGTCATCTTGTCCAAGTGTCCCGTGGGTGACTTCCATGAGGTCGCAATATATATGGATAGAGTTCTGGGTTCGCTCGATGATATTGCGTCTTTCCCAGTCTTCCCGAGAAACATTTTCAGTGTGAAATTCATCGTCCTCCCCCGCGGGATCAAGGGGGATGTCGAGCGAGGAGAGGGCTTCTTCGGTATCTAAGGATGTCATTTCTGGATATGTTCTGTGTCCTTTCCTTATGCAATATATGATATATCCGAAAACGAATAATCATTGATGATTGATGATCTGTGTAGTTTAATGATGTTTCCGAAACCGCGGGAGGTATGAACAAGGGCTCCCCAAGCCTTTATAATGCCGCTCCTCAGAAGTACGTATTTGATACATCCAGAGTACCTGAGTTGTCCCATTAAAACCGGAGATAGGCGTATACGCTGACCCTAGCTTTGCATACCCGGTGATACGTAGCTCAAAATTTCGTCCTACACAATAGTAATAGCCACCAATCAGGTATGAGATTCTGTTAAGTATCATGTAGGCAGCCCACGACGTGACATCGATCGACCAGGAATAATATGTTTGAAATCGGCATTTCTCCACCCACATCTATGACAACCGGGATGAATATTACTCGCAACGTATGATGAGGTTCCTCAATTGGGGGCGAAGAGCCTTGCCACTCAGATTAATGGTGCTCCCATCTTCGGAAAATAGGAAGCATTTAAAATTCTCCTACAACTCACGCCGGAACGAAACGACGACGAAGGCAAGGCGCTATGAACAGCTTACAAACAGATCACCCACAAGGCCAGGCGGAGCTGGCAAAAAGCTCGCCTGTCAATGCTACCATTCGCGAAGCTGCCCGAGATAATCGTGATTGCTACGGTCTTGTCATCGAGGCTAGCCCAGATGAGGCAGAGATAGAGTGAGTGGCCTTTACACAGTCCGTAATAACGAGGAGAGGAACGAGACAGATATAAGCTAACTCGGTTTCATATTTGAGTATCGTGGCAGTGCATGGGCTCGGTGGTGACAGAAGACAGACATGGACTTTAGAAGGCAATCCTGATATGTGTTGGATATCACAGGCATTTCCTCGCGCGAGGATTATGCTCTATGGATATGAAACTAGTGAAGAGACGAGCTCCTGTTTTACTCGACGAGGAATCTTCGATGAAGCTGCGAGGTTTCTGGAACTCTTTCAGGGCCTGAACGTGGTTTGTAACATTTATTTTTACAATGATATCCATGCCAAGATCTATGGATGGGAACCCCCATTAAGCCTATCACAACTTTGAGAAGTCTATCATGTGGTTCACAAGAATTTTCTCCCACGCCGCGTAGGGGAGACGTTTTCTCATTGTCATATGCCCCCAAACAACGCACGGCTAATGTTCAGCAGGAAAATAGACGACCTATCATGTTTGTTTCCCATGGTATCGGTGGTTCGTTGGTCAAAGCGGTGAGACTAATCCTTCGGTTGTAGTCGAAAAGATCCTGATTTTATTGAAAGGCCCTAGTGCTCGCTACTCAAGATATGCCGAAGTTCTCTAAACTTGTCATGAGAGTTCGCGTTCTAGTGAGTCAACGACCAACTTGTGGAGATGGTAGGATTCGGTCACGTTTAAACCTAACAAATAAAGATATTCTTCGGCTGTCCTCATAGGTCTGTGGACATCGATGAGATGCGAGAGCAGATATTAAAGCATGTCTACCAACTTCAAAGTTCTGCTAAGCTACACGGTTCCATTTTACCCTTGGTCAATAGTCTCACTGAGACTGTTAATGATGTCAACGGCCTGTTTATCCACACCAAAATGCTTATTCAGACACACCTGATCAATGTTTTCTGCTCTTGCCCGTCTGAACAGGTATGC
Organism: Biscogniauxia marginata; assembly: GCA_022695795.1. Lineage (NCBI taxonomy): Eukaryota > Fungi > Ascomycota > Sordariomycetes > Xylariales > Xylariaceae > Biscogniauxia > Biscogniauxia marginata. The sequence goes on along the minus strand of MU404058.1, from coordinate 520,307 downwards.
CCCTTTGAGAATAGCCCCTTTTGACCTCCCTCTCTGGAAAAGGAGATGTCCATGGGTATCTACTGAACTATTTCAGGTATTTGCCAAATCCACTGTCCTCATGCACACTCCACTCGAGCAGAAAATCGAGAGCCAAACACCACATTCAACTATGACTCGTTTGGATCCGCAAATGGTCAACAAATTCAGAAGTCTCAAGACTGAAGATTGGCTTGGTACGTGTGCTCAAGTTTATATTTCTTGGATTAGCTCTAAAAGTTAGACAGCTGGAAGTCTAAACGAATACCAAGAGAAAGTACTGCATGATTTGCTGTCACAGGCATCTCCAATATATCCATATTCGGATAGCAATGTACTAGACCTCAGTCCTAGTCTCCCTGCAGTCCTCGATAATTTATTAGCCGCCCATACCCAAAGAGTACTGCATATCCAATGTGATGCTAATAGTGTCCTCCTATCCCAGAGCGTGTACTCTTACCTTACTTCACGGGACGACACCAAAATATTCTACTTTCACTTTGATCCATGCGACATCCGCTTTAATAATATGGCTGCTATGCTCCGTACATTTCTGTGCCAGCTCTCATATAATGCCATTAGATCGCTCTCTTGGAACATCAGCAGGGTACTGGCATACGGGGAGGCGCTTCATGCTTGGAACACCGAAGACTTCATAACGCAATGGGAAAGGTTTTTTCTAAGAGGTTCTTTCGACTGTCTGGTTTACATAATTGGTGGACTAGACCGCTGTGACAGCTCTAGCGAGCATTTTCTCTCTATGCTAAAATCGATCTTTACAACGACGGAATGGCGCTTTCGGGCTGTCATCACGACCACAACAGGGGTTGATGGTCAAATTTTCTCCGAGCTTTCTAAGCTTCCGATTGAATCGTATCAAAAGCTGATAGTACAGAGAATTACCTGTCAAGACCCGAGGGCAGAATGCCAGAGGGCATGTAAGCTCCCCGTGCTTTTCCAGGAACATTCACGGTATTTGAGCAGCGGGTTAGGTGCAACCATCGCCAGCACTCTAGCTGCTTGTGGGGGTGACGACGAATTACGCCTTATTATATTAGAATGGCTAGCATGGAATCACCATGAACCTCTGCAGGAGATCGAGGAGCGTTTGATGGCACTCAAGGGGCAAATGACTGCGGAGCTCGTGTTTGATGCCATTCTTTCTGGTATTCCACCGCAACGACACCATTGGGCTAGAGTCATTCTGTCCTGGGTTTACGTCTCAGTTCGGCCGTTACAAGTTGAAGAACTGTGCCTTATTTCAGGCACTGTGATAGAGGGTGGGACACCAGACAGCATAAAGAATATGACCTATTGGTTTCAAGGCTTGCTAAAGATTCGGCACAACGAAGTACACTTCGGTCACTCTCGAATCCGGGACTGGATTGAGTCCCAGATGAGCACGTCGGAAACCCCTCGCAAGTGGTGGCACTACGAAAGAGTCGGCGATCAGCATATGGAGGTACTCAAAATATGCTTAGCTCTTCTTCTTGCCCCCGTGCAACCTCAGCAAAACGCAACACCGTGCTATTTCTCATATATATATCAGTATTGGGCCGTCCATTACAAGAGAGCACAAAGTGTCGGGGGTGAGGCATTTGCCTGGGCGAAAGATAGGGCCACGAGCCTACTCCGAGACGAGGCAACCCGCCAACGCTGGGTCAATGCCTATCTTTCTCTCGTGGATCCCTTCGCTAGACCCGGACAAGGCTTCGCGAAGCCACTTGCAATAGCAGCGCACTTTGGGCTTGATGACCTTGTTGAGGTCTTCAGGGGAGAGTCTAATGATGAAGATGAACAGTGTGCTCTCACTGAAGCTGCCAGACAAGGTCACATCACAACAGTCTGTACTTTCCTTCCTCCGCTTGCGAAACGGCTACACCGTCTTGACGATCCCCATTTAGAGCAACTCGTCAAGGCAGCAATGTCTTGTGACAACCAGAATGTCTTATGCGAGGTGATAAAGCACCTGGCCAAGGAGAATCCTGACCTAAATAAGAAGCATGCTTGGCTGTCTGACGTAATTCTAAAGGCTTGCTGGCTCAGAAACGAAAAGCTTATGGAAACAGCACTCGATCTAGGGGCAGATCTCCACGCGTCCTTGCCAAAGGAGAACTTTCCCCGTCCTATTGGGCCAGTCGAGCTAGCCGCCAGGCATAATGCGATTGGTGTCATCAAAGCCTTTTTGAAAAGGAATATTAGGATAGATCCAGACTCCGGTATCGCAAATAAATCTCTGATTGAAATCTTAGCACTGCATGGGTCCGCTGAGCTGGTCAGACTATTCTTGGCCAACGGATTCTCTCCTGAAATGAAAGACGACCGAAACCACACTATACTTCAATATGCTTGCAGTTGGGGCAAATTCGCCGTTGTTGACGTCCTCCTTGAACACGACGGGCTTCGATTTGAGGACTACATTAATGCTGATACTCCACAACCGCTTGTATTGGCAGCAGTCTTTACGAATTATAAGGTCATTGAGATCCTTATCAATCACGGGGCCCAGATCAATGCCCATGATAAATACGGCAACGCTCTCTACTATGCGATCAAGGAGAACCGTATTGATATATGCCACCTTCTTCTGGATAAAGGAATCGATGTGAATTTTACAAGCGTTGGGTCCGTCCCTCCGCTAGTCATTGCTGCCAACCCCAACGTGGATGTGGATATCTTGGAGCTCCTCCTTGATAAAGACGTCGACATTGAAAAAAAGGGGCCCTCAAGCGGGGAGAATAACGCCTGGGGGCGTACTGCACTCCTCCAAGCATCAGCCTGCAATAAACCCGAGAAATTGCGGCTCCTCCTAGATCGACACGCAAGCACGTCTGTTAGGGACTCGGATCAATGGACGCCTCTTTACACAGCTGCGATCTCCGGATTGACGGAGAACGTGAAACTTCTTGTTGATCAAGGTGCAGATATCTACGCCACGTGTAGTGACCAGAATTGGACTCCCTTGCACGCAGCCTATGATAAACCTGACATATTACGCATCCTTCTCGACCGTGGTGCTAACTCGACTAAGGCGTACGGAGCCAAAATTAATACCCTGGAGCTAGCTGCCCTCTATAATTCTCTAGCAAGCGTGAAACTCATGGTGAATCAGCTTGAACCTGATGAGAACCGAGACTCTATGGGAGCCGCGCTCCTAGCTGCGGTGAAAAACGAAAACGAGGAGATCGCTAGATATCTCCTTGAAGCAGGGGCCAACGTCAATCATGTCACATCAGATAAGGCCTCGCTGGTAAGTCTTGCCCTAGCAAGGGAAAGCGAAACTATGGTGCGAACCCTCCTCGAATACCGTCCGGATCTCAAAGTCACGGACATTAACGACAACACGATTCTCCACTACATTACTGCCGCGACAAAAGTTCCCTCGATACGACTAGCCATCATCGCGGGCGCCGAGCTCGACAGCCTTAACAAGTGGCAAGAATCACCCTTAACCATGGCGATTGAGACCTTGAATGAGGAGGCCTGCCGATATCTCCTCTCAAAAAAGCCGGCACTGCTCACCCTGAACATACCCGGCAGATCCGGAACGCCCCTCCACCGTGCCTGTAGAATGAGTACCCTAGATACGGTACGGCTCCTCGTTCAAAATGGCGCAGACTATAACCTCTCTTGTAAGGGACTCATCGGCACGCCACTCATGGAATTCTGTATCCGCCACGATGACGACGACGGCGACACCGAGAAAGAGGCAATAGTCCGCTACCTGCTTGAGGAATGCCACACCACTGCCAAGTCACCGCAGGACGTCTTCAGCTCTATCCATGTCGCAAGCCTTGCGTGTTCAGCAGCAGTCGTCAAGCTACTGGCCAACCACGGAGCTGATCCAAGTATCGCAGATCACATTGGTCGCAAGCCAATCCATCTTGCATGTTACAACTCCTTTGATGTCGTCATGTCAGTAGAGGTTTCAGAGCAAGACTACACTATTCGGGACAAAGTCGGTCGGTTGCCGTTGCACTACGCTGTGTTGAGTGGCCAGCCCGACCTCGTAGAAAAAGTGCTAGAGAAGACCAAGCGTGCCGGGTTTGGTGTGGATGAGAAGGACAACGATGGGTGGACACCTTTACTCTGGGCAGCTCGAGCTACCAAGGTGTATGGATGGCGGGAGAAACATGATATCCACGCTGACGAAATAATTCGCCTATTGCTAGACAACGGGGCTGACTGCCAAGTCCAGGGACGGGATTATCAGAGCTCCGAGTGGTCAGCCAGCGACATCGCCGTGTATCATGGTGCTATGGACGCCGCCAAGACTTTGGAGACTCACATAAAGGACCTCAACTTGCCTCCAAGGGGACCTGCTAAGGGCAAAAAGAGGGGAATGGAGGATGAAGGTAGATTTTGTGACGGCTGCCTCCTAGTAAGTCCATTGATGCGTGATTTTGGTTTCGAGAAAATAAACAGCAAATCCTACCTGCAATAAGTACTAAATTATAATGATCAGGATTTATTTGGTGTGTATTTCAATTGCCAAGAGTGCGGTTTTGATTTATGTTTCAAGTGCTACGCATCAAAAGACGCACTGCATCCTTCACACGACTTCATGCAAAGGGGGCTCGATAACGAGGTACATTCATCACGTGCTTCGTCTCCGGTCAACGCGGGGCATATGTTTGTTCACGAAACAGAGGACAGCGAGGATGATTTTGACGAGGTCATAAGTGATGTTGGTGATGAAGGGGCCGCAATGGATTCAGGAAGTAACGGGAGTTGAAAGCTTAAGGAGCATACCCGTCACAGCCGAGATCATCGTGGAGTGACTTTGGAGAGGACTTTGGAGGGAAGGAAGACAACATTTGCAGCAACACAGGTACTATATCAATATGCATGTCCCAAACCTCGCTGAAGTTTCAAAGGTATTATTGGAGGTCGATTTCGGTATAATCGTGAGAATGTATTATGGCATACACCTCCTCAATCTAACGACAACTATTCATATGCTTTCCGAGTTTTATTCGTCTTCGCGAATCTTTTACGTGTGCATTACCAAGGCCACCACGGTCCTTTAGACAAGCGTGTGCTCACCATCAGGAAATGATCAATAGGAGGCAAACTAAGTGTAGACTTAGTGATTACATACAGTATTAGCATTAAAATACGTGCTTTTATTGGATATCCTTATACTATTATTCGAGCGGCTTCGCCGGACTATCAATGTTCTCCGGAGCCTTTCGAGTTGTGTCCTTTGTCACAATCTCGCCGTTGGCATACGATGCTTCAATAGCTGCTCACCAACCCCGATAAACGCCGACATGATGCCACTAGTATTCATTCATCCATTTTAGATCACTCCGAGCTTATACCAAAACACTTGACCGGCAATATATACAGTATGACCGACAAGGTTAATCTCGATTTCCTCGCTGTCCTGGGCCAGGTCGAAGGAGGCGTGGTTGCTGATTTCAAAGCCCGTGAGACACAGACTTGACAAATTCCGGCTGAATTCGGAGGCGAAAGATTTCACAACCACACATCGGATTGCATAGCCTGTATTTAATTCAATAGCATTTTCTGTGAAAATATATCAACTCCAATTCAACTTGGCAACATTGTTGAAATACGGGGTTATACGACCCCTGGTCTCCTGTATATATAGATGGGCGAAGCCCATCTACTAGACTCATCTTGAACCAATACTCTTGATCTTATCCTCATGCCTTTATAGAAACACTTTTACTTTCGTGGTGGATAGCCGAACTGAAGTACCAAATACAAGTGAGTTGAAGACACACAAACTACTTCATGAGGTAAAGAATTCCAAGGTCACCTGTACTCTAGATCTCGTATCATTATATTACGGTTTCAGTTAAATTATTTCGTTCTTAAATGTATAGGGTAATAAGAAGCGAGTTGGTGTTGTGTTACGTTCCTATACATACCTGATTAACATCGTTAATGTTGTGTAAGATATGTTTAAGTTGGTGACTTAGTAGTTCATAAGGAGCTGCTAGTTAGAGCTAGAGTCTTATGTTAGATAGAGCCGGTATTATCTCCGGTCAGCCATTTCTGTGACCAATCAGCAGAAGTTTCGCATCCCGATTCAATAAAGATGAGGCGTTCTGTGTTCAAGCCATCAGCCGCCTAGCGTATCTCTTACCTCATGTAATTGTCTAAATTTTGCTTGTAATCGTAAAACCCCGACTTCACTTGGTGATTGATTCATAGGTCATATTTTAGTGTCTAGACTACATGTACTGTCATCGGGTCACCACATGGTACCTATGCAGCTCTGATGACTTATGTTTAACTACACGAAGTCGGATTTCAATGCCAAGATTTTGTTTCGGTCTATCTCGAATATTGCGTAAGCTGAACTATTAATGATAACATCCTAGAGGTATGAAGAGCAACTAAGTGAATTTTGTAACAAATAACTGAAAGTCGCGAATGAATGCGACACCTGCACTAAAATGCAATAGCAGTTCTAGTTCACAAAGCTAGAATCCAAGTTCAACATATTATAGGTAAACTAGGTACCTAAGTTAATTGCATTGCCGCACTGCATAGTAGGTAATATCTTTCTATCCTCGGTACGAAGTGCTGTGGCTCACAGTGGGCTCGCTGACCAATACTTGCTACACACCGCCTTGTGGGCTCAACAAGTTGTCACGATATCAGCAAAGTCGCACCCGTAGAGCCCCGGTAAGCAGCCATAAGCTGAGTATTGAACATGTGACTTGATTCATCGGTTGTGCTGCAGATACATCATCGCCGCCAGAACGGCTAGCTACTTTCTCTCGTATAATGGCCCAGCAGAATAGGCTGATTGGAAAACTTCCAGTGTTATAAATTCCTCTTGTCCAACGTAGCACACAGAGGCTCCAGAGAATCGGCCTTGTTGATCTCGGTGGGGGTGTAAAATCGGCAATAAATACCGACCCGAAGAAAAAACTCGTGCAGGGAACTGTGTCTTGAGATATAATCCTTGCGCCTTTTTCGTGGGACTAAACTGCGGGCTTTCCGGGGTAGAAATGTCGTATCGATCGCATATGTATGTGCTGCCGGTGCGGCAAGATAAGGCGAACAGGACAGAGCTGGGAACCGGGCCTAGCCGTCTGATTCTTAGCTGTTGTTGGCCGGTAGAGGTGCACATGGCTTATCAGCCTTGGATCACCCTGGGCTTCATGCACAACAACCGTCCTAGATCGTCCAGACCCGCGTTACCACCTACCGAATGGAGGATAATCGCTTAAACTTTCATCTATGTTGGTAGTTCTTCATGGGCTGAAGATGGGTTCCTAGATCGGCATTCGCTTTTCTTCGCAAGCTGATAGAGTGAAGCCTGCTGAGATCGGCTTATGCCATTGGGAGACATCTAGCTAACAAATGTACTACCTCAGCCTGTCAAGCAGAGGGCGTAGCATCTTAACAAAGCAAATTATATACAATCATGTCTCCATCAATATAAGGTAAGATGTCTCTCTTACCTCCTCTCACTTCTTCATTGTAAACCTGTATCGTCATTAGTCATCACGATGCATTGGTTGTCGCTTGCGCTTGTCGCAAGTCAAGCTCTGACTGCTTCTTCCTCTTCCTCGTTCCCAGTCAAGCTAGAAACCAAATCTCGGCTTAATTCACGTCTTGCCAATGTTCATGTATCGGTCGAAAGACAAGTCGAAGGACCAGTGAAGTATACCTATGGGTCTTGCTCGGGGACTGAATCTAGAGATGCACATCATGTTATTGGTCAATCCGCTAGTGCAAGCACATCACGCCTGGTTTGGGTTCTTCCGGAAAACGTCAAAGCCGGTGGATGTATATCTGCCTGGGATGCAAGAGAAAATTTGATTGGTAGAAGTGAAGCGCAGCAACTCCAGGTGCGGAAACGGGGGGTAGGGAAACGAAGCGCATTCAGCATACACATGGATAATACTACGGGTATTGATACATTGGGCGCGTGGTTCGATGGGGTTGAACTTCTCCAAGGCAAGGACCTAGGACCTATTGACGTGGCTAAAGCCAAGTCCAAGGAGGTCGCAATTCTTGGGGCTGGAATGTCTGGCTTGTTGACGTTCCTTATCCTTCAGCAGTCCGGGTTTACAAACATCAGCCTCATTGAGGCCAGTCAAAGGCTCGGTGGTCGTGTCCACACAGAGTATCTCTCAGGGGGGCCATTTGACTATTCATACCAAGAGATGGGCCCAATGCGGTTCCCATTTACGTACACTTCCGGAAACGAGACTTACAATATTACAGACCACCAGCTGGTATTTCAGCTAGCAGACGAGATGAACCAGTTAAACAACTATGACAAGAATCTCAGCGTTGATTTTATACCATGGCTGCAAAGCAATGATAACGGATTCTATTATCATAACGGCATCAAGTTGGATACTGGTCTTCCGCCGACGATCAAGCAGGTTGCGGAGAACCCCTCGTTGAGTATTGAGTTACCATTGGATGCTTCAACGCAAGCTGTTCAGGGAAAGGTAAACGCGATTCTTAATAATGAGACTTTTATGATAGAGATGGCTACCAATATGCACAAAGCGCATAAGGATTTTATAGGTAAGCATACTATATGACAATGGCACCCTTGAATTAATATCTATCTCTAACTCATTCTTAGTCAATGGATTAAATGGCCTTGGAGGTGACATGTGGTCGGGATTCGCCTACCTCGCAAATTACTTAGGCGCCTCCTTGAACGACACGGACATCGTTGCTGCGGGTTATGAGGCAGAGTCGTTCTGGGGCATTGTATGTTTTCACACGGAAATTTTATTCTATTTTATTTTCCACTAACTCTGGTAGCTATACGATAACTTGTACTTTGGTGCTACCGCCTGGAAAACTATTGACGGAGGTAATATTCATCACAATACGCAGAGTATCCCAAGAGTCCGAACTAACTATAGCCAAGGGCTCAATCGCTTACCATTGTCGTTTCACCCACTAGTAGATAACGCAACTACTATGAACACGAAAGTCGAGAGAATTCAGTGGCTTGAAGAGTCCCAAAAATTGAACGTCCAGTGGAGGCACAACTACACAGATCGAGTCTTCCAAAATGCCACTTTCGACTATGTTTTCTTGGCTATTCCTCCTCCACAGCTCAAGAAACTCCGTCTTCCGAGTGAGATATAAAGACAGATGCTTCCAAGGCGAGCCTCACTAACTGTGGATAGCTCTCCCGGCTACAATAAGCAATGCCATTCAAAATGTCCCTTTTGCTTCTGCCTGCAAAGTAGCCCTTGAATTTAAGACCCGCTTCTGGCAGCACTACGAGAATCCGATCTACGGGGGCCAGTCGGACACCGATATCGCAGGTATTGGTTCCATAAACTATCCGTCTTACTGCCTGAATTGTACAGGGCCTGCTTCCATGCTTGCTTCTTACGTTACCGGTGACTGGGCCGACATCTGGGTCGCGGTACCCGAAGAAGAGCATGTTCAATATGTGATCGACGCTATGACCGAGATTCATGGGGCGGTAGTCACGGAACAGTACACCAGAAACTACAACCGCCGATGCTGGAGAATGGACGAGTATGAAGGCGGTGGTTGGGCGTCGCCGACGATCGGACAACACCAGCTTTACATTCCTGAATATTTCAAGACATATAGTAATGTGAGTTTCTATGAAAGAAAAGCTACATAATCATTGTGCTAAGTCAAATTGAAGATGATCTTTATTGGAGAGCATACTTCATATACCCATGCCTGGATTACCTCTGCTCTCGAATCAGGAGTACGTGGGTCTGTTCAGCTACTACTGGGTAAGTTTTTAGCCACTCATGTTTCATATTTCTGTTGTTTATGAACTACTTCTGACCATTACATCCAGAGCTTGGCCTTATTGACGAGGCCAAAGCTGCAGTTGATAAGTGGATGGGTCGGTGGATTGATGTTGTAAGTCCTCTGCATTATGCTAGCTGAGCAAAAAGTTAACACACTTGGCAGTAAAATATCTCCCGTACCTCGAGTAGCTGTAATTGAAATGTGTGTCGTACAAAATGAAGTATAAAAGGGGTATTTGCTCTAGGCCGGGAATTAAAATACAATTATCAAGACCTTTGCCATGCATCGCACTATTCATCTAAAATCATGAATGCCGAATGGATGATAGATTCAACTTAATACAACACAATCCAACTCTGATCTTAGGGTAAAAACCACCTCCGGCTACTGAGTTTCTGACAGTTATAATGCCCGGGAATGCCGCTAACTCCAAGTTAATATCTAAACATTTCTATACCTACCTACACAGGTTTCAACAGTTATGCACTAATATGACACTATACTATCATCGTAAATAAATGGGACCAACCCCCGTTCCAAATGGGTAAAAAGGAAAAGTTTAAGCGAGGGATATCCCATAAAATGCCAAATATTTTTACCAAAATCACCGATACATATATAAGTTGTACACAATAGGTTGAAACGTACCTAGTAGACTCAGGTAAGTAGTGGGACTCGATAATAGGAGGATACTGATTCTGTATAATCGCCATAGTACATGTAGCTTCATATTGTTTCTAATATTCATATCTTCCCAGCCTCATTTTCAATTGCTTCTCCGTCCATGATGCTATGAAAATAGCAATTTGAGACAACTGCACAAGTGTCTTCTTTATATTTCTGACTTCTCAGTAAAACTAGGGGTCGTGATCCAGGGAGGATAACACATTGTCGTCCTCAGACGTCGTGTTTAAGGAAAAGCTGATGTATCCCTTTTCTATAATGAAATAACTCTCGGCTCTACCATTATCTGAACCCATAAAATCAATCTGCGAATCAGAGATGACGGCAGAGTTATGGTTTTCCATACCTTTGAAACACCCGAGGAAGTGTTCAACGTAATCGAGTCTTCGTTTATGGTGTGTTCGAGATAGCGAGCCCTTGATAATGCGACAATCTTGTCGGCATGGTCAATCTTTTTTTTTTTTTTTGGAGAGATGGAATTGATTCGCCAGCAACTCTAAGTGATACCCCATGACGAAAACAGATCTATGGGTCATTAATTCTGCTGATACCGATGATTCCCAGCGAATGATAAGGGAAGCAATCCTTTGGTCGTGCAAAATAGAATCTGGGCACACCACTATTTAGACGGATTTAGTATCCTTGGCATGATCGGCTTTTATAAGATACCGTCATGGTCTTCCGCTCTGGTCAGATATACGAAGGTGAGGTATAATTCAAATATGGGAGGACTATTATTACCGTTATCGCGGAGAAGATATATATTTCCGAATTTATTGGGGATCCTTTCAAGTCCCCCCTCGATATAATGCCTTTGTGATTCAGACGAAGAGCCACGAGATCGGTTTCAAGCATGAGCATTGAATTATGATATGCTTTAATCATAAAATCTAGTGGAATGCTAAGATGCCCGGATAATAACGACGTGCGAGGTTCTAGCGTAACCTCCTGGATGACCTAAAGTCTTTCGAACTATTTATCAAACCAAATCGTAAGCCTCGGAGAACATACCGCATGGTTTCGTAGTATGGGGACATCCTGGGACAGCGTATAAATAGAGATGACTCAGTCAAATGACGTCTACCAGCAAGAAATAGGGGAAACCAGACGCAATGTAGTATTAAATATGTCTAGTTTACACCCGTGGACAGATGCAGGTCCTTTCTTCTCATCGTATATTGCTAAGGTATGTAGAATATCAAGCCAAATGCCACCGGAGTCTCGACAACCACCAGCAAGCTTGTGGCGGTTGAGGATCTGGATGTCGAGGTACTCAAAATTTATGCTCCTGCTGTGATACAATATCAAGCATTCGCAACATTGTGAGTAGATGAAACCCATCATCTAAAACAGAGTGATATTTTGCGCGAGGTAGCTCTGATTGATACATATCATGTCGACCAAGACACTAAGTGCATTCTGTGTTATGTGTTCGTAGCCACTAGAGCGTATAGAAGAGATTGCATCCGACGATTTGACGGGCTGACAAAGATGGCCCATAGCCTTCAACGTATGGCAGAACATCATAAACCAGCTTGTCTGATAAGCAGGCGGTGAATGTGACATCATGTCTCTATAAATGGATGAGTCTCATTCTCCATGGAATACCTTTAAGATTGGAGTCTCGTCTTCGCTAGGCTTGGAGGGAAGGATGAATACAACGACGAGCTGAAGCCACTTGCCACATCCTGTTCTTCTAAAGTCTCTGTCATAGCGATTCTCAGGTCATGATAAGTAGTATATATAGAAGACTGATGTTTCTGAGATACGGGTAGATTAAGATAAGTAGCAGGTAATAGATTGAATTGAATGAAGTTGTGACAGGCTGAGTATATAAAAGGATATGAGGTGTTATATGGGGTAAGCTGATATTTGCTAACTGAATAAATGGCCTTAGATAAATTAAGCTTTAATCGAAGCATTTCCATGTATAGCTTCTGCCTAGAGTGGGCTGATTCGGCCATTGTCAACGGCCGCCGTCCTTCCCGAGGACATAATTCTACTTACACAAGAACAACTTCCATTCTCTTTTCACGTTGGTTCGTAGCCTTATCGACCCTCTTTTTTCCAAAGGCATTACACCGTATTTGGGGAGATTTATAGTCGTTGTGCTCTGAAACAATGGGTAAACCGTCTGATCGCGACATCGACGACGCTGCGACGGATGCTGTCTCTCTGCACACAAATCCCGGCGGGAGTTCGACAAGACCAGTCTACTCTGACGAGGACACACCAGAAATATCCATTGATGACCTACCGCCCAACTATAGTGACGCCCTCCAATCTTCCGAAGCAGCGCCCATGCTTCCGCCAGCCGACAATAATAGCAATATAACATCGGCTGCGTCGATCCGCCCCTTCGACCACGATGCCTTGTTCATGGAGAACCCGGCGACTGGTAATCAATGCTGGGTAGCGAAGAGCGTCGAGGATCCTGCTACGCTCGAAGATTACATGCGACGGCTAGCCACGGTGCCCCCGCGGCCATACATCAAAATTGTCGGAACGCACCAAAAGACAACGAGGGATAGCAAGGGGAAGACCGAAAAGAACACCGTCACCGACTTTGATGTCTCGGTTGAGCTGACGCCTTTCTTATACTCCGACGTACAATACCGCCGGTCCTGGAGTCAATTGCGTACCGTCGAGAATGCGGAGGAAACACGGCGCGGCACAGTCTTTAGAAAGCGTGCTCCAGGCTCAAACCAGAGTATTGAAGTTGGCGGCGACGCGAAGCCGACGCTCAAAGAATGGTGCCATCGGTTTGCTGCTAGCCATGCCGGGCTCAAGGTTTTCACCCTGCGGCGCCGGATGGTAGGCTTTGACGAGACCGGCGTCAAGTACCGTCTTATGAACCTGGTGCGCAGTACGAATTACCGCGGCTGCTTGAAGGTCGAGCTCGTCACCAAGGATTCCTTGATCGAATGCTACAACGAGGCAAGGATAAATCGATGGCGCATGACTACATGGATCCAGTGGCTATTCACGCTGACACTGTTGTTCATCTTCAGTTGGCCGTACCTGTGGCTGCGAACAAAGCGATGGGAGGTAGTTATCGCGGAGTGGCCTTACTCGAGGGTCGGCCAAGGTGGCAACAAGGAATATGTCAGCATCAGCGAGGACCAGTGGTATAACATGTGGGGACGAGCCATCTGTAAGGCCGTGTTAGAGAAGAGGCAGACTACGCTTGATCAAGCGGATCTGCGACGGGCCCAGGAGGCGGAACCGACATTCGAGACTGGTCACGACGGTGTTGATGGAGCACTCGGTCTCTTCAGGGCGGGTGTCAATGCTATGAATGAAGTGAACCGCCAGCTAGGCTGGGGTGGGGATTGTTAGGTGCATACTCAAGAAAGGTCTCAGCGTAATAGCCGGCCAATTTTGGGAATCGTTCTAGGAGTTGTGCTCCTAGGATCCCTTTATCTGCTTACTCGCGTTCCCTTCTGGATTCGGGTCGTTTTCGTTATTGTTTATCTAGCTAACCCTTGTGTGGCTGCTTTGCTGAGATGGTAGACCTATCTAGCAGGTATCAACCAATCTTTACTCTTGGCGGCGTCTCGTGGTAGGAATGCGCACTGCCCTGCCTGAGTAAGTAGATACCCATTAGACGTAGTCGTCTATTTCCATTTAACTCATGTAGCTTATTCAGAACTATGTGAAAGGGCATTGATGAGAGGATATAATATTAATGTTCATACTACGGTTTACACTCTACAGTAATCCACTCTAACTTAAGGAGCTTATTGGGTTACTCATCATGACAGGGATTTTCAACATAGCACGGGGTTCCAGAGAAGTCGTAATTGTCCATATGAGTCTGTGGTAATTACGATATCTCACAAAGATCACCGTCCATAGAGAGGGCATTCCCGGAATAGCGCCTATAATCTAGAGGGATGCGTGGAATCGTTGTAAGCAATATACAAAGTACCCGCTATTAAAAAAGGGGCGAGGGTTCTGCCCGGATATACCGCTAAAACTTTTTGAACCCCGCGAAAACCCAAAAATGCGATGCATGTGCGAACAACATCGACCCCACCATCTCAAGAACCTGCAATCCCCAGACGAACTGCAGAGGAAGAAAATGGCGACAGTAGAGCCTCAGCAGCAGGTGTCAGAGATGGTACAGTCAGCTGATACCAATGCGAAACAAGATTCAGAGACTACAGCTACGGCGACGACACCCCCGAAGCCAATTCATACTCTCGTCCTGGACACGGGGCCCCTCATCAAGAACGACCCCCCCGTGAGCACGCTTCTCGCCCAAGCGCACGAACTCTACACGCTCCCCTCTGTTATCAGCGAAATACGGGACGCTGCAACGAGAACCCGCGTCGAGACAACGCTCCTCCCCTTCCTCAAGCTACGGAGTCCTCGCCCGGAAAGCGTCAAGTTCGTGACCGACTTTGCGCGGCGGACCGGCGACCTCGAGGTCCTGAGCAGACCAGACTTGCACCTCATTGCCCTCACATACGAACTAGAATGCGAGAGGAATGGCGGCGATTGGCGGTTGCGGAGGACGCCCGGTCAGAAGAGGTTGAACGGGAAGTCGCCTGCCGCACAGCGCATGGAGAATGATGCAAAAGAGACTTCAGAGGAGACCGAGACTAGTCGAGATGAGCATTCCGCGGAAGACACCCCAGATTCCGAAGCGACAAAGACAATAGAACCATCAGGCGACGAACAGGAGATAACAGAAGCCCCAGTAGATGCCCCTTCACCAGCGCCCACCTCGGATGATGCAGAAGCGTCAACGGAACAAGGAGGGCCTGCGGTTAGGCAAGAAACTGTCACTCAAGCCCTTGAATCCATGAGCTTAGAACCCTCTTCAATACCCACTGTGGACTTTGCGCCAACCGACGACGCCACACTAGAAACTAAAACACAAAATGAAGAAGATGACGACGATGATGGTTGGATCACGCCGTCAAATCTGAAGAAACACCAAGCGAAGGACCAACTATCGGCGCCCGAGCAACCAATCCAAAGAGTCATAAAGGCTGCGCTACTAACATCGGACTACGCGATGCAGAACGTCCTGCTGCGCATGAACCTGAACCTAGTGTCGCCGAGCCTAGCGCGTATTACGCGCGTAAAGACGTGGGTCCTACGATGCCACGGCTGCTTCCAGGTGACGCGGGAGATGAGCAAGCAGTTCTGCCCGCGGTGCGGGCAGCCGACCCTGACGCGCGTGAGCTGCTCGACCGACCAGGCCGGCAACTTCACGCTGCACCTCAAGCGCAACTTCCAGTGGAACAACCGCGGCAACGTGTACAGCGTGCCGAAGCCGGTGCACGGCACCTCCAACGGCAAGCTGCGCGGGCCCGGGGGCGGCAAGAACGGCTGGGGCCGCGAGCTGATCCTCGCCGAGGACCAGAAGGAGTACGCGAAGAAGACGGGGGAGGAGAAGAGGGCCCGCACGAGGGACCTGATGGACGAGGATTACCTGCCGGGCATCCTGACGGGGGAGCGGAGGACGACGCCGGGCCGCATACGGGTCGGTGCGGGGAAGAATGTCAATTCGAGAAAGAGATGATCGTCCAACCGTCTTTAGCAGTTTTCATGAGCTAGGTTTGGTCTTGTACCGTGTTATGTTACAGGGAGTTCATTCAGAAAAACATTGATACCAGATAGGAAAATGGGACCATTTCACGAACAACTTTCTGCTGCTCGGGTTTTTTAATGGAGTTTAGGATTGTGTTTATTGAGCTTCCCGGACGAAAGAGTAAGATCTATTAGATTAATTCTTAACTTTCTCGGGCCTTCCTTCGCCTTGTCTTCCTCTTCACTTCCTTTTATTTACCGTTTAGAGCTGCATGTCGTGAAGGATCGAGTGCTCTCATGATTATACAGATACCGGCATTGCCAGGCCATACAATCCCGGCCGAGAGAAGTTAATCGGTCGGCAATCTGACCTCAAAAGTCAAGAGGTTGAAAGTAGGAATGTATTCATTTTATTGTCCGGCAGAGAGATACCAACACGGTCCTAATCGAGCCTCTAAATCAAGGACCCCCCAAGAAATCAATCTGGGTCCGTTTTCATCCACCGCGCCTGTAAAAACGCCGCCTTAAAAAAGAATCAATAACCGGGTATGCATATTTGGCGCCTCGTGGAGAGTGCATTAAATAGAACCGCAAGTTCCCTAGACTCGTGGCGCAGTTCTCTTGTCGTCAACGCCAAGCCCCTATGTGCCTCTCGTAGTTCAGCTCTGTGGATCGCCTTAGTCGTACTGTCGGACGACAACTCCGTTCTCGCTACCGTTATTTCGCTCGATGGATCTTTTTCACAGAAGCAAATTTATTGTCCGTTCTCGGCGATCTTGTTCTCTGTGATTAGGGAAGAAGAATGATCAGTAGGTATATTGCGTAACTTTTGTTTCGCCTCTCCCCCCTCTTCCCCACGAGATGATGGAGATAGATATGAAATAAAAGGTCTTACTCTGCTGCGTCAGGAGCAGGCCGAAGCGCCTCTTCAGGGTCACCCGCTGGCGCGACCACTTGTCGTCGGGCGAGAAGCGCGCCGGGTGCGCCGACTTGGTGACCTCGCCGTGCAGCACCTTCTTGAGGGTGTAGGTGCGCTTGCCCGTGCCGGCGTCGAGCGTGTACATGAGATGCATCTTCGCCGCGGTTTTGCGTTGAAGCGGTTTAGCGTGTAAATTCGTAAGGAGGTCGCAATTTCGATTATACTATGCGTGCGCGAGAGGAAGAGAGTGGGTTTGCGGAGGCGGTGTTGTCGCTTGTAAGGTGAGGATTAAAATCGGCGGTGGTGATGGCGAGCTATGGAGGAGGAGGAGGATTGAAGCTTGGGGATTAATTTTTTTTTTTCCTTCCCTGCCACTGAAAATCCAATTGACGCTTTGATTGGCTTGTAATTCTAAAGGTGGAATGCTGTTATTCCGCGCCGCAAACCGCCGTGGTCGGGTGGGTCGAAGACCTTGTCAGGCAATGAGGTCTTGGGGTTGTTCTAGGTGCACTGTGCCCACTTAGTCAGGTGACAGACTTGCTTTGTTCCTGTGCGCTAGCACTGAACTTTAAACCAAAAGTCAGCCTCATCTTTCCTATAGCTGTGGTTAACCGCACTTCAGATGAAGTCCATCTGTCTACTACATACATACCCCTACTCGTATGCCCTCGATCAACTCCTTAGTTTACGGGCTACTACAACCCCAGTCATGCCGTCCACCAACTACGACACTAGCTCATTCCATCTTTCTAGGCCACCTGGGCAGCCAAGATAGCGGCGCGATCAAAATAGGGGGCGCAGCTATCCACCGTAAATCGTGTAAGAACTTGGAGCTGCCAGGTCACGGCGCTGTCCTTCTTGTATAAAATATTCTAGACGATGCCTCAAGCTGAGGTTGGGTTGTCTGCTAGAGGTTGGGTTTATTTCTTCTATAGGCATCTTTCATGGTTATTTCATGCTACCTACCCCTTTTCATTGCTACACTGGTTTCAAGCCGTCTTCTCCCACTCAGTCTCACGGGCTTATAAGTTATAAGCTACTTGAACCGATATATTAGATCCGCGTGAAAGAGAGTATCGTATCAACCGATCCTCATCCTATTTGTGTCGTGGCTACTTAGAGGATACATAGCCAACTTTCCCTTTACTTCTTCTTGTCTCCTTTCCTCCTATCATACATCCTTCGCCGAGATGGTGCGCTTCATCACAGACGACCGCGTCGTCGAAAAGGGGAAGCCCACCCCCCTCCGCGTGATCGCGGCCGGCGTCCCCCGCGCCGCAACAAGCTCCATGCAGGCCGCCCTCAAGCGCCTCAGCTTCGGCCGTGTCTCCACATGGCCCACATCCTGCCACACCCGTCGCGCGAGCGCCTCATGCTCGCCGCGGCGCGCGAGACGGACGCGGCGCGCCGGCACGCGCTGCTCCGGGAGCTCACCGAGGGCCACGGGTCGGTAGCCGACCTCCCCGTCATCTTCTTCGTCGAGGACCTCATGGACATGTACCCGGGGGGGGCGGCGGTGGTGCTGAACCGGCGGCGCGAGTCCTTCGGCTTCTTCTTCAGTAGCTGGCGCTTCCGCCTCGCCGGCCTGCCCTTCGCCACCGACCGCCTGTGGTACGCGCTCAACGTCGCGGCCACGGGCTTTGGCGCCCGCCGCTTCGGCACGCCCGACTGCTTCTGCGTCGCCGCCTACGAGGTCCACAACGCCCGGGTGCGCGAGGAGGCGCGCCGGCGCGGCAGGGAGGTCCTCGACTTCGTGCTCGAGATGGGCTGGGCCCCGCTGTGCGAGTTCCTGGGCGCCGAGGTGCCGGACGAGCCGTTCTCGCGCCTGAACGAGAGGAGGACGTTCCAGGTTATCGGGGCGATCTTCATCGCTAAAGGGTTGCTGGCGTACGCGGCGTCGGGTGCGGGCCTGTGGGCGAGCTGGAGGTATGGACCTTTGATCTCGGGGTTCGTGCGCAACTGGGGCCGGCTTTTACTGCGGTAGATCACTGGCAAAACGATGTACGTAGTGTGCTTCATGATTTCAATTCAGTGTCGTTCGTCATTTTAGACATAGTAAGATGCTCTTGGTGCTCTTAGTTAGTCTAAGTTCATCTTGTCCATTTCGGACACCATTTCCTCCGTACGCATCTCGTCATCGAGCACGTCCCCGAGCGATCGCATGTCAACCTTGAACTTATCCGTTCCTTCCTCGTCCTCCCCAGTACCACACATTGTGGTATTGTCACCATCCTCGTAGCTGTCAGACTCGTCCTCGCCCAGACCATCGCAAGCGCAGAAAATCTCGAATTCAGCGCACTAGAATCAAATGTTGTTAGCTAACCGTAATTGCAGTAACGTGTGTTACTTCTTTTCTTTATGGATTGGGGAGAGGGGAGAAGGTTTGTTGTTGTGTTTGTTTTATTATTGTTTACATACGCGTGTGCACGCGTGTGCAATCAAAAACATGGGTAAGGTGCTTGGGTATATCTTACTGCTGAGTCCCATCGTCTGCCAGCAGCCTCGAGGAAGCCATCAATAGCTCTGGCAGTTGCACTGTGCTCTTCCAAGTTGAAGGGGGGGCGCGGGCTTTTCTTCCATTCTTTGCGTGCCTCGATCAGTTGGAAAATGAAGTCGTAAAAAGCCCGTTCGTTGAGTTTTTTGGCCCAGTCGATACGGTCTAGAAGGGCATCACAGAAGTTTAAGAATCCAAGATCTCCCTCGAGATCTATCAGCAGATCTATCATGTCCTATTATCTGGTGTTAGCTTCTGGGGGTTGTCAGGTGCGTCGAGATGTTCTCTTGTAAAGGGGAGGTGCATACTTGATCCGTTGCAAGCATGATGTTGCTAGCGAGGACATTGTCGATGATAGATCTTGATTCGTGCTTGTCCATCGATTTTCCCGAGTCGTTCACCAGATAAACACGTTGGAGGGCCTTGCGAATGTACTCATCGTGGCGGCTGTGTTGCGTGACGTTCCATTTGGATTGATAGATCAATCCAGCCTTAGGAAGGATGTTGGTGAGATTTAACCCGTAACCCATGACGTGAAGATGGTCGTGAATATTCTAGAGTCCTCAGAAAGGTATCTCACGTAAATATTGAGATGGTGTAGGTGACAAACCCACCTAAGCTTAGGTTATGATAGTAGGTGGTCCTTGTACTGTTTTGGTTGCGGCTTGGGACAATAGTAGGTAGACATGTATTGTCCCTGGAAAGGTACGTACCTAAAGTGCATAGGTTCTCTATGGAAGTAAAACAGAAGGGAATTCTCCCGCTGCAGCTGATAAACTCGTTGCCCAGGGCAAAAGCTGAGGGGCAAGACGGAAGAATGGAGGAGTAAGGTACATAGACCTAACTAACAAGCAAAGAACCAAAATCAAATCTCATGTGGGCATGTTGGCTATGTGGGTATGTTGGTTTAGCTGGTATTGTACGCAATTCTGCGTGCCCAGCAACGTGGGTAAATCCCATAGTGAGTACATGGGTTCGAATCCCATGCTGTGTGCGTACCCTTGTGTTTCGAGATTTTGAAGGGCTGGTGATCACGTCCATGACACTTCTGCGGGAAGTCTGCATACGTGTGGACAAATCTTCGGGTTGACGCGTACGTTGTGGGTGATCTTCTTTTTTTTTTTTTCTTCTATTTTACAACTGTATATAATACAAGCCGTTATATATATACATACCTACCTAGGTATATATTAATATATATTAAAAACTTCATTATAAGCTATTCTTTCATAAAAAATAATTGTAATAAATGTTAAATTATTAATTCTTTTAATCGTATTATTTGATATAATATATAGATTTTATAAGTACTTATATTAACGGTTAAGTTAAATATCGAGATTAATAAAGCCCTTTACACTCCCAACTATCCGGCGCATTAATATCTCCTGAGATGTATTTAGCTTGCTTGGGGTACACGCAAAGAGGTCTTTGGCTCTGTACACCAAGTGAAGCAGTTTCGTTAACGAATTTCGTTGCTATGAGCTTTTCGGGCGCCGTATCCTTCTCGACCCATCTCATGAGAGCCAAGACAATATCATGATCGGCGTCTTCGTAGCCAGGAACAGAATGCGTCGCGCCGCTAAGCTTCTGACTACCCCCACTGAGGTACCAAGGAGCATCTACGGTCGAGCCCGAACAATGTCCCATCCCGGGCACGAGGAAGAAGCGGTAGAAATCGTCGAGGTTCACCCCCTTGGGACGGAGCGTCTGGAGGACCTTCTTGTAGAAGTAGATGCTGCTACCCGTCGGGATCAGAGCATCGGACGTTCCGTGGTACTTGAGAATCTTTCCTCCGCGCTCCATAAACGGAGATAGGTCAAAGTTGTCCGCCGTAGCGTTTCCGGGATCAACGGCGTCGGCGGCCTGGACATCGCGGTACGTGAATTGGGTGTTGTCCCAGCTAGGGTCGTTGTAGAGAAAATATCTGAAATAATCAGTTCCCAGGTTTGCTGGGGAGCTCAGCAGGAAAGTCGGATCACTGCCGATTGTGACTCCTGGGAACACATAGGTCTGGTTTGTATCCACCCATGCATTGTAGAACTTGTATACCGTCGTTAGCTGCGCCGCCGTGAGACATGCCGTCGAGTTTGAAGATGGCGTGCACAAAAGCGCCTCAAAGTCGAAGTTGCATCCGAAGGGATCACTGATGATGCCATCGACGACACCATCCTGAGGGTCACATTGCTTTGTCATCTCGTCCACGATCTCAGGGAAGAGCGATGGGTCAATATGCTTCGGGTCAGTCTCTGGGACGTTGAGAAGACCTAGCCACAGGGTGGACGAGGACAGATGACTCGACCACCAAGCAGGAGCTCCCACAGAGATCCCATCAAACGAGTCTGGATACAACTGAACTTCCTTTAATCCCTGGCGACCACCGGTTGAACAACTAGCGTAGTAGGAATACTTGATGCCAGTTGAGGCTGTGTAGTAGCTAACGATGATCTCCTATAGTCCACCGTTAGCTTACGTGGTAATTATGGATGATGAATAGGAGATATCGAGTCCAACCTTAGAAAGTACAACAGACCCGTGCATGGCGCGATGCCCCCAATCGATAAGGCTCTCGGGGGCATTGAGTCCCCACGAACCGTCGTTGGCATCTGAGATATGGCCCGTATCTGTCGACATAGTCGCAAAGCCATACTAGCAACATTGTTAATAAACGGTCGATTGGTGAAATAGTTAGGACGCTTTCTTACTTGGGAGAACCGTCCCATATCGGGCCTAAGTTTTAATAGTTCAGGTTAATATATATCTACTCTCAATGTAGGATAGCAAGCTATTAGCCCCTGGTACGTCCCAGGAGATCGTATTTCTCGCATTTTCAGGAATTTCACTCATGTGCAATAAGAAGCTGTTAGCATACCAGTTTATACCGCCTCCAAAGCCACCATTGCCCGTAGCCATGAACCGATCGTTCCACGTCTTATCCGGGAGAAACAGGCCAAAGTTGTAAGAGGAGTTTTCCGATGACTTCACGTTGACGCCGACGGCACAAAGCGCCGGGAGCTGTGTTGCATTGCTCGGGAACGGTATATTGGCTTCACCCTGGCCAAAGCTACCGTTCTGTGGGACAGCCTCGACAAAGTTCACAGTCGCCTCGGGGTGGCTTACGAGCAGCGCGGTGAAATACTCGGATGAGCAATCGGCTGCGAAAGCCACGGAGCCGGCCAGCAGCGGCAGAGGGATAGCCCAGGAGGGATGCATAGTCGGCAGGCGCGTGGCAGAGCAGCAAAAACAGGTCACCTTGGGAGCAACGAATGAACAGCTAACTCGCTTGACAATTTGATTTTTGCAAGAGCGACTTTTATTAAGACAGTATTGTAGTCTAGTACACTGACGCGTCAAATGCCTGC
The DNA here is from genome assembly GCA_022695795.1 of Biscogniauxia marginata. Classification (NCBI taxonomy): domain Eukaryota; kingdom Fungi; phylum Ascomycota; class Sordariomycetes; order Xylariales; family Xylariaceae; genus Biscogniauxia; species Biscogniauxia marginata. The sequence goes on along the minus strand of MU404058.1, from coordinate 497,524 downwards.
CGTACTAGCATCTAACTGTTTAGTGTAGATATTACTACTTTTACAGAGAAGACGCAGGTCCACCGGCCCACGGACGCCCCTATTGGAGTATGCGGGGTACCAACATGGATTCTTGACAGGATATAGGGTGGAATTGTATGGGATTAAATAAAGACATGCTTGTTCGGGTCAAAGTTGGCATCGTAGCGTCGTAGAGCTGGTTGTTATATCTAAAGTGCGTGCTCCTCCCCCTGCTGCAGTAGTAGACGCACGGGGAATTACACATGAATAAACCCTGTGTGTCGCCGGGACTAGGTACGTTAAATTCAACCGGTTTATACGGCAAAACTCCGGCATAACCACACGGTCCAGCCAACGAGACGGAGAATGCAACCCAGATTGGGTATAACAGAGGGCAGATCTTCATCCGAATTAACTCGGCACCTCGGGAAGGACGCCAAGAACTACATAGCGGCTCGGCAGATCATCTTATCTTTTGTTCTTTAATATTTAACCTTGTCTTGCAAAGGAAGAAGAAAAAAGGTACATAGACCCGTTCCTGCCCCTTTAATATCGTACTCCAGTCTATATATACTAGATCTTAGGTTACAATGTAGGCAATCTAATCCCAGGTATGAAGTACAAGTTGTCTAGATTTGGCTACCCAACGTACGCCAAGATAGCTTGATCATAGTAGTGGGTAAGAAAACCTGGAAATAGATCCGAGATATATTTCTCCTGTATACGTCATCCTATTTCTTGGCCCTAGCTAGGTTTTCTCCTTTCCATTTTTGGCTTTAATGACACGATATGGCTCCGAAACTCTCACTACAGTTTCCTTTGGCTTTTATCCTCCCCAGCTCATCATACATTTTCCCGCCGATTCAGCTTTGATGTTGGCTGGATATGTATATCCATGACAATAACGCTGTAATACTACTCATTCTATTGAGTCCGTCGATCTAGCTATAACCGTCTGTCTCAAAGAAGAAACCCAGCGAAAAGTGCCGAGACAGAAAACCCGAGGATGACAACTATAAGATTTAATTAAAACTTTGCCTAAGCTCGTCCGGGATTCTGTACCTACCATGACTATACCTGAGGGCGATGATATAGGAGTCAATGACAGCTTCCGCGATTGGACCTTGAAGCTTTTTGATAAAATCAACACTAGCTGCTGCTTGTTCGATTATCTAGCAAGACGTTAGTATATCCTGTCATTCACATCAACAGTCTCATACATACCTGTGCTCTGGCTTCTAGATTCAAGCCAAGTTCAATCAACCTGGTATCCAAAGTCCTTTGCAGCATTTGTAGCATCACTGCACTACTTGCTGCTACTCCGAGAACCATTCCTATTGGCATTGATAAATTAAGCCCAGAAGCAACTACAGCTTTATGGCTTGGCTCGACAACTGCGTTGATGCCAACAAATATTCCCGAACTACTCATGCCAGCTCCAAAACCACTTCAAAACATTAGCATATATACGAGATTCATCCAGGATCCTGCTTACCCGGGGAATATATACAAGGACTCCACCCAGTTAGTATGCCCATGCCAGCGTATGATAATTAAGACATACGAAATTGAGGCAGATATTGAGGCGGCGATGACAAAGCTCTTGTATCTACCGGTTCTGAGCATAGTTAGCATAACGCTTTCGCGATATCGTGTGCATAGGAGGGGCAGAGAGACGAATGATACCTTCGAATCAAGGCGCCAGTTACTAATCCACCAATTGCGTTGCCCACCACGGCCGGAACCAAATGGAGACCAGCATTGGTATTAGACGCTCTCGTTGTCACTTGAAAATAAAGTGGCACCGAACACATAAGCTGCCAACTAGATGTTAGACTTGGTTTAAAAGAAGCATGGCTATGATTCTCAACTTACAGCAGTCTGAGCTCCGGACATGCAGGCTATGATGAAATAGGAGGCTATTATCTCGCGGTGCTTCAGTAGCCGAACAGGGATAGCAGGTTCCTTCGCCCACCAAGCCTCGTTGGCAATGAAGACACATAGGGTAATAAAACCAGCGCCAAACAGCCCACTGATTAGAGGATGTGTCCAGGCCACCTTGACTCCGCCGATTTCGAGGGGCAGCATAAAAAGAAGCACAGTCACGCCGAGCAATAGGGAACCGGGAAAGTCGATTCGTGCGAAACGACTAATAGTTCCTCCCTTGGTAGTCTCAGGCGCCGTTCCTCGTGTGTTCGGGATCACGAAAATGGAACCAATGATTGCAGCTACAAAAAGAGGCGTCTGACCCAAGAATGACCTTCACATCACAAAAATGAGCTGAGGCACATGCTTGTGTCATTGTCGATGGGATACAACTCACCATCTCCACCCGACTCGGTCTGCTAAAAAGCCACCGATAGGCCCGCCTAGGCCTCGTCCAGTCGTAGCCACCACGTTCATATACCCAAACCAAGTGGCTATATCACGGAGGGGAATGAGATCTATTGTGTGGCGAAGAATGTGAGGAGCTGGTCGAAGAACTAATTATCAGTGTATGGGACATACCAGTTATCAGAACCAAGCCTAGACTCGACATTGCGAAAGCTCCCGAGCCCGAGATAGTGCGGCCGAGGATAACTTGCCACATTTCCCGGCTCATGCCACTTATCATCCGTAGGTTAGTGTTAGGAACAAGGCAGGTATATTAGTTTCACGTACATTATCGCGCTTGTTTCCTTAATATTAGCTGTGCTTTCGTAGATATTGTTCGCGGAGGACCTACCAGCCGGAGGCAAACAAGGTATAACAAAACAACAAGAATCTTCCGTCCATATATGTCACTGAGTTTCGCATACTGTGGAAGTAAGCAAGAAGCCAGCTAACAGGTAATTACACCAGGGAACGCATACTAGGATTTGTGTAGCCGCACCAGCTAATAGGAAGCTGATAAAGAGCCAGCTCGAATCTTCCAGGGCGTTAAACTCGGAAGCAATTCGCGGGTGCGTCGCTAGGAGCAGCGAGCCGTCGAGGCCCGAAGTAAATATTCCTTCGTTATCAGTTAATATCGGCAATTTCTTTTTCAATGCGAATGCAACAACACACCTATCATGAGGACGACGACGATCCGGACGAAGGATACCGAGTCTATAGGTTGGGTAGTAGGGCTCTCGCTCGTGTTTTCCACCGTTTCGCCCGCTTCGATATCTGCCCCAGAGTCGCTCTGCGTTGATATGGTACTGGTTGCATGGTCATGGTCCTGGTCGGACGAAGAGTTGCACAAAAGGGGTTGACTGTTGCTTTCGATTGACCCATCATCTCGGGATGATAACAACGGTGTGGTTTCGTCGTGCCTACCAGGTTCTAGTATTCGTGACATAACTGTTGATGTTTCCAGTAGATGAGTCGACCTGAGAATTGAGCCTGCGGTATTAGTTCTTAAGATATCTGAACGCAGCTGTACCGTGAGTCACCTTGGACATGCATGAGGGGTCATACACAATGTAACCTACCTATGGACTTGTGTTGATAGCCTAATTCACCCTTGTTCAGCCACTGAAAGGGGCTTGTGAGAGCCTTTAACTTGTTATTAAATTGGGTGAGATTGTCAGCTTGCCAATAAGAAACGACTAATCATGCGGCGCAGTTGACCACAACCTTTATTTGACCTATAGTTGGGCTCCCGGGGGCTCGTCAACTTCTTTCATCATTTATACCCCAGATGACTACATTTCCAGAAAGAGTATTACCACCACACTGGAACTACGTCCATTCATGCCAGCTCGGATTGAGGCCCCACTGGTGACTCACTCCTTTTCCAAACTGCGGTCCCTCCGCTTCTAGTATATATCCCATCTCACACCGATCAAACTTGATTTTATCTGTTTCTACACCGTAGAATGCATCGAAGCGCGGGGATAGAGCCTCTCTCAGGCTCTCCACGTTCCCAGCAGGGTGGAGTGACTTCCAGGGGCGAATGCAGGTCTCGGCCTTACACGACTTGAGAACGAACAGCAGAGAATCCAATCTCTCTACCAACTTCTCAAGCAGTACGCCAAGGAGCGTCTCTGGTGATTCCTCGTCAGGGTGCAATAGATTGGTCATCTGTCCCGGGTCCGCTGTTAAATCGTGTAGTTCACGCTCGTTGTTGCACCATACTTGGTAATGAAGGTTGTACGACTCGCCGATTATGCGGAGAGCTTTGTATGTGTTGTTCATGTGAAGCCTTGGGTACCAGTCAAAGACCTGACCCTCGTTCGAGGCGAAACCCCAGTGCTCCACAGTGACATGCTCATGCCGTCGCTTGCCAGCTCGTAATAGACCGTCTCTGGTAAGAGGGATCGTTAGGCCATCGAAATCATCTCGGGGCGGTACGCCTGCTATCTTTAATAAAGTAGGTGCTAAGTCGGTATGCGTAGTGACTATATCGCTTGTGAAATTATTAGGAACCCCAGGCCCCCGGATAAAAAGCGGAATATTAATGTCTTCTTCGAAGCTACACTGCTTTGCTGGCTGCACTATAAAGACGGATGTCAATCCTTCATTCTTTTAATATATGTGGGCAACTCCACACTCAGCAATTTAACAAAGCCAAAAGATGTGCAATGTTATTTTATAAGGCAATTCGGCCGCCTAACCGCATCGCGAAATGAGAGAAGTTAAATCAAGAAATGACATACTGCGGTGCTGTCCAATATGGTACCCATTATCCGTTGAATAGATGATGTAAGTGTTCTCCAGTATTTCGAGGGTCTCGAGGCGATGCACTAATTCATCCACAATCTCGTCGACGCTTTGAAGGGTTCGAAGGCGCTGCACATAGAAATTATCATTATAATCAATATTCTCTTGGGTCTGCTTGGACAACTTTCTAATCCAGCTAGCTCCCGATGGCTTATCTGGATTGAAATTCGCCGTCCGCGGCACCTTTACCCCCTTGAAGAGATGCGCGTGTCTCTCAGCTGGCACCGGCGGCTTGAACTCAATATCCGTCAAGTTGCTGTGATTGCCGTATCTGAATGCGGGAGACCACAAGTTGGCGTGGGGTGAAACAGGGGCAATGCCGAGGAAGAACGGTCTTCGTGCTTCGTATGCCTCGTCAAGGAGGCCGAACGCCTTATTCGCGAGGACATCGACGGTATGTTTGCCCTCGTAGCTAACAGGAGGTTCATGGCTTCGCTGATATGTGCTGTTCATGTACCAATATGTAAATGGATCCAGCAGGAAATCCTACTAATGATTAGTTGAGGGAAGAGACATGCTTATGATTTACTCACCGAAGCGGTCCATCCCGCAGCATATGGTGAATTGTAGTTATCAACAGAATGTGCGTTGAAGAGCTTCCCGGTGTAGTATGTGTTGTACCCGGCCTCCTGTAGCCAGACCGGAAGATATTTATCATTTAGACCTTGACTGATAAACTTAGGAAAACCCCCTGCATTTGTGATGAGCTTTATGTAAAGTATACATCCCAAGTGACATACCATATGGCGGGCTAACATTAGTGACGTTCGTATTATGGGCCGCCTTGCCCGTCCACAGGGTGACTCTCGACGGACAACAGAGCGCAGTAGTGCAGAAATGTTTCCGAAAGAAGGTTCCCTGGTCAATCAAGTGTTTCTGTACAAATGGCATATACTCAAGCGATTGCATATGGAGGTCTTGGTCGTCTGTGAGAATAAAAATTATGTTAGGCCTTGTAGTTCTCCCGTCTCCGATGAAAGGCTCTTGATCGGCCAGTTCGAGCCCAGACCAACCCCAGTCAGTACCCAGGCATAAAGTGAAAAACAATAGAATCCTTTGTAGAACAGCCATGACAGCAACTTTAACGCGACGAGAACCTGTAAAGCCAACTAGACATATTGTCTTTCATGAATGGGTTATGTATGATTTGCCTAGAAATACCTCAACTGGGAATCAAGTCGACCAAAAAGTATCTCCTTGGTGAGATTAAGATATCGTGAGTGAGGCTCCCCTAATTCTATAAAGTGCTTTTAAGATAGTTTTTCCAACTGCTGTAAGGCACGAACAACTCTCAAACATTGGGATTGGGAGTGACACGGCGGTACGAACGCCTAGTGCTCCAGCGAAGAATGGGCAGTGTCCTGCCAATAACGCATGACACTACATGAACCCTGGGTAACTAATTAAAACACCATCAGTGAATCGACCACCCTATTAGCTTGAGGGCTTTTACGGTTCTAAAGTCACAAGAGAATTGCCTTCTCATCTGTGCATCATGGCGACTAGTCGACATATAGGGGCACCAAGTGATGACGACATGTGTGAGCATACAGCCTAAAGGGGAGCATATGTTCATAGGAACCTACCCCGCATTGTGATCTATCATTACTGGTCATCAAGAAAGTATCAGCGAGCGACGAGGTTACAATAAGCTGCACGGGGTACTTCAAATGTAACGGACGTGGCCCATTGTACATAAGAATCCCATACAGACGGGTCCCTTGGATGACTGTGATACGGTTAACAAACTCCGATTTCCCTTACGAGGAACTGAGTTGTCATAGTTAATGTTCTTATATCCTTTATTTCTCAAATTATGAGAAGCTTCGTTGACCTTGGAGTCTAGCGATGGCGACAGTCATCCCAGAAAAGATATCACCAGAAAAGGCTTTTGTACATGATAAAGCCGGCATCGGAATTGAGGAAAAGAAAGAGACAGTTGAATCCGTTCCATCACTGGGGAAACCTGAGGAAGCGAGGAGATTTTGGTTTCAACGAACGAAGGAGTATGACCTGAACGCCATCGCAACTCAGGTATGAGGACTATATAATACCGAACCACCCACGTCACCGACTAACACTCTTCACTTACAGAAAAGTATATATGATGTACCTGACATCGCCGCTCAATATACACCTCGCGATGATTGGTTAGAAATTTACTGGGCGGAAGAACTGATGGGACAAAGACTAATTCCCAATTAATAGGGAGAATTTGCACCGATTCGACCCCTTAGCGCGATGGACCTGGGGCGAGGAGAACGGGGTTGTGAGAAAAGTCGATTGGCGTATTATGGCTTGGGCGTCTATAATGTTCACTGCTTTGGAGCTGGATAGGGCTAACCTCAGTCAGGCGCTGACCGACAACTTCTTGGAGGATATGCACATGAGCACAAATGGTATTTTGAGCCTATCGACATGTACTCTGGGAACACTAGGTCTTACAGAGACACAGACTACAATCTGGGAAACATGATCTATGCGCTTTGTTTCCTGGCCAGCGAATTTCCATCCCAACTTCTTGCGAAATGGTTAGGGCCCGATCGCTGGATTCCGTTCCAGATCACTCTCTTCTCAGCCGTGTCGGCATCGCAATTTGCTATGAGCAGTCGGTTATCATTCTTGGCGTGTCGCGCGTTATTGGCAATCTTACAGGGAGGATTTATCCCTGAAGTACGAAAGCAATCCCTTCAGACCCTTCAGGCCTCGGGTATTGTGGATATTCGCTGACTAGGACTAGTGTGTCCTGTATCTGTCATACTTCTATAAACACCATGAACTCACAATACGACTGAGCCTCTTCTGGACGGGCATGTTTATCGCAGATATTTTGGCGGCAGTCATTGCGTTCGGGCTACTCCATATGCGAGGGGCTTCCGGCCGTTCGGGGTGGAGATGGCTCTTCCTTATTGAAGTAGGTAAAATACGATTACATACATATGTAGCAGTAGACTAATCGGAAGAAGGGTGTTATCACTGGAACTATTGGGCTGTTGTCCTTCGTCATGATGCCACCAGGGCCTACCCAGACGGCAAGCTGGTCTCGGGGGAAGAAAGGCTGGTTCTCGCCACGGTATGTTGACCACCTATTTGCAATCCTACCAGACAGCTGTGAGTAATCATCAATTATAGCGAGGAGACAATAATGGTCAATCGAGTGATTCGGGATGACCCAAGTAAAGGCACAATGCACAACCGTCAAACCATTACCCCTAAACTGCTATGGAAGAGTCTAACAGACATCGATCTATGGTGAGTAACTCCAGCATTCTTCTACTAGCGATGACTTATTGAAACCTCTATAAGGCCCCTTTATTTTATCGGCTTAACGTTTAATATTCCGACATTCTCGCCTCAACAGTATCTAAGTTTATCGTTGCGAGGTCTTGGGTTCGACACGTTTCAGACCAACCTACTGACCATTCCGTATTTAGTACTGAAGAGCAAGGTATACTGATATTTTCTGAGGAAACATCAGCTAACGGCGTCCTAGTCATCAACATGCTAGCACTTTCCACGCTTGCCGAGTACACCGGGCAGCTCGCGGCGTGCGCCTCGATCTTCCAGTTTTGGTGCCTGCCATTCCTAATCTACCTACGAGTGGTAGATACGACGCACGCGTCGAAATGGTTGACATGGGCAATGATATCGCTTTTATTGGCCGCGCCGCTGGGTATGATGAAGGAAGACTCCACCCACCACAGACCGCGACTAACGAAATCCTAGGCCATCCCGTCCAAGTCGGATGGATATCGCGGAACTCTAACACCGTCCGATCGCGCACGGTTGGTGCGGCGCTATACAATATGTTCCTGCAAGCCGGAGTTATCATCTCGTCAAACATCTACCGCGCGGACGATGCACCGCTTTATCGGCGGGGGAATAGTATCCTGCTCGGCATACTCGGACTCAACTTGGTTCTGTATATCGCAGCCAAGTCGTACTATGTGTGGCGAAATCGAGTGAGAGACCGGACGTGGAGTTCGATGACGCCGGAGGAGAAGCTCGTCTACCTTTCTGACCACCAAGATAAGGGGAATAAGAGGTTGGACTTCAGGCTAGCTTCGTAAGGGTACTCTGGTAGAGAATCACCAATCACCGCCAGGCTCCTCTATGTCTAGGGGGATAGATATCAATTTGCACATGATATGCTATGTTGGTGGTGATAATCAAACGCTTGTAGCACAGCTTTGGCATATGCGAGAGCTGCGAGCACTACCATAACATGCATGATTTGGTGACTTGCGCCCCAGATATCAAATCTCCGTGGATACCAGCGCTCGGGAAACTGGTTAATTATGAGCAACCGCATTCTTTTCCGGTGGGTTGACTAGCCGTAGCTGATACTGACCTTGAAGGCATACAAGATCACGCCTGTACCATTGAACAACGCCGTCAGACCTATCCAGTTGAGCCCGATCTGTTGGCTCTGCTCCACCAATCCGAACTTCAGAACTCCGTGTGTGATAGGGACGAGGAAGGACCCGAATCCGAACGCACCGAACAGCACGGCGCGCACGTGTCCGAGGTGAGGGCCGCCAATTGACGGGTGAAAGGTTGCGACTGAGCAGAGCACCGCGAGGACAGTAGTAGTGATCCAGTAGGGCACCTGGATACCGATCTCACAAGGGAAGCTGTAGTAGATCAGCGGGATGGTCGACCCCCACATGAGCAGCAGGATTCCCTGGTAATCGAATTTGATCCCGGTGATGTACCATGACTCACTATGTGGCATGAACGTGTGAAAACTGTGCAGTTAGTAGCCGAATGTGGCTTGGCTAGCTGGTATGTAGGTATATCAGGTTTGGACTTACAGAGTCGAGAGAGTGAAGCATACTGCAACTCCCAGGAAGTATATACTGCAGACAAGCACATCGGCTGCCATGGCTACTTTGTATCTAGGCGGCACTTCGGAGCCGAAGACGTATAGGGGCAAGATCATGAACAGGAGCATGCCGATGACATGAGAAAAGATGTTGACTATTATCCGTCAGGAAAGAAAGTCTTGGGGCACCGGGAAAATCTAGATTTGAGGCTGACCTGTGTCGTTGTGGATATACGTCCAGCTATGGAAGCATACCCATACCGAGTCGCATTCCCTCCTATAGCCCGTCTGCAAGTGGCCACTCCCATGCCTGCTCGACGTGTATCATGAGCCTAAGATCTTGCGCGGTGGAATTGATCATTGGAAAGCGAGGCACCTACTGTCGCCACGGAGCTACGTAGACGAGTCAGCCAAGATACATCTCACGGACTCCTAACGAAAAGCGCAGTCTCTTACAGATATCTCTCCATTCCAAAAGCCCTCCCGCCTTTTCAGGCAAAATTCCGTTCGCCAGTGTTACGTTATCGTTTTGTAGCCGAATACCATCATCGCGCCTGTGCCGCATTCTTCGCGCGGCCATATCCGTTATGAGGGCCTGAAAGCCCGACGTCCATTGCGCAGTCATGCCGTCCTTCCTTCGTCATTTACTCGATGCTAAAAGCATGCTTCTTGTTCCTCTAAACGGCTTAAATGCATCCTACGTTACTGCGTGTCGTCGTGCAGGACCACGATGTAATATGTAGCAACGGGAATCTGGAAAAGGTGAGCGGCATTAATATTTGTGCATCAGACCCCTGCGCGCTCCATCGTTCTTCGGCCCGCACATACTGTAACGACTGGGGCCGTGATCTACGTCGCGAAACACGATCCATTCCCGCTTCTCACAATGCCGGTCTGCCCTTAATGATAAATAGTTATTTCGGTTGTAGATATTTCTGAGATCGTGTCCACAGCCAGCAGAGAGCATGAACATGATCGTTAAGGATGAACAGCAAATGTGTATGTATTGAAGAGCTTCAGCGCTAACGATGACTATAGTTTGTTGAAGGAACGTGGTATGACCTAGTATACCATCCATCGCATTTCATAAACATCTCAAGTACAGGAAGTCGTAAAGACTAGAAACATGATTCGAGCAAAAAGACTGGAACCCCTAATCACATCGGTGAAAGTCCCGTCGTACTAGTACCTGGAAGATTAATGAATGACAATTTCCACCTGAACTTGAATATTCTCATGGGATATGGTTAGACAGCTGCGCGACATCAAGGATATTGAACATACTCCTCGTAGTTCCTTCGCACAAACTGGTACCTTTACGAGCAATGCAGCAAATGATAAGTCATTGCGGCAGGACTCATGCGCTCGTGGCATTTGCCACACTTGATCTTCCGCACGACTCGAGGCTTCAATTCAAGTGGTACAGCACCGGGATGCTGCTCATCACGGTGCTTGACCAACGCGGTGAAACTGAAGAAGCCTTTACCGTCGACCTTCTTACAGCCAGGGAAATCGCAAGGATGAGGAGACCAGCCATAGTCCTTCTTCATATGTGCGGTGTAGTCAGACTGTTTGGCAAAAGGCCGGTTCCGCTGTTGCTCCTGGTAACCCAAGTCATTGAATTCGGCTCCGCGATAGTGTTCGCAGGACCTGAAGTGGCAAACCGAAATAGCGTACATGCGGGCCTGGCGGGGTGGGAAAAGGGTTTCTAGCTGGGCAGGCTCGTATTTACGGAACACTCTCAGGTGTTGAACGAGATTGTCCTTTCGCGTGAAGGCAGCCTTGCCGGTATAGGCATTGCACTCGTGGCAGGCATATTCGGGGGTAGATTCTTGAAAGCCTTTGATGTGGCGCTCAATGGTGTAGAGCTTTGTGAATTGTACGCCACATTTGCATTTGAAAATACTATGATCAACAATGTAGTGTCCTGGTGCATGTGGCGAGCGGTTGTGACGATATAATGCATCCTCGGAGTCAAACTCGAGGTCACAGTAAGATACTGAACACGAGAGTTGATTCGGCAGGCTTCGCGACTCCAAGGTGCCGACATCAGAAGCCCAATTGGCTGCGTCGACTGCCTGCCGCCCCGCTTCATCATTTCCACCACCAATGGAAGCATCGGGCTGTGGTTGAACGGGATATGGAAACCCAATAGGCGAGTCAAACGTGGCTGCTTGTACAACGTCCCCATGCATGTATATAGTTGTCGGGGTACGACTCTGCATCAGGTGCACCCTAATAGTCACTAGTTAGGGGAAAAAAAATCCCATACGATGCAGGTAATCCGTTTTCGTCATAAGGCTGTGAACTCGGCGGAATTTCGTTATCATGGGACATGGATTGCGGCGGAAAATCAATAGAATTTTCAGGATGCTTTTGGAGCAGCGACGGATCAATGGTGTCAACGTCCAACCAGCCGTTTGGGAAGTAGGTGTTGATGGGGTTCAACGCGGTGTCTTCGTTCAACAAAGTGGTTAGGGGGTCGCAGTCGCTCGCGTAGTCGCTCATGGTGGCTTGAGGTGAAATCGTATACAAACAGTAAAAGGGGTAATGACGATATGGACGAAAGAAGTGTGAAAGTATGAAAGTTAAGGTTGTCGAGAAGAATTGGGATGCTAGACAGCTTTGTTTCTTCAACTTTTTCCCGGCAAGGCTCCTCGTGTAGGGTGCAAAGCTCTTCGAAGGCTGCCTGGTTATCACGGATGTACCAGGTGGCTTGCATACATGTAATACAATACAGTGCTTCCCATTGGTCATGAGACCTTGAGTAAAACCCCGGTAAAAACGCTCCCATTAGGTACTCATGAGGGGCATGGGAACTGAATGACTTGTAGAGACTAAAGCCTCTACAGTAATGCCTTACCCAAGCCGAAGGCCTAGGTAGGGCTGATTCTCATGGAGTATACCCAGGTTTCACGATAGCCAGAAAGACGAAATTATCCAGGCGGCCTGCTATACAATGTTAAACTATCAATACAATTGCAGTTATCTATAAAGAAGGAATATATCAAATACTCTCGATATTATATTACCAAGAGCCCCTTATCTCCGCCTTTCTCTGTCCTTATAATGTCCTTGTACAGCTATATTATTAAGAACCTATAGCACATTCTTGGTGACATAGCACTCACAAACTGGGATGACTGCTTGATGTTCTACAACTTAATGTTACAACTATTTATCCCAAGCAGGGGTCGACTCGCATTATTGTTCGAGGAAGACTTCCATCCTATACGATTCACGGTCCGATGGTAGTGCCCATAAGCACTCAGATTACTAAAGATCCCTGCAACCTCCAAAATGAGGGTTATACGATTATAATTAGCGATAGCCTCTAACTACGGTAGCTAGGTGGGAAGCGAATACACGTTTTGCTGCTAACAGTAGTGCATCTTAGAGACCTTACTAGCGTCGAAGGGAATCCTCAGCTCTTGACGAAGTAACTGTCGAGCCTGAAACAATTAATATGCTAGACCGCAGCCTGCTTCGATATTATGGCGCGATTATGTCTTTGGTAGATCTAGTAGAGTAGACGTGGCTCCATTTGGAGTGCCCTTCACATGTAGGAAATGCACATTCATAAATGCGATGCACCATCTGCACCCTATTCGACACTTTTCGCAGTGTAATGTCTAATTGGACGCCTTGTCACACATGCGAAGCCTGGATATCCGATGATATGCTTTCAATTTTCAAGTGTTAATATGCACGATTATTAGATTGATCGCCTTTTCCGTAAGACTGGCCACATTGCTGATCAAACTGTATGACTGCGCAATTGCGCCAAAGATTGCCTCCTCTTTAAATAATTCGGAGACTTGGTTAGTCTTCCGAGCAAGTAGTTGATAAGTAGTGTTCTGGCCAGCAATAAACAAAAGGGGGGGAGGGGCAAGAATGGAATTTAGGTTTGATATTTGCGACACGATCGCGTAAATCTACTTTTTATTTCACCATGTGCACTCACGAATCTCGGTGTGAGCCGTAATGGTTATAAAGGAGGATTTGGTCGAACATTTAACAAGAATCAAGGATGAAACAATCGTACACGGAGCTTCGTTTTCATCTAGACGGTCCTTAAAAAGGAGAAAGAAAAAAGCCGAGCAAGGCTGTCTGCGAAGCGGCTCCAGGGGGAAAACGGAAATAAGAAAAAGATACCTCCTCCCTGGTAATAGGATGCTCCACATAAGACAGCCTTATCACAATTACGTATCTATAGTCCTATAAAATCCTATTCGTATCCACCTGCCAATTGGTTCAGATAAAAGGTGAAGGGTAGAAGAGGCGGTTCCTAGCGGCTATTGTAAGTGTTCTCCAGGTAGTGATCACAAGCACGTCGTCGAGAGCCAGGCAGCATGATTTCAGCCAGAAAACATAAATCATTTGCTGCAATAGCCTACCCCATGTACACAGATCCGACCGCAGATCTTGGTCACGATCTCGGCTTTCTCGGCTACCCCCGTAATCCGGGGGACCTGACCTGCCATTCTTTGTTCTTCCTCGTCTTTCTGGCGGTTGCGTCATTCCCGGCCCATCCGCAGTGCCACGGTCAACATGCATGTAATTAATACGCCTTGGCAGGCTTCGGTTTCCACTCCGCTCGCCTGTCCATTCACTCGTGGCTTGAAGAAATAACTGTAATTAGGTGCCTATCACGAGGCAGAAAAAAGAAATAAGTGTCTATATTAACGAACCAATAGTGTAAACTAATTTACAAACCAAGTTTTGTTTTCCCTCTGCCCCCCATGGACAACCCAAGTAGGTCTCTTTGTTCTCTTTATATAGGTATATATTTCCTCGGACGAATTTCGGAGTTGGAAGCACGCTCGATTTGCTCACCACACAATCACCCCCCCCTCCTCCATCACCAACTCAACTAACTTACTGAGCCAAGGAGGCCAAGGGATGAAGGAAGGGTTACATTACATACCGAGTAAGCCGATAGATTTCAAGTCTCGTTAACTAGTTAGGCACCTAAGTAAGTAACAGGTAGATATTTATGTTTGTATGTGTATACCAGCTGAGCGTATTAAGCCTTCGTCTAGCGCGATCCTTTCTGTATCGCGATGACGGAGGCGGAGCACCATGCCCAGAAGCTGCAAAGCCCTCAGACGCCCCAGATTTCTATAGTTTACGGGCATACGGACAGTACTACATGCGGCTTACTAACTATAGTCACGTTTCCTTTTTATAGGGCTACTAATTACTACCTCTTATACCCACGAAATCCAAAACCAGCCCCTCCTCACCAAGCCTTGTTTGCTTGCTCGCTCGCTCACTAAGGCTTTACCCGTTCACCTTTCGCAATGCTATTATAGCCGGTTTCCCGGGGACAAGCAAGCCAATAAATTCCCGAAGCGACAACAAAACCCCAAAACAGAAACAAAACAGAAAAAAAAATGGCAACCACACGAAAACGCGATGTGCAATTCAGGCTGGCACTGTACTCGGCACTACAGACGGTGTTCGCCCTGTTCCTATTCGCCCTCTTCATCATCGCCTTCGTGATCCAGTCGGGCGGCATCACGCTTCCCGAGTGGGCGAAGACGTGGCAGGACGCCCCGCCAGAACTGCTCCCGGGGTACGCCGGCGCGCTGCTGGGCTCGATCTGCGTCATCGCCGCGGTGTGCATCGCCGCCGGGATTATACTGATCAGGTCGGAGGCTAAGAAAAACCGAAGAGGAGAGTCGGTGTAGGACGAAAGAGAGAGGCCCGGCGCTGGCTATGAATGAATTACGTATCTACGAAACAGGAGAGCTGGGGGTCTTCGGAACCCGAGGATCACCGGTTATGGCATTTCCCAAAAGCGCGCAATATGGGGAAAGAAGGCGCCGTGGGAATAGCTAGGGGAGGTGGGACTACGGGTGTCGGATTCATGCCATATTTTGGATGGTAACGAGTCACGATTGTTGAATATGCATCGAGGGGCTTTGCATGCAACTTGGCACGAAATACTTCTTGGGTATGCGACATCGTATGTCGAGGTTTCCACCCAGTGGTGTAGAGCAGCACACGATGGGTCCATTACAGATGGTTAGTTATTCCTACCACTATCACGAGACATCCCCGAGACTAACATCTCTAACAACAGGGACAAGGAGCCTCATGGGTTAGGCATCATCACGTTATGACTGAATCGCGAACGAGCGAATACCGCTCGCCCCGTCGATACTATCCCCGTATAGCGACGTTACGACGAGAAGAGACATCGACGAACATGCGAATGACGCGAGTTGGGTGGGAGGGCCTTTGCTTCGGAGAGTTTTTTCTTCTGTTTCGGGGTCGCGGAACTCGGACGTTCGTTCGGCCCCGAGCTTTCCACCTGCTTCTGTCCTTCGGCGGATTCCGGACACCGAGGGTTGCGCCCCACTGCTTGCTCCAGGGCGACTCACTGAGTCCTCTGATCAATCGGGTTTTGCCTGGTGTTCTGATGACCAGAGACGATGTCATGGTTTGATTCTCGCAGAGACTGGGGAGAGCCGGAGAGATGCTCTAGGTAACTCGGAGCCAAAGAGAATCCCGTCGGGTTGAATAGAATTGGTTACGGCATATTGATGGAAGGGCATATCGCTACTCGTTGGTCTTACGTAGCTCGGGGGGCAGCTGCGGTGAACAAGTTCGTCGTTTCGGCATCCGTCGCTGGGGATCAGAGGAAGGACAAGAACGACTTGTTCAAGGCTGTTGGAGTAATCACACGATTCTCGGGTCGAGTCGGCTCTCCGAGGTCCCATGATTTCTTTTGCATAAACCCTTTAGCATCGTGCAATAACACGAGATATCGCGTATCAATGTCAACTTTCACCAGTAGATAGGGTATGTAATTGACCTGTTGCGCCGCATCTTTGAGCCGTGCCTCTGGTTCGTCTTCGATTCATTCACACTACCTAGGTATCAATCATTCATCCGGCGTTACACATCGGACGGTATAACGTATGATCCATCCTTCGCCCGTTCCCGTTCCCGTTCCCGTTCCCGTTCCCGTAACCAGCCCAACTAAGAAGTGTAAAAAGAAACCCCTTGAAACTAAAATAACCCACCCAATCCCAGAGTGTATCTATCGTGAACCCACATGATCCATGCTCCAAAGACGCAGAAAGCAAAAAAAATAAAGATAAAAAATGAAGCCGCCAAAGTCGTAACAATGCACGCTATGTGAGAAAAGAAAAGACGAGAAATATAAGGGTATCAAGCCCGCGATTCATGCCTGCGCCGCTAATGATGCTCGTGAAAATCAAGAAGAGGTCTACGCCCGTGCTCATGGTTCCCAGGACCGCGAGGAGGCGGGCCAGGTGGTCCATGAGGTGGCCCGCGAGGCGGTGGCGAGTGGTGCCCGACCAGATCGATCAGCGGGGACCCCTGCGGCCTCCCGTGATACGTAGGGCGCATCGGGCTACTGCGACGGCGCGAGCCGAGATGTCGCGTGTGGTGGTGGTGGTGTTGTGACAGTGGGGGAGGCGGGGGAGGCGGAGGCGTGCGTCGCCCGTGGCCGTCCGGGATGCGATCTACGAGCGAAGGGCCCCACGGCGACTGCGTGAAGGGCGAAGGCGCGTGCCCGGTTCGGGGACCGTGGTTCCCGTGCTGTCCCAGGGGCGGGATCTTATGTATCAGTGCCGGGGCCCCGTTGGGGAGGACGTACGGGGGCGGGGGCGACGAGTGTCTTCGCGCGTGGTGGGCCGGGCTCGGAGGTGGTGGGAGTCCCGGTGGGTGGTGTGAGTGTCGATGGCGATGCCGTTGGTGATAAGGTTCTTCCGGCGGTGGAGAACGCGGAGGAGGCGGGCCCGGGGGAGGAGGATGATGATGCGAAACGTGCATGATCATCTAGATGTTTGTGCAGATGATATTGGCTGTGGTGACTATTGTCGTTGGATGGAAAGTCCAGGGTGAGAAGTAAGATCAAATAAACCGAGACGAACAACTGGTCGGACCCCCTTCTTTAAGTGCACCCCCTACAGCTGAAATCGCGACTGAGCGCCGGGATGTTGAGACCGGGAATAAGATGATAGACCCACCTGCGAGTAAGCCACGATAGCACTTACGCAAGTTCTCACGCAAGCCACGAAGAGTCAGGTTCGTAAGGGGCAGGTACCTGGAAAAGAGAGAAAATGAGAACGAATTTGAAGCTGATCCCACCAGCCACGAATCACTGTGCCGAGTTGCCGTGGTCAACAACTCAACTTTTAGATGTTACTAGGCGATTTTCTGGCTCTATGTTTTGATAGGCTAAAGTAAGACGGGAATAGTAATGATAGAAAAAAGTCTTCATATCATAGCCTAGTAGAAACCAGCCCCGTCCTAGTGTAGATGTCTTATCTCGGAGAATTCTATAGGCCATCCATCATCAGCATTAACCAGGACGAGAACGACAACCCAGTGGTATACCGTGATAACAAGGGAATGGGACCGGCGCCCAAGGCGCCCCCTGCATCTTCTCGGCCGAATAAGGCGCTTCTAGACTGTCCCGGTAAGTGGGTGTTGTATGTACCCAGTCGCCCGTCCCATAAATCTTCTGGGAAGCGGCGGTTTTGTTCCGCCCTGTCGTCCAGCGGATTCCTTACGCAACACAGTGGAAATTCTTCGTAGCTAGATGTGTAATGATGGTGGCTCGGTCTGCCGTTCGTGATGTGGGCTCGTGATGTGTTTCTCTCGGTTTACATAATACATACGTACATAGAGTCTAACTATTTACATTCGATAGCCAATTCAGGAAATATCCGGTCTTTTGTGACTTGGTCTACACTAGTCCATAAAACTAGAAGTAGTCATTGATAGAGTAGTGTTTAAACTATAGTGCATCTATATCAATCAAGAAATACTGACGTGTCATCTTTCAGCAAGAATTCCGTCAAGGTTATAACCCATGTTTAGACATATGCATTCCAAAAATAGGTACACAGTAATGCTATAGGTACTATACGCACGAGTATACCCCATAATAAGTATGTCATAACACTATACATATATACATCTAGTTAGGTAGGTATGTTTATACTCCAAAGGCAAACGTTTGTTCATCCATTGATTTTCACCAAGGGTATCTAGAGCGCGCCCCTCAGCCCCGAAACCGTCCGTGCCGCCAAAGAATCAAGATCGCTAAAAGAGCATCGTAGGAGCCGATGCTTATCCACTTTCCCCGGATCCTTAAACACATACCAAAAAAGTGTGTATCGTATCGCTAAATCGTCCGTCCCGACACCACTCCTGAACGCCATTTATCCCAAGCTATTGTAGTGTTGCCGCCGTTCCTCTAAGGCGAAGTAACCCCTATAATATACCTAAAATGCAGTCGCCCTCTGGAACTCGACTAACCAATTCTCATTCGTGGGAAGCCATGCCTGTAAACCCCATGTTTGATGATCACGTACTCTGTATTTGTACGCCTTTGCCTCTCCTAGTCGCCGGCTCCTCCACCCCGGTGGCGGTGTCTAAAGTAATTTGATTCCGCTGGTGCGTGCTCAGCGGCACCCAGAGGTCGTGCGGTCTCTCAGCCTCCCTCGAGTTCTCGCTTATACCAGCACTGGGAGGCGACTCGGACTCCCCGCCGTCTCCCGTTCTGCCGCCGCCGTCGTCCCACGGCGCCGTCGCTCGTCCTTCCTCTGCAATGTGGTCCTTCAGGACCTGGCCGACACCCCCTTGTTGCTCGATCTCCTGCCACAAGTTCTGGTCCGTGGGGAAGTAAATCCTCTGCAGCGCCGTCGCGGCGAGCTCAATGGCAACTACGGCCGCGATTGCAAGCCCTATCGTAGTCCACCAGCTCAACTTGTTGCCAAACTCGTGGAGGAAGGAGTCGCGGACGATGTAGGGGCCAATGCTGACTGCGTATATACCCCCGATAAATAGGTTCCAGAGCCACCAAGCCGCAATAGACAGAACGAAGCCCGCGAACGCGACCCATGTCTTATGGTGGCATTCCAAAATCCTGCGAGGTGTCGCGTTAGTATTAGGTGGGCATAGGCAGATCTGAGCATAGAACTTACAGGATTTTGACATTAATGATCACCACGCTGACAGTAAAAGCCATCTGCCCGAGTGGAAACAGCGAGTTGTTCTCTGTGAAGAGAACGTCTTTAAAGATGCCCCAGACTATCATGTATATGACAACGGTATCCACCGCCCCCATGAACGACCATGCAATGTATTTCTTGACGTTGAAGCCTTCGCCCCGCTGGCCGAACGAGTAGAGCTCCGGCACTGCGAGTAGGGTATCGGCGTTAAGGTCTTTTTCAAATATTCCAAGCAGAATAACCGGCAACGAAGTAAAGAGCACGTTGAAGACCGTCAAACTCCACGACTCGTAGATCGAGGTCCCAGTGTAGCCATTCCAGTGCTGGTACTGCGCCTGTATCAAGTAGAAGACCAATTCCTTCCAAAAAGTCGCAAGGATATACTTGGCGGTGCGTAAATACATCCAGCGACCGTGGACGAACAGGAGTCGCTGCAGGAACCGGAATTGAGCAATCGAATAATCGGCAACGCGTGCAGCCTGGAGGCCCTCACGGCCAGAGATACCAATGCCGACGTGGGAGGCTTGAATCATAGCGATGTCGTTAGCTCCGTCCCCGATCGCCAGCGTGAGCGATGAGGGTACCGTATCCCGAATGGATTTGACCAAGTTGGCCTTTTGGGAAGGGGAAGCCCGGCAGCAGATTACAGAATCCATGCGGACGGCAAGATCGTAAAACATGATACTCAAAGATTCGTCTTCCTCAATCACGCCTAAGGTATGACCGTCGACGACGAGAACCGAATGAGCTGTCATGCCCCGCCCTATATCCATAAGGGTCGAGGTGATCTTCTCCTGGACGTCATCGGTAGTGGCGTCGAGGATGTATATTTCAGAAAAGGGCTTCACCAATCTTGCAGAGTGCGCAATATTGATCGCTGTCTCCCGCTTGTCTCCCGTGAGCATCCATACCTTGATATTTGCCCTGCGCAGTTTGTCGATCGTCTCAGGCACCCCCGTCTGGAGCTTGTCTTCGATAGCGGTAGCGCCGGCGAGGTCAAAGTCCCGTTCAATGGATTCAGCTGCTTCTTCGATACGCTTTTGCCTGTCCACAAGACTTGTGGTCGCAGCTCGATACACCTTCTTCCACTCGTCATATTCCTCGTCGCTAATATATCGGTATACAAAGAGCAGTGTTCTGAGCCCGTCGGAGGCGAATTCGCCAATGTGTTGAAAGCAGCGTTCGAAAATGGCACCATCGTCTGCAGCTACCGATTCATCTATCATGGTATCGTAATTCTCTGTCCCAGCAGTAGGGGTAGCTGATGGACCCATTGACTCGCGAGGTGCATTGTAGGCATCGTCATTTGCTGATGCCTCGTCAAACTCTTGGGTTTCACGTCTCGTAAGCCAAGTGTCAATATCTTGAGACATAACTGAATGTCTATTCAGGTCGGTTGACTTTCGAGCACTATCCCTGCGGAAAAAGCTGCTACGTCTTGACATGCTGTTCCGCGGATCCGACGCATAACTCTGGCGGCGATATCGAGCTCTCTCTGCCTCTATATTTCTGCGTTTACTGGCTCTCCGCTCGACCTCGGCTGCTTTCGCCATTGCAAGGTGTGACAGCCTTAGTCGAGAGAGGACAATATTGTCGGCCCCCTTACAGAATACACATATTCGGCCATCTGGCATGCGGATAATAATGGACATTCGTTTTCGCTGGCTGCTAAACTCGATCACATCCAATACTTCATACGTCTCTGTGACGTATTCCCCTTCCGAATTTTGGAGTCGAAGTTTGATGGACTGTGCGGGGCGATCGATTAGGAGATAACCTAGGTCTTGAGCTGCTTGTACGAGCGCCAGTTCATCTGGAGAGGCAGCTTGAAATGTGATATCTCCATTTTCTTTTGTTTCGGGCAGGCAAGTATGGCATAATGCCACGCATAGAAGGAAATGATGTGCCTTCTTAGAGAATTCCGCAGTAGGGTAGCGTCGGATATACTCCAGCAATTCCTCAGTTTTCATCTCAAGTTGGGCATGAGCTGGTCGAGCCGTAGGAGTCCAGGCAGAATTAGATCTTGATAATGTCTTCACTGGACGACTATCGTCAATTAGCGGATCCATGATAGACTCATAATCTTCTACATTCGTCCCTGCCTTGCGTTGCTGCTGAGGCTTGCCTTTCCACCTGTCGTCGAGCGTCCGTTTCCCCTTTTCTTGCTCATCTCTCCCAATATCCATGTCGTGCAACCAAGCTGTACCGGCAACGCTCAGTTTTCTGAATTGCATCTTGTTTTCTGTCAAAGTGCCAGTCTTGTCCGAAAAGACGTAACTGACTTGGCCTAGATTCTCCAGGATTGTCGTAGTGTTGACCACCATTGGCGTATTCGTCTCGGCATCGTACATCTCGATGTCATCCAGGAAGAAAATTTGGCAGACCTTGATTATTTCCAAGCTGACATAGAGCGATAACGGAATCAGGGTGTTGAAGGCGATGACAAACCCAAACCATATCTGGGTGATGGGGACTTCGGCGTTTGCGAGATACGGCGCGGATCTCTCGTAGGAATCTCTCCACAGGAAATATCCACCAGTGCAACCGAATGTCAACACGAGGACGCAGAACACTAAAAGGATCACGATGCGGTTTAGTAGCTCCTGGATCTTTGGTGCCTTCGCATGAACTTCCTTATTCGCATTCATACGTATCTTACACTCTTCGCCCGTGTTGATAACGAGTCCGATTGCTTCTTGGGTGTTTCGTAGCCTCGAACCACGAAACACAACGTTGTCGAGTGTCAAGGGTAGAGTTTCACCGTCCACTTCCACTCTTCCCTCGAAGTTGTAGAGATCCGGATTAGGATCTTCGGATACAATCTCTGCCTTGCAGGCCTTCAAGTTCTCCATGGTGTTACATCGCTTCGCTAGTAGTAGAGAGGGCTGCTTGCTTTTGAGGTTCGTCTCGCCATCGAGTGCCATCGTTTCAATATACGCGACTCCATTCACGCCTGTCGCGTGCAACAGAACGATGTCCGCTGGCACGTTGTCGTCCCTTCGTAACCGGATTATGTCGCCTACCCTAACCTTCTGCCATTGAATTCGACGCCATCCAGATTCTTTTTCGCGTTGTCCCATCTCTTGAAGTTCCGTCATGCCCCTTTCCCCACTAGGGTCCTCCTGTTTTCTGCCGTGCTTCTTTGAGATGTTTGCCAATTTCCCCCTCGCTGAGGACACTACCGCTCCGTCGGGATCGAATACAAAAGCAGGTGCCTTGTTCTCCGCCTTGTCTAGCTGATACCGCCTGAAATCATCATAACCCTCCTTCACCATACTTATTGCGACGAAGAAGGCCAGAGGGGCGATTGTTGTGTAGGTTCCGATAGTACTCAAGCCTGGAACCATTTGCAGGATACCGATCACCAAAAAGTAGAAGTTAGCCAGCTTGCTGAACTGGAAGTAGAGCTGCTTTGGTAGGAAAGACCAAATAGTATACCGACTGGAGCGAATGAAGTTTGAGATATGGCGCTTCCCTCTCCGTTCATCTACCAGCGGCGAAGTGCGTACACTCCCGGCGCTGAGGGGTATATGCCGTCCATCAGGACTAGGGGGTAAAGGTTTCTGTCGCAGAAGGCCTTCGATAATCCACTTCTGATAATATTCGTTGAAGGCCTTTTTCAGCTTCACCCGTGGCCCTCTTGCACGTTTCCGTTGCCGATCGACCCAGGCGCGATAGTTGTCTAACCGGAAAGTCGGCTCTCGGCTAGAAGCTCTGACTTCCTCGCCTTTATCTGCGGGAACGAAAGGCCATGACACCCTACTACGTCTGTTAGGCTCTTCAGCATACCCATCGTATCCCCCAGTGCTCCGTTGCGTCGTCGGCATCGATGGTGAGGCTTCGGCTTCGGCTTTGGGTGCGTTGTGTTGGTCCATAAACTGCGCTTCTGACCCCCGCAGAGAGTCTGAGCCGGCAGAAGTGTCTTGTATCGCGTAAAGGTTTGCACCTATCGGTCGGCGCACTTCGTCCTGAGACACATCATTCAACGATTGTGCGCGATGGTCGGGGTTGTCGGGATGCGTTCGTCTGGGCCGGGAAAAGTTGACTCGCAGCCGTTCTTCACGAGTCCCAGCATCTGAGGGCGAAGGACGAGGACGCGGACTTAAAGGAAATCGGCGCTGCTGAGGCGTTTCCGTGGCTTCGGGTTCGTCATTTTGACTTGTCATGACCCCAATCTTGGGGTACTCGGGCCCGGACTATCCGGAGGAGGGATTGCAAGGGATGATCAACAGCGGGGTTCCACGTCAATCTAAGCCAACGATAATCAGCTCGGTCGTGGGCTCATGAACCAGTTATAACCGGATCCGAACCCTGATTCTTTCGTGTCAACCTAGCTATAAGAATAGCTTGAATGGACAGGCCTGGGCATATATGCTGGCTGGTAAGGCTGCTTTAGTGCATTGGACTGAATGGTGCTGACGCTCTCTGACAGAGTTAGGGAGCTGACAAAATCTAGGGAATGTCGCTAGTGGCGAACGACTGGTAGTCATATACACAATCCTTCGCAGGGCCCCTGTGGCGCTATATAACTAAGTTAAGTTGAAGCACAGGTGGTAATATCTCAATAGCTGTTCTAGCAACTACCTAGTCAACCGGGAGGCAAGGGGGAAAAGATAAGATGAAACGAAACTGCGACCAAACGAAGACAAATAGAAGAAAGAAATCGAGCCATGTGTCATATACTGGCTTTCACCTAGCACTTGCAGCTAGCGAGTGCCCAGAGGAGTCTAAGAGCACAGCCTCCAAGTCTAACGAAGCATCGCAGCCACGCCTCGACGCTACCCTGTATCGACAGACTAATCGAGGAGGACGAGCGACGTCAGATGGATGGAATATGAGCAGAACAGCAGTGCAACCTCTCCGCCACATATACGTGTGATATGTGTAATGTGCGTACCTTAGCTACGTGTTGCGCATAGCGCCTAGAAGAAAGTAAAACACTTTAGCAGCATGACTGTATAGAATAAGCAGCACTTACAACCTAGCTACCTAGTAGAGAAAATTCAATATATATGCAGTGCGATGATGTCGGACCTGGGAGCCAAGTGTATGTACATACCACCAAGTTTAGACCCCGGCCACCGAAGGACAGGGAATACGCAACCAATAGAAACAGCCACCTAAGTTATACTAATACCAGCACTCGCAGACCCTATCGGTCTTCCGGTTCTTAAGCTTACGATACTGCAGAGATCGCTTTCGGGCAGGTGGTTTGTGCAATAACACATATGCTAGATTAGGGGGGCCGATGCGACACCCCGGCAGCTTGGCCGAATTTGACAAATACAATGCATCATTGTTTCAATTGATTCAACAGTAACGACAGTGCCAACCACCAGACATACTCTAGTTTAATATAATTTATGTCCTGTGTTATTTGAAGACGACCTCCTACGCCGCTTACATTCTGCTTTCTCGATGCCTGTTTCTCAAATACATCGGGACACCCAATCGACAACCTGGTCTCTGTGTTATTCGTCTAAGCGGGGGGGAGCAATGCGCGTTCGTATTGCTGAGCCACCTCGAGCAACGACCACGATTACGAGTGTAAACCCCCGTGGTGGAATCAGGATACTAGCAGCCTTTTTTTCCCGTTCTCAGGTCTATTGACCAGCATGAGAAAACTATAAGCAGGTTCGGAGTGCAACCGGGCCCCGAACGTTGGCCAATGCGATGTAGTCAGTTCATCTGAACCTGGCGCTTTGACATGAATAGCGAGATTCACGCGACAGCTATGTGAGCGAAAGTCGCCTACTCTATGCAACGGAACATCGGCGGAGCTCTAGGTAGTCATCCGCTCTCTGTTGCATAAATGTGTACTCGTGGCACAAATGAAATAGTATTTGCGTTCCTAATATTCTGTTCTCTTCGCCTAGAGCTGATTCCATTGAGTCGTATATGTTCACCATATCACTGATACTTCCGCCCTTTCTGTCCCTTCAAGCTCTTAAGTACGACGCTGCACGGTTCATCCAATACTACACTTCGCGATATCCAAACGACGCAACCGGACAAATTCTCGGTGAGCGAAAGGCCCCCAATACCCGGGGCGGCGGTGTATGTCACAGTCATAGACTTGTTCGGGCGGCGAGCACACTTGCCTCTGGGGGCATGAATACATAATGTGCCAGCCTTGCGTCGCCGATTCCTAGGACATCAACCAACTGTAGACACGTTTTGGTTTCATATACGGATATGCAAGTAAGCCTCGTACTTACCGAAATACTTTCTCGATGAAGGAATACAGCTATTCTCCAGCTTCATCGTCTATTTCACGGTGTCCCTCTCAAGCACCGCCCCCGCGGATTTCGACATATTTCACACCGCCCGGCCATCGACACATCAACTCCTACCTTAATGAACGCTCCATGGGTCGACCCCAGATCAACCCCAGGTTGTTGAATTGCAAATAATGACGTTTATCTTACAGAACCAAAATTCCATTCCTTTACCCCACACCCATTGATATTGGGCTGGAACCAGGCCCGAGAAATGCAAGATAACGGCCTCAGGACGAAACACCGTGACATTGGAGGGTGTCTACGGCCCCGAACCTGTTCTAGGTCACTCACTGTGTAATATTGGGAAGAAGAAGTAGTGCCATGTATTTCAAGCATTCGTGAACGAATGCACAAGGGGCGGCTACTGGCCCATCGCCGGGGTGACCATAACGATAAATGCGACACCGCCTAGGTCGTATCCTCCCGATGGCCTCGTGGGTGAACTCAAGTTGCTGGACGTCTAGAAACAGACATACGGAACAATTTGGAGCTAAGGTAAAGACCCAACGATAGCACAACCCTACGGACGGCTATCAGATGTAGCGATGGCAAGTACCTAGGTACTCATCTTGTCTATAATCCGGCAAGGTTCTTGATAAATACCTGCCCCACGACATCATTTGTGGCATGTCAGTGACCAAGGCCATACCGAGTGCTGCTCACAGCACATTAGGTCAATGTGAAAGCACGAATTCATAGGGGTATCCAAGGTTGGATTCAAGTTCAACGCTATGTCTTTGCTGGACGCAAGCGTCTATCACTCGAGAACGCCAACTAGCCACCTAAGTTTCCGTCTTGAACACGAGGCTTCAGATGTGCTTGATATATCCTATTATACAAGTCCATAATCATTATTCGTTAAGAATTGTCTGACGAACAAGCCAACGACAAAAACAAGCAACTGTTCTCTATTAATAAATACCAGATGCCTCACTAGACGGACTCTCCTATTTACCTAGCCTGGCCTGTTTCCAACCATAATTTTAGCCTGGGAGCACCAACGCCGACTCCGCGATGTCTCCTTCATTGGGGTTCCTGCCCGCTGCCAACTTCATCCGGCAGACATTGTTATAAAAGCCATGGGGTTCCCAAATCCAGGTCACAGTTGACAAGGTTGCAGCTCGTCCTTCGTGCTTGCGCACGCAGTCATACACTCCTCCACTGGAACATAGTGTCAGTAAATTCAGTCCGGGGAGAAGTGTATATCCGGCGAAAGAGGCAAAACGGCTCGAACTGAGGCCCATCTCGGAAGCCCCTGTCAACTTGAAGGTTCGTCCAAGGAATTAGGGATCAATTACTTGTTGTAGCATTCGACTGCCTGATATCGGCGCCGGCAGCATTACCCGTGTAGTCTGCCCCGCACATCCGGAGGAAGCGAAACTTTGTATCTGGATCAACGAATACAGTCCCGTTAGCCCCTGGGTATTCAATCAATGTCCCATATGCAGTGAGTGTAGTAGCCGGGCTCTGGAGGGTTGTATATGATGCCGTGGGCGATGCCGAAGGTAATGATGATGATGATGTCTGTGTGGCATTAGAGGTTGGTATCGCCGTTGAACTCCTGTTTCCGCAGATATAAATTAGCAGAGTATTACATAGCCGTACTAACACACTTTCACTCAAGATTCCTGCTGGTTGTTCGATCGGCCAACCCTAATGTCAACCCCAATACCAACCGCCAAAGCTATCACGATGAGCGTGCATATTATGCATGTCCACCAAAATTTCCTCTCATACCACTCAATCCCGTAGTTCGGGTTTGGAGCATTAACTGCATGTTCTTTATGCCGAATTGTGCATTCTGCAGATGCGCTGGTTAAATATGCGCTGGCCTTATAAATCCCACGATGCGAGCCAGGCGGATAGTATTCTTAGTATACGACAAGCGACACGTGCGGAATCTGTTCTAACCCAGGCGGGTTTCTCTCATAGATTTCAGGCGCTTGATGTATGAAAACTTCCTTGTCGTCGACAATGGCATATCCGCCTATACTTGAATCTTGGGACACCATCATTGTCTTGCTTTCTGCCATCGTCATATTTCGTCATGGGACAGGCGTGGCAAATGCAGCATGCCCCGGAACGATGAGATAGCGATAGCTATAAGAGAAAATATAAGGAGTTAGGTGTTCCTGTGTATGTTGAGATGAGACTTGATACATGGTTAGCTGTGATATTGGCTCTACCACCTGGAGGAAGACTACGCATATGCTTTCACTCACCTTGAACCCCTTAGCATTTTAGTTACTATACTGACTTTATATATAACACCATATAAATGAAGAAATAGGGTATAAGGAGGTACGATCGTTAACAACCCATTACCTCTCAGTTAATATGAACGTTTTTCGTATCCTTTTGCTACAGTGTGAAGCTTCACGTAGAAAAATATTAACATGTGTAAAGATTCATCAAGCGGCGACTAACCACTAAGACTTATAAGGAGTATAAGTCGGTATTCATGATTCAAAATTAATGCACCGGTCTGCCCCTTCTGCATGAAAGTTTTCACTGCGGTTCCGAAGTACAGCGTGCTTGTTTAACCAGGCCTGAAACTTTGTATTACAGAGAACTAGCAATAAATCGAGGTTGTAATGGGGGCCCTTACATTGTACATAGTCGGTGGGCATACATAAGTAAAGCTCATTACTTCAGAGGCTTGCATCCTTCAAGACTTTGTCCTTGGGGAGAGCATACGCTATGCCGGGACATGGCGCTAAAATATCACCTATATTTAAGCCACGCACGTTCGTATTCACAGAAGTGCACATCCAACTTGATATTAGTGGTTATGTTTTAGACATCCGGTGAAGTTAGGATCACGCCACGGGAATCCGCTCGATCCGCAGCTCCTACCTACATACATAGAGACAGACATTTTTAAGGCAGTGCCGTTTACATGGCGCTGGGACCTCTTGGCAGTGATGCTGTTTATCCAGGGAATGCGGCACGGTTCTGACTTGTGTAGTATGCACTGTCAGAATAGGTACAATACTTTTGTATGGTCGTTCATATCCCACATCCATGCGGCCGAGATCCTCTGTATTCTTAGGTACAGACAAACTCCACGCGTAATCCACTTCAGTATAACTAATTGCGATTGCATGAGGCGCCTGCGCACTTATTAGACCTGGATTCCCCGACAGCCAGGGAAATGTTTAGACGAAGAGGGATTCCGGCTGGTTGCAAAGCTCCACCTGCGGCGAGCGGGATACTAAAGTGAAAGCTATGATTACCTACTTTGGTATGTGATCGTCACTAAAGGCTGCTTACTTGAGACTCGTAACTACCTAAGTAATATCAAGTTCACGATCTGTGTCACTCACTCACGCTAAGTTATACTTCTTGACCAAGGAACCTCGGATAATGAGGCGGAAATAACATGCGTCTTGGCAAATATATTTCGTTAGAGTTTTTGAACTAAAAGTAAAGGTAAAGGAAACCATCTTTTGAGGGCGTAAAAGTCTAACTCCAACCGAGTACCTTAGTAATACGTACGTATATAGTAATGTGTTCTTTGACTACATATTGAGCTACTAATTCCCTTCACAAACTATAATTCCTTTGCAAGATATATATGACGAACCTTTAAACTTGAAGTGATATACCTCTAGAAACCTGGGAACAAGTAATGGGAAATAACGCTACCCTCTGACATGCCTACTTTTTGTTAAACATATTCTTCTCCTATCTTTGCCTAGTTGACCGATGAGAAAGTTTGAATATATCAGACATGGAGAACTTCATGTTATTCACTCAACGCACATCAACGATGCGTAGAATATACCCGTCTCATATTCTATGAATAGTCTGATGCTAGCAGATAATGGTGCTCCCTGTTATGTATGTGTTAAGAAGCCAACTCTCACTCTCACTGTCCCCTTCTCTAACTCTTCTTTTCTCTTCTTTTCTTTTCTTTTCCTTGCTACCAGACTTAACCCCAATCCAGTATACTGAGACACTGTTTATGAGCTTGCACCGAGTTCGACTGTTCACGTCTAGATAGTAAAAGATTAAAGTGCCCGAGCAAATATCTGGTTTTATTTTTAATAATTCCTCACTAATTAATACCCTCGCCGTGAAATCGTGACAAGGAAAACACAGCTAACAATAAAAAGATATCTTCGTCCAGTCGTAGGGCTAGTCAAGCAATTTATCTCGACTAAGTGCAGTTTAGAACGGTTGAGAAGCAGATCTTCCGGGCTCTCGCCACGAGTAGTCCCGCCACTCACCATCCGTAACACTATCATCAAAGACTGGTATTCAACCACTTCTCTATTTCCCGAGGTATCAAATCATCATTGCTCTCCGGACTGGGCATATATTCCCACTGCCAACTAGTTCCCATGACCAGCTCCGACTGCTAACAGCCCCAGCAAACAAGTTTAAAGATTAATAACCAGAATGTTAAGCCTCCCGGGCTTTCTCCATATTCATCTGTTTTAGTGCGCCCTGCAGCCAAAAAAAAATATTATCGCTCATTCCACTGAATGCGACACGAAAAACGGAAAATTTCTGAAATTGGTAAATGA
Source organism: Biscogniauxia marginata (assembly GCA_022695795.1). Taxonomy (NCBI): domain Eukaryota; kingdom Fungi; phylum Ascomycota; class Sordariomycetes; order Xylariales; family Xylariaceae; genus Biscogniauxia; species Biscogniauxia marginata. The sequence continues at coordinate 467,205 of MU404058.1, read as the reverse complement.
TGGTGAATAAATCCGGAATTTTGCGGTATTAATCCAGAAGAACTGCCACTCAAGGGCGACAAGGGATCTCCAGAGGGGAGTAAAATAACGAAGTATAAGTATAAGCATAAGCAAAACAATAATCGCTGTACCAGACACGCATAATCGAATGCCGAAGGTATCGTCATGCAAAATATCATGGCTGGTGATGTTTAGATGAAATGGGACAAGAAACGAACCATATCTTGTGTGCCGAAGAGAGGACCGGAGGAGGGTGTACTAAGACCCGATAGAAAACGAGCCACCAAAAAGACAAGAGGTATATAATTCCGCAACGCCAGATCGGTATCAGCAGGAATGCTAAAAACCGAAGATCTCCTGGGTATGTACGCCGTGATATCCAAGCAAATGAGCAACTATCCTTCGGATGTGTAAATGGCTTAGAGCCAGTCCCGCTGATGTAACCTTCATTGTTGATGCTGCATACCCTCAGGAGACATGCTTGAAGGGTCGACCGTATCAAACTGAACAAGTTGGTTCATGTCCAGATCAGCCTGGTTTGGCTCGACGAACGCAGGGGAATGGGGATGCATCGGGATGTTAATCGTGTGCTTCGAATACATCTCGTTCAGGCCTTGTCCATCATCCGAAATAGCCGAGTCGCCCATGGGGTAGAGATCTGCAGAGGCGGGCCGTTGCATCATTGCTAGAGGTGGTGACTGTTCGACAATGGTAGGATCACCATGAGGGCTGCCGTACGACAAAGGAGTCCCGGACTGCGGAATCGGTGGCATAGGCGATAGGAACGAACTGCTATACGGCGTGTTGAAGCTCGGGGTGGGGAGCGGCGTGTTTTCGGGGGCTTGCGAGAAGTAGTTGGGGGTCGAATATTCCGAAGGAGCTGAAGTGGCAGCCGAGAGAGGATACTGCCTTAGGTCCATACCATATCCAGCTTGGGTATCAATACGCAGATTAGGCCCAACATTATTAAGCGCACTAGGCTGTTGCGGAACAGGAGCATAGATCGGGCTGTGAGGATGACCCTGGTTGTCGCCGGGGTGCTGGATATAGAACGAAGGCATCGGGTTCTGGAACATGGAGAAATCAACAGCAGTGGGCACAGACCGACTGCGCTGCCGCTTGTGGCCAGGAGGACGCATTCCAGTCGGCATAGGGCCAAGACCCCACTGCCCTTCCTGATACATCCCCATAGGTTGAGGGAAGGTCGGCTGCGATGACGGGCGATGGGTGGGAGATACCGGAGCAGACATCGACAATGTGTGGCTCATATCAAATGGGTTGGGGTTGTGTCGGTTCATAAATGATTCGAGCGATACCAGCTTAGCGAGCTGGCCGCTAAGAACCTTGGGGTTGCCGCCCAAGTGGTGTACGAAACATTGAGTTGCTTGCTGATCCTCTGTGAAATCTCCACATTGGAAAAACCCGTTCGAGCTAGGGGACGAGTCCATGAAAAAGTTGGGAGGTCGGTTCAGCTCGATAACGATTCCGCCTAGCTTGGTGGCGTCGCCCTCAGGATTCTCAAGGTAAATGTTCTTGATGGCATTGAAATGGTACTCGATCTTGTACCCAGCCTGATCATTATTGATGTAGTATGTCATCGTGCACTTCTCAGGAGAGTAAAAAATGATGAGGTCCATAGTGTTTTGTCCAACGCGTGTCCATTTTCCTATACTCAGGGATCGACAAGTCAAATGGTGAATAACTAGGCAAGGTATTAGTTTTCCACTTCACGAAAGCGATTGCGATAGGGCACAACTTACGAACTTTGCCCTGGCCTCCCTGTTCACCACCCAGCATCATCGAGCCGTATGGCATTAGTCCGGTACGTCCCATATAGGGGCCGCCTAGCCCCTTACCTGATTCCATCGCCTGCATAGCTAGATAGGCTCGCATAGACTCAGGAATAGAATCAATGTCTTCTCCAGTCTCAAGACTCTTCTTAGCCAAAAGCTTAATCTTGGCTCGTCTATAGGGGGCAGGTTAGTTTGGACGACTTCAGAGAAAGGGGAAGGGGAGCTTGATATATCGACATACCGATTCTGGAACCAGATTTGAACAGACCTTTCGGTCATGTTGATTTCCTCCGCTATTCTCTCGCGCACATTGGCTGTTGGCGTAGGGTTCTTGTTGAATTCCATCTCCAGCGTGGTTAATTGGTCCTGGGTGGCGCGCTGTCGCTTCTGGTTCTTCTGCTGCTGCGTCAGGGTGCTCTTCCGCGGCGGCCGTCTCGACGCGTTCGATTGCGCGTTCGGAGTGGCCATCGACGGCGACGGCGACTGACTGCTCTTCGTCCCGGTAGAGGCAGTTGGCGTTGAAGAGGCGTCAGGGGTAGCCAGGGCGGGCGGCCCGGTAAGAGGCGCCGAGCCCGGCTGTTCCATCTTCACAGGCGTCTCCATTGGTCTCCCAGTACGCCGATGATATAAAGCTCGTGCAAAGGTTTACGGGTTGATATATAAAATCGACGGCGATCAGCCCCGAGGTTGGAGGGGTTGGATGCGATATTCGACAACTTTTATAGTTCGACCGCGCCTGGGTGACAAGGTGAGGGTGGTGGGTTGGAATAGTCGGAAGTTGATGAGTTGAGATATCTCTTAAGGAGTGTGAGTTCCGAATCCAGTCCGCCAGTATGGTTGTCCAGTGAAGGATGGTATTGTGTAAGTATAGTTGTGTTTATGTGTAGATGTTATCCAGCTAAGGTCGCGAAATACTACTAGGTACTTTCGATAGTGACCGTGGTGAGTTTTGAAGCCTAAGGAATGAAATGGACCCGGAAGGAGTGACGGCGTCCGTAATGGCTATGAATGTTAAAAAAGAGTGTGGATTCGAAGAAAAAGGAAAGGAAAAAAGGACAGGGAAAGGGGAGAAGAATTGCCGCAAAAACGACGATATTGACGAATATGGGATGAAGAGAGAATGGAGATGGGGGGAGGGGGGGGGAAAGGAGCGTGGGAAAAGAAAAAGGGAGGAGGAGTGGTGTAAAGAAGGGGGGACCATGGCTTGCACGATAGTGGACAGAACAGGCTAGGCCCGATAGAGGCGAGAGGGAAGGACAGCCTGGCCTGGGCCTTGGTGCTCTGCAGGCCAGCCACAACACCCCACACCACCGGCGGGAGATACTTACGTAGTAGCGCGCCGGGGCGGTGGATGCAGGTACCTGCCGATGAAATGCAGGTACAGTACAGTAAAGCCCTATACTGTACGATAGGCGGCCAGCAGCAGCGCCCCATGCGGGCTAGAGGTGCACGTACCACACTTACGGAGACTAGCGAGGGGGGAGAGAAAAAAGGAAAGAAAAAGGCCTTTTCCTGATCAGGCACTTACAGTGTCCATTACCCCACACTCCCCGGGCATCTGCACTGTATTAAACTGTATCGCCAGAAAGGGGAGCTGGGAGCTGACACCCAAATTCCAGGGGTGAGGGTACGGAGTACGGAAGACATGCTCCAGCGTCTGTCAGTTGGCACTGTGGGCCACGAGCTGTTAAGCCGGATGTTGCCCACGGCCTAACATGCGCCCGGCTTTCTACTGGCTTGACTGCTGGACGCGCAACCCACCCACGCTCCACTCTCACCGTCTTTTCTCTTCTCCTGTCACCCGCGTCCCATCCCGATTCCCTATACCACACGAACCTCGATCTCGACAGGCTTACAGCATACAGGCAGACCGCCATGGTCTTGATGGCTAACGATACACTGCATATATAAGTGACTGCGCCTGCATGTCTGGTTGATTGATCGAGGACAGCGTACACTAGGCATGACATACTTCCATGGTCCGGCTCAGGCTTGACGTCGGTTGCAAGTTCAACTCTGCCCAACCCGATGCGTCCACCCATCTTCCCGCCCATCATCCACTTTGAAGCCCGACGGCTGATGGAGCAGACTTTCTATTGAGAGTGGAGCGGCGACTGGACGTGTTGAAGGTGAGACGGGATCCCTGATGCCCAGTGAACTGGACTGTACGACAGACAGTCGAACTATGTAGGCAAACCAAACAAGGAAAGGCAGGCCGTCAATCCTCCGTTTCTATCCATAGTCGTATGGGGGGCCACTGAAGGGGGGCAGGGGCTAGTGCCGCATGTCTCGTCCAGCAGCAGCTATCGATTTTTCTAGGAACCCTGGCGTACTGGCGTACCATGCCCCTGGCACCTGTCCCCGTCCAGAGAGACAGCACCCAACTTCAAACAGTATGCCGCGGGAGTCGCTCTTCACGGCCATACTAGCATTCATAGTACTGCTAGGGGTTAGTCGAAGCCGTCGGCTAACAGACCCCTGTTCCTCAACACATGCCCTACCGGCAAACGTCTTTTCCCATCCTTCGGCCATCTCGTGTTCATACACAAGACACATACAAGTGCACTTTTCATCGACACACGAGCATACCTATCTTTTCCTGCTTGGTATGTTTGCCAAGTGGGAGGTGTAAGACCCTCCTCAACTTCAGCTTTCGTCTCGATCCATCGAACAGCCGAGACACAGCCAGAGAAACGAAGACGCAGCACCCAACGATAAGGAATGATCGTCTTAGGATCCGCAATGGAAACAATGTGGGAGAGTCGATGTCCACGACACAAAGAATGGAACCCCGAAGACCGCTGAGAATTACCTACTTGAAATGTAATAATTCTAGTACTTCCACAATACCAATGCATTACATATCTACCTCGCGGATATGTGCGCTGTTTAACTATCGTCCATACTGGAGCCGCCTTCGAGCGTGCAGCAATAGACGGCCACTTTATCTAAATACCTAGGGTTGACCGCTGGCGGCTAACCTTAGAGGGGTATATGTATGTACATAGGGTGCGGCCCCCAAAATATTTTCGGTCTCGTCTTTTCGAGCGACATTTATTGTATGGCAATCGGCACATTTGAATGCAAGGTATGCAGGTCACAACGGATTTACCAAGGCGTTGTACCACTAGTGATATGTACCGCCCTTGGGAATGCGCAACATTGTGTTCTTGGGTTGTAGAGAGTCAAGGGGGTTTTTTAGCCCTGGTGCGCGACCTGGTGCGCGATACTCGCAAACTCGGTACGTACAAAAGATAAAAATACGACCGGTCCTGAATGATGATCCATTAGTCCCATCCTGTTGACGGTGGGGGCTTAGGAAGCGCGTGCTCTGGAACCAATGGGAAGCGCGTTTTGCTCCCACCCTTCCACGAATCGAGAACACCACCTAATGCAGGAAAAGGGGGGCCGAGGCCAAGAACACATTGAGGCGTTCTCCCTCCTTCCGCGTCGGACAACTCGGGCCTGATGCTCGACAAGGAATACAACGATAGCCACCACCCCCCATCGTGGGCATCATCATACATCATATTAACTTGCTCAACGTACATCGTACATCGTAATCGTACCGAGGACGCTCACACACAACCGCCCAGCATCGAACAAGCCTTTGCGCCTCCTTTCTCCCCCAACCGTGTACGACCTCTTCTTATACATATAACTAGTCACTTATACATACAGACGTGGTTGGTTCCACTACGCAGTTGGTACATGCCCAAGAAGCTACTATTCCTTTATCCTTGCATGCTTTTCCACAACGGTCAAGAACGTCTGCCGTTCGACGGGGTGGTGGCTCTACAACGAGCCAATGAAATGCTTTTTGGATCAATCCCGGCCTCCCCCGGCCAGGTACAGACCTTTAGCGTGGGAGAGCTGGTGAGGCGGAGGCGCGTTGCCGGGCACGGATCTGACAGACTGTAGGCAGTGTATTGGTGGTTTCGTCTATTCCTATGCCTCCATACTACGTACACACTGCTCTTGGTACTTGAGTCAGCAATGAGCACTGGCCCGGGAAGCTATAATCTGACAAGCTGCAAGCCCCGAGCTACCGAACCTGACGAGGTAGACGTTGCCACAAACAATCTGTACCTGCGTTGGTGTGCTCGTACCACGCGGGGCTGCATTGCTGGATCCTCTGTTCCTTGCAGTAGCCCGGTAGGTTTCATGCACTTCGGTGTTCTCCTCACACTGTGTGGCTCGTCCAACGACCTTTTTCTTTTTCTTTTTTCTTTCTTTCTAATCCTTCTGCAACAAAATCGGCACATCCTTTATGGTTCACCGTGTACGACTAAGCGCCACTCGATCAAGCCAGAACTCCGGCAATCAACACACAGTCTTCCTTGATAGGATGGGCTGGGAAGGCTGAGAGGCTGAGCCGGAGCCCGGCAACCGAGCCGGTAGGAACAAACAACTTGCCATTCTTGCAAACGCTGTCAACTCAACTCCTATCAAGCCAGGAAGCCGCAAGTGCGGCAACTCGGTGAGAAGGCATATAATAACCTTCGTCAGCGCTTCTACCTATCTTGCCATCTTGCCGTCCTGCATCGTTTGGATTGGATTGGATACTCTACAGCTAGCCAAGGTCGACTCCTGGATCACTAGTGTAAAAGCACATAGCTAGGTCGTGGCATGATGGATCATAAAATGCTCAATCATCAACTCCTTAGCCGGACTCCAATACGGAAATCCTGAAGGGCGCTCTATCGTTAATCCAATCAATAACGTGGTCTCAACCCACAAGCCGGGACAGCTCCAGCCAGCAGGGCTTTAGGTACTTTTACACCCTTCGCTCCGTCCTCGCCACAGCGCTAGGATTGCGTGACGGACGAGGGATCCGTTAGCTGGTGGATCTTGAAGCGACTCCCAACTCCGTCCAAACAGGCGTCACGCGTCCCTTTTGCCCATTGGTACCAGCCGTCGTACCTTGCAGGACACCCGCGTCTACGGTATATTGGCCCACCTTTCACAAACGTCCAATTGAGCAGGCTTTAGATAGGAAATTTGCCTCCTGGCATTGAGCTTAGCAAATTGTTGTATGCGCTGGGGAAACACCATCGATCCCCCCGCGATTGAAGGATAGAATTCGTCTGATCTGTTTTGACTACGAAATATTCCGTCGCACATGACGTGTGATGCAAGGAGCGATGCCACGTTCACCAACCTAGCCGCATAAAGGGGAAGGAAAGTGACCGTCCTTCACTTCTTCCATTCCGATTTGGTGACGACGGTTTGCGAGACCACCAGCACCGTGCGCGAGGCGTCTGTGGAGTTGACGATCGGTCGGTCGCTTGCTTCTTTACGCCTAATGGGTGCTAAGATCGGCGTCCTATCGAACTGCGATGATTCAAGACACATCCACTGCTAATACACAGGGCTGATTCAAGCGATAAGTCATTTGTCTTCTAGGCAAAACACACAAGGCTTCATGGCAACTACACAGTAGGTAGGTTGAGAAGACACCGTTAATATCTCTTCTTCTCCTAAGAGTTTGATTGTTATCAGAGTCTCTTAGGTTACATGAAGTAACATGAACTAGTATCAACGTAGCAGTCTACACTAGATGCATCTATTAGGGTATAGACGGCTCGATTAGCTAGGCCGTATAACTTTCAATCTACTACTAGAGCTTTCTGCATGTCGTATTGTAAGTAGTCATATTTCCTAGGTATATGCCGGAGGTGGTGCCGTTTCGTAAACAACCAATCGCTGGTCCGTCCTGCCGGTTGCTAGCTGACATCAGATTGGTCAATGGCGTTTATGCAGGTTCCGGGAACGACTGGAGTGGCCAAGAACGTTTCTTGCTCGAGCCTCCTTGCATGCCCCCTTGAACCCCCTTACATTTTGCTAGTTACCAACACCATGGTTAAAAATCCCCGACCATCCTATGTAATGATTCCATAAAGCTATCATCTCGGATCACTGCCCGCATCCCAGAACTTGTTGGATGCATGATTTTGTAGCCCAAGATAACCGTCAAGTCTTTGCCCTGGGTAGCGGCCGTACCTGCATGTTCGCATGAATGATCGACCGAGAGAAAGATGACTGGCGGCGTCGATGAAATGCCAGCAACGCGCTCGCAGCCCGCGCAGTTACACCCTTGTCGATGGGAAGCTAGCGACGTGATCACCAGCAGCGGTCTGAAGGAGGGACTCGCTATGCAACCTGCACCAGGGCAGGGAGACCAAACAGCGTGGTGGTGGTCAGTTCACCCTCGAAGAAACATCTAACGATTGTCTGCCGACACTTGAGCCCTCTTTGATTCGGCATCGCATGATCTCCGATCATTAGCGTTGAAACATAAGTCTTCTTGAACGACAGTGCTTTATCCCGTGATTTTCACGATTATCTTCCTTTTCGCCCTAGACCAGCGCGGTCCGTTTTAAAGAGGAGCAAGCTGATCGGGAAGACATTTCCTCGGGTATTCATGCTTGCATCGAGCGATCTCTAAACCTCTAACGCCGCATTGCCATACTACAGATTAGATGCTACCCATATTGAAACGGCGTTATAGACTGTCGGTCCGTCCCACTTCTCCAACCCAAGCTGAGCTTAGCTGAGAAGCCTTGAGTGAGAAAAGCTTCAGATGCATAGTAGTTCATTAGTAGCCATGTCGCGCTTCCCTCTCCATAACCGGGATGCTTGTCCATACCATGGGCGTTCTTACAAGTGGGACATCCATGTCGATGACGATGATGGCATTGATTTACATAATGAACGAGTGTCCCCACGACAGAGGTCCAAGCTACCTGTTTGGAAACCGTCGAAGGTCAATAGAAGCGCCAAGCCCATCGCTCTAACCTGCACTAGGATGCCGTCTAGGTAATCTTGACACACAGCTCACACGAGTCTCAGCTCACACATCCCAGGTTGCCTGAGCCGCATTATTTTTCTCCCACCCGATGATTTCAATAATACGACTAGTTTAGAACAACCCCGATTTTCCACCTTTTCAATCTGCGTCAGGGTTCAGTCCATCACGAACAGACTGCCCGAACGGGTCGTGTCCCTGACTCGAAACTTTCCCACTTTAGGCGTACCAAGCATACATCTACCACCGCCATCACTACCGCTACCGCTACCTACCTGCGGTGTGTACAGTACATACTTACTACTCTTGGTAGTCCTGCGCCCTCCAGACCGGCTCTGACAGTTCCGTCTCATCGTGCCGGGTCCGACCTAGGTGGCGTGGATATCGATCGTAAAACACTGGAGATAAGGTTATGGCTGTGCTGCGTTAGAGCTGAAAGTGTGCCGGGATAACGAACGTCCTCGGGAGAACCACAGACCAGACGGATAGGCATGGGCATGCATGGTAGGCAAACGTATTTTTAGCTGAGCCCCGCCCTCCTCCCGCCTCCCCCTCTGCCTCTCCCTCTTCCTCCCGCTCCTTTCTTTCCCACGAACCCTATATTGAACGCTCTGGAGTGTTATTCAAAGCGGGTGGGGTGCTTTGCATGAACTCAATACTGCCTGCCGGGTACGAAACGATTGCCAGCGGACGTATGTAAAACGGGGAGCGGGGTATATACTCCATAGAGGTAGATAGACAGACAGCCCACGGCGCATATGAGCTTGGCTTTGTGTGAGCATTGTGTTGTATGTACCTATCTATTTTTGCTATGTTTTACCACGGAGAGATACTGTGTCAGGACTATAAACATATGTAAGGGCCTCGCTTATTTCCTCCGCATGACCAACAACGACGGTAATGATGATTGTGTGTGTGTGTGAAAGGCTTGACTACATCTTAAAGCTTTCCGATATCGTGAATTACCTACCTATTCTGCCCAAGTTCGGAAGGGTGTATAAGTGGGCCGCTAGCCTGCTTAACAAGTCTGCTTTCATTCTAGTCGATGAGAAGCGGATTATGGGCCAGGGCGCTTCTATAGTTTACTGGATCGTCGTCGATAGTCTTGACCCTTAACTATGCTAAGTCTGTCTCGAGGCGGTATAGAATAATCAAAGGGTTCTTCTAATGCATGTTCGTTGATGATTGTTCATTGTGCCGCTCATAAGGCATAACTATTATACTACGTGACCGAGTAGATTATAATTTCAACGATGAGGCCTTCTCAGTAAAACCGTTTCTTCCTAATAACCGTACTAACTAGTAGGTGAGGTGAAATTTCTCTTGGGTCTGGGAGAGTTGTTGAACGAACTTGGTTTTGTTGAAAGAGCCTCGTGTATCCAACATCTTGACTATCAGTTAGCCTAGAAGCTTATCAACTACATTAGCGAGTAAGAGGGTCCTTTTAGCCGAGAAGCTGTAGACATGGGTTCTTATTCGTCGGCAAATAGATACACGATGGGGATGGAAGAATAGATCATTCAACGTGGAGATGGATATCATAAGATTCCCATACGTGACTACTTACCTTTCATACATAGTATGTACCTACTCTAACAAAAATGAAGACCGACTATGATATGGTATAAGTTTAGGTGCTGAATAGCAATACTCCCTGCTATGAGGTAAAGCCTGTAAGTGTATATATTCAGTCATATAAAAAAAACCCTTTTCGCAGCCAAAAACTAGACTGAGAAAGAATTCCATACTCCGAGCCTAGCCTTCCAGGTATCCCAATATCGCGCTGATATCATTAACAGTAGCATCTACACACCATCTGTCATACTGATATCACCATTCGATCATTATCTATAAACCCTATAATACATTCCTACTGACCACGAATGGAGCCCAATTAACATCGGCTGCAATAGTGTTTAAGGTCATTGATGTAATTATTTTCGTCGTGTCTATATCTTCGATAAGAGCAGATTGTAAGGCCCCTGATCTTTTCGCCATTGCTTCCTTGAGCTTATGTTCTTACGTAGTACTGTTTCCCTCCCCGTTTGACTTCCTGGATGATTTGAGGCTTTTGAACTCGTGGTTGTCCTTTCATTGAGACATTAACGAGAGGTGGGGATGGAAAAGAAAAAGAGAAAGCACTATCATTAAAGAAATTCGTGGTACCCGTATTTTGTGGCTCTGGAGATGCCCCGTGTGTACACAATTTTCTGAGTAAATATTCCTCCATATCTATATTTATTTGTGTGGGACCTTTGGACCGGGCTCTATCAGGTTGAAAAGGGTGCCGACATTTTAGCAGGCAGTATCACAACTCCTTCATTACTTCTGCCACAGCCTTAGCGGCTGCACGCTTCCTCTGTTCCTCCGGCAGGCCTACGTTTGTGTCTCGAACGGCCTGAAGCTTGACCATCATACGCTCGATCTTCTGGATTTCATCATCGTCCAAGGCCTCTTCATCACCACTTGGGTTGTCTATCCCTCCCGCACTCGTGCTAGGCTCACCATTTGTCAAATCTTCGTCGTCTTCACGCCCGGCATTCCAGATAGCGCGCTTGAGGCCTATGAAATCCTCACGGTCGAAGCCAAAATCAAGGTTCTCGGGGTCGAAGTCTGGATCAACTGTATCCTCTCCTGTGGATTTCGGATTGTGTGTGTCCTTGCTTGAGTCTAAACTAGCCTCGAAATCGTCGAAGTCAGACCCAAGATCATCCATAGACGCATGAGACCAGTCGTTTGATTGCAATGCTTCGAGAACCCGGGGTATTCCAGTCTTTTCTATATATTGAGGTGAGCTGACAAAACTTTGTCTGGTGGCGGTTGGACATAGCGTGGATAGAACTGGCAATACTTACCACCGAATTCATTCCGTGATGGAACTGACTGGCTCCTAACCTGGACAAACTCTAACCCTAGTTGTGCACAGCAATCATCCCACTCATCAACGTCATCGATCTCACCGACGCCGAGACATAAGCCGACGCCATCCCACTCCCAACCGCCAAGGCCTTCTTTTACCACTTTGCCTACGTGTTGTATGATCTCTTGTGCGGCCTTACCTTCCTCGGACTGGATATTGACTGGTAAGGAAAAGACTAGTACGACACCGCCAAGTACCTCAAGTACCTCCTTAGCTTCTGGTGATAGGAAAGAATCGGCCCATTCTGAGGGCGAGGATATGAGGTCTAGCCATATCGGCACTTCAGCCGTGTAATAAGGCGTTTTCAGAGAGAGGTTATGTGATGATCCAGCTAGGGAGGTTGATGTCTGCTCTGGTGCCGTCCCCGTAAGGTCTGGCACGGAGTTAGCTTACATTGTATAACATGATCCCCCCTTATCCGTAATCTTTGTGAATTCATTTGAGCTAGGCGCAAAGAGAAGATGATACCTATGAATGAGTTTACAATGAGGGGTCACGTACCTTTGATTACTCTCGTAAGATGCTGCGCCGAGTCTGCTAGTGACACGGCAAGTATTCGGCGTGTATTCTTAACTTCCATATCAGCAACTGCGCGGTGATAATGCTATCAATAGAGAAAGAGGTATCATTCTCATTGTGAAGTTGTTGCTGGTGTGCCCTCAAGTGTGAAGTGTGAAGTGCGAAGTTAGCTAGCACTACCTAGAGTACCCCGCCATCCCGCTAGGGAGATATCCCGAGTATTACATATCAAGATAAGATAGTACATACCTTACAGGTAAGTCTTCCACCCGTAAGGTTGGATGATGACATCACAGCGGGCAGCTAGGACAGCCTCCAAAGGGGAAGTACCTCATGCAAAAACTGAAGCTTCCATTTCAATGAATACTCCGGCTGCAATTATCCGGAATCATGCTGTGCAACCCACGGTGACATCAATAAATCTGCCGGGTTCCGAACTCCAAACCTATACCTAAACTGAGCCATTTGAAATCCAACCCCTAGGTTCTGGCATATTGTACACCTAACGTTCTAACATCATGTCTCATCCCGGTCCAACCCAGCCTGTGTATCTTGCCAAAGGCACCGAGCTCCAGACGTCGGGCGGCCAGACCGAGGGCATGATTCGACGTAACGCCATCGTCGATAAATGTGATGGAATATCTGCGTCCAACATGCTGGCAAAGCCACACACCGCCTCGGCTGTCCATCACCACGGCCCACAGGACACGGTCATCTACGCCGTCAAGGGGCGAGGCAGCGTTCTCAGCGAAGGGGGGAAGAAGAGAGTCGACCTAGAGCCTGGCGACTACGCGCTTGTCCCCGCCTTCATGGAACACCAGGAGGTCAACGACCGAGACGAGGAAGTTGTCTGGACTATCGTCCGGAGCGGAAGAATCCCCGAGGTGACCAACCTCACTGGGTGGGGAGGCGAGCCCGTGTAGGGGGCTGCCCGATTACTTACGTCGTCCTCCGGCGCCCTGTTCGTCAAGATTGATGGGAAGATTAGCCAGAGACAACCCCTGCAACAAGACCCCAAACAGTATCTATTGAACCTGTATTTGTATATATTTATACATATATATGGTATCCAAGAAGCACGCGATCTATTCGTGGCTATTCTGGCACCCGGACAGACAATAGCAAGTCTGTCCCACCCCCTTTCCCTTCTTTCCGTCCCAATTCACCCCCGTCCACCGTTGTAGTCAGCACCGCCCGCCTTTCGTAACCTAGCCACGATGTCCTTCTCCTCGAGGTCGCCCTTGTCGCGCGCGTCGACCTGGATGCTGTGGTGCGCGAGCACGCGCTTGACGGCGCCGCTCTCGATCGACACGCGCGCCTTGCGCATGACCTTGGTGCTCTCGCCGATCCAGATGACGAGCGCGAACTTGACGCGCCGGCTCTCCGTGTCGTTGGCGTACTCGACGCGCACGTAGCCGTACTGGGCCTGCCCGTCGTCCAGCTTGGACGTCAGCTCGGGCAGCCCGCCCGTCCCCGTCGCGCTGAGCACCAGCTTGTCGCCCACCGCGCTCGCGTACGAGATCAGAAGCCAGTTCGTCTCGTCCTTGTCGGAGCGCACGGCGTCGTAGGCCGCGAGGATCTCGGGGGAGTCGACGCCGGACATATTTTCTTTTTCCCCTTTTTTGCTTTTTCGCTTTTTGGTTTCCGTTGGGCGCCGAGGGCGGGGAGAGGGGAAAGGGGGGAAGGTAATTCGATGGGCTGGCTAATGGGAGAGGAATTGGGCGGTGCTAGGCGATAGCACGACGTTGGTTATTTTGGCATATGAGTTGTTCTCGTGATCAAATTGTAGCTAAGTGATTTGTACTGCTTCCGGTCTGAACGCCGTCGCTCATGGAGGTCTTTCTGGTCGAAGGGACCTCCCCAAAGAAGGAAAGTTGGGGCTTTTGGTCCCTGAATCGTTGGTTTCACATTGCGGGGAGCCGTCGACGGTCTGGCGTACTCGACCACCAGCTGTGAGAGCTTGGCGCTGCTCCCCCCCTTTTTTCTATTCCCCACATCTAATGCTCCGTCTTTCTTCCATACACAAGTATAAACTATACTCAGGGTGGCTCTGTACAAGTTTCACACAATTCCTTTATTCTATACTATGTATGCCCAACTTCATCACAGTGCAAAGAAGTAATTTAAAACGTAAGGTGAAACCCTTTTTGTATACATCCGAGTTACTCGGTAACGTGGACTATCTATAGGGATCATCGAATCATCCACTGTATCCTCTTTCGTGCATGCCGCCCGCTCATGACTTGGCTTCCTGGTGCCTGAGTTTCCCAAGCTACGGGTGCCACGAAATTTCAGTGCCGGTTGTCCCGGCTCCAAGGAGTCGGTCATGGAAGCTATCTGGGATATTATCGAGATCGTCGACCACCCAAATTGCAACCTGCTCCGGCGACTGGTAAGCTAGGGGTCTTTCTCAATTAAATATTGCCCCTACCGCTATCCACAACTCCTATACAAATTCAAACCTATAAGTGGAATAGACATAATGCGAAAATGAAGCAGCGGCTCCCTGTCAATGCGTGTACGCTATACCTACATCATATGTATAGAATAGCCCTCCTTGTCGAATAGACTTCTTGTCACATAATGATACTGTATAAAATGTTGTAGTATCTGCTTAGAGTCTTATACCCAGGTATTATCCGGGGTCATAGATAGCCATTTTTGAAATACGGGACCGGGCCCCCTATACGATCCATATTTTGCGTTTTGTATATATATTGGATACCCCCTATCTATCTTACCCTACCTTGGAGTAATACTCTTAATTATATACCCCTGACATGCCCCGACTCAATAGAGACACACACTAGCTCCTTGTATAGTACTTGGTAGGTCAATTCTGAGTATTTGTCAATTTGACGGGAACTTCGCCCCGAAAGCCCTTTACGACTTGGTATAGCAACATTACTCGCTACAGGAGCGACGTGACACTCATACAGGCGTTCATATTGCTGTATAGCTTTTTTTCTTCCCTTTCCGCCAATCCCGGCGGAGAATGCGACGCAGCCCCGGGCAACCTTTATAAAATAAATCCACTAGCTCAGCTTTATTACTATCGGTAACAAGGACAGGAGCATGCATTGTATTATATACCTTATATTTATTTATTTTCGACTAGTTCATAGCAGAAGTCGAGTCATTCCTTACTACGTTAGAAGGTATTAATTTTGGTCTTTCGTGTATTTTGAGAAGGAGTGGATGTGTGCACAACGGACTGAGGTTTTTGGGAGTATAGAGCCACAATGATGTGGAATAATCGTAAGCGAGGTTCCGGAGCGTACATGACCCTTTTGTATATAGTTCGACGTGGGTCCTGTTCTCCTTAGCCCCTTAATTCGGAGGCCAGAAAATCTAAGACTCTGATAAGGTGACATCATCAATGTTTCGTAAACTTGACGACGAGCACTGAAGCGCCTATGGAATGAAGTCTGTTATTGGGAAAGGAAAGAGTCTTAACTAGGGCCCCCTCTAAGTTCCAATTCCCATAATGAGGCAAACTCTAATATTGACCACCATTATCCTATAGCGTTTGCTTATTTATATACTAACACGACTATAGGTCTAGTATCATATCTGAATGTAACTATTTAGAGATTCTTCATCCGTCATCGCGATTTCTGCCTTGGCCCTTGTAACTCATATATACAGCCCTTAAGAATTATCTTAAATTTGGTTAAAATGAAAGTCGTAGCGACTGAGAACATAGTACATGATCCAGGTCGAGCTTAGAGCTGCAGGTGAATGTAAGGATCGTGGGCTCAGTATCTGACTGTCTAAATTGCATTGTGTAATCTTGGAGAAGAAAGATTCTCCATGATGGAGAGTCTTGAGGACTAGCTATATAGTACTTGTGACGTAATAGTTTTCGTCACAGTGAAGTTGAAAATTTCCGTCTATGAACTATAGACCACTGGTCGATACTATAGATTGCTGGTTAAATCTGGCATCTACTAGTCAGAGGGATATAATAATTTATCTAAAATTGAACCAGGCTTGGTCTGATAAGGGGCTCTCGGGTAGCTATAGGGCGCGCGAGGGCATTGGGGTGATGGGCCAGGATATGGACCCCAAACCCACAACTGAGGATTCTTCCCCCCGATAATGCCCCGTTCTTCATCAGTCATCATTCGCTTCGGGACGAGAGTCTTTGAATCGTAATCAAGTATCTCTGGGGTTCTATCCTCGCAAATAAAATATAAATGACCGTGTAGGTTGCATATACGTGGCGCCGTGCCCATACGGATTGTTACATGATGATCATCGTGAGCAAGTGTCCTTGCCCGACCACTTTTCTTGACTGTACTGAGACCATGACCCATCATCCTGTTATAGTTAGATTCTGTGATATATAGAGATAAAGGCATGGGACATTCCATATCGACTTGCCTGCTCTTTGACAAGTCTCCCTGTCTCCATTATGACTTCTTGTGATTTAGGAAGCTCATATATCCAAGTTACCTAAACTACTATGTTTAGTGAACTGGTATAGAAAAGGACTATGATAAGTAGGACGACTGACATTTGGGTTTTCAACAGTCCCCGCGTCCACTCCAGCTCTATCTGATTCCTGAACCAACCCCCAAAAATTTGGGGGATGTTTGCCCCCCTTGGGAAGCACCATGCCTTCAGTCCAGATGATAGCCTTATTATTAGACATTATAATGAACGGGCAGAATTACAAATAATATATTATATTTCCTTTACACCGCTTGCACATACTACTGCTGGGTTCTACATAGCTTGGTGGCAGCAATATTCTATCGAAGAATAATATATTTCCTAAGTCACAAAGCGTAGACAGCAGACAAAGAAATACAGATAATGTTCTTTCGACATTTATCTACATAGGAGACAAGGCTATATAGACTTGGGGAACCCTTTGACGGGGTGACTTTCAGACTATGGTCAATTATACGTTTCCGGCTCTCCTAATAAAGACAATTAACTCCTTCATTAGTTACTTAATCAAGGAGGGTGATAAGTCGATATGTGTAAATATTAATACAACTGAGGATTTATAGCTACTCTGGCCTGTTATAGAATATAGGTGCATAGAAGTTCAGCATCACTGCAAAAACTATATAGTTGCCTTGGTTCTGTCTCTGGATATTTATTAATAACCCTTTAACATGAAAGCCACCGTCTAACTGATATTGCACCCCGGAGATAGTAATATTGAGAATTCTATGATATTAAGAGTAGAATATATCCAAGCCTACAAAATTATAATAAAGAGTGTATTTTGAACGTCGGTGCGGGCAACTGAAGACTATAGGTTATTGTAGTTGAAAATATTGTTTGAGCAAGTATAAATGTTTTATGTATATCACGATTTACTCTTAACATCTAGATATATTTTATTTGTGTCTGCAGGTGGGTTAGCGAGATTTCTGCGAGAAAAGTAACTGCTTAAACAAATACTGGTCATTCGCTAACTGATATATAGCACTTGTTCGCTAATTGAATTCGACGTAACATGATCATTATTTAAGCCGCTCCCGCTGTGCCCTTGGCTAATATAGATAATTGGTAAACCCCTATCAGCTTATCCCACCGTACTGCGAACCTAGGCTTTCTCCTGACAAGCCCGACAAGGGAAACTGAACCACTTCATTGGTCCCATCACTTAGTTCACAAACACACCGCAATGGAACTAGCCATCCCGTCATCATTTGACTGATCCTTTCCCCGTATTGGAATTTGAAGATAGTGGTAGGGATAGGCGAAGGCTCTTTATGGGGGCCGAGTATCCAGCTGAGAATAATAGCTAACAGTAGCGATATTGAAAGCCCCAATAGGTATATACCGCTCGGAGCTTTCTTGAAACTACCATAAAGAGTCAGGTATAATGGTAGACCCCCTATCCAAGGATGGTAAAAAACTTCACCAATAGTGATCCGCTCGGAAGGATTATACTTCAACATTTTACTTAGAAGATCTGAGAGCATTTTAACATCATCCTGAGGATAGTGATACTTGAATGTTTCCACTTGTTCGTTATGTGGCAGATGTTCTGAATTTGGTACTTCGCGATGGTATTGCCTTTCACGCCCCAAGGAAATCTCGAACTCGTTAGGTCGACTAGCTATCCTTGGTTGGCTCGTCGCGGAAGCTTTAGTATTGTCGGCGCTACCGTCGGAATCTTTGGACTTTCTTCCATACGCGGCATCAAGTTGCTTCCTATAGATAGACCGATACGACTGGGGCACGGGACCTAGATATCTTGCCATCTCTGCCATTATTTTGCCTATATCGCTCCCCCATAGCGAACCGAAGAGCTCCCGATGTGTCTTGACTTCGTAGAATGTACAAGCTAGAGACCAGATATCGCTTGCGAAACCAGGGACTCCTTCAAAGAGGACTTCGGGTGCTGCGTAAAGGCTCGGGATTCCCGTTGTCTCAGGAGGATTCTTGACATCGAAAGCTTCCCCAAAATCAATTATGACAATTGAGTCCGAAGATAAGCTTTCACACCAATGTGTAGACATGTCAATTACGCAGTGTTTTGGAGCGTGTGGGTATGGATCCTCGCCTGAGACAGTCTCGATATCTGCAAACTCCGGCTCTCCTATTAATTGGAGCACTTGGCTTTTGTCAAATTTGTCGAGGCCCTGAAGTTTCATAAGGATGTTGAGCGGCCTAAGGTCACCATGACATATACCTTTGCTATGCAGAAAGTGCAATCCTTTCGTGATTTGGCGACAGGCATCATTGGTAATGATATTCGTTTTGTCTTCTAGCGGGTTCTGATGCAAAGACCATGTCCAAACATTCCAGCCGAAAACCTCCGATACAAAGCATAGATGCCGCCCATTGGGCCCATCAATCCAGAACTGCTCGAGAGGAACGGCTATATGATTGTCTTCGAGTTGCTTAAAAGAGGCGTCTCGCTTTAAAAGCTCGAATATCTTGCTGTCGTTGCCTTGCGAAGAATGTTCTGCTGTCATAATCTTCACAGCTCTCCAACAAAGTTTTTTCGTATCATAGCAAAGCCAAACGATGGCAAAGCCGCCGTGGCCTAATTTGTGCACCACCTCAAACCTCTCGTCGAGAACATCGCCAAGATGTACAGGATGAAATCCACCTTTATTATAGAGCTCGACATCTTCAACCCCTTCTAATCCTTCCTGCGAGTAGTATTCAATTTTCTCATCTTGTGCCTGAATAGGGTCGGTCGAACTCGCATGCTCTAGACCGGGGGAAACAAAAGTGTCTTTAGATTTGTCGTCGGCCATGACGCTTGGGAAATTTGATGGAATGACGGGCGCGGACCGCTAATTCAATTGCAGAGTTGGTTATCAGGTAGGTAGGGAGGAAATGATTAGGTGATACAGAAACGGAGAGCAGGAAGATAGGGACATGAGAGGTTACTAATGTAAAATGGCTTGCAGGAAGTAGGAAAATAGTTGCTGGGGCTCTGTTAAACGAGTTCTTTGTTACCATGCAGATCAGGAGCTAATAAGCCATCGTTCCCGTAAACATTTGACACAAAGAGCTGTTTAAGACATAATATCTAGGAGACC
This sequence comes from Biscogniauxia marginata, assembly GCA_022695795.1. Lineage (NCBI taxonomy): Eukaryota > Fungi > Ascomycota > Sordariomycetes > Xylariales > Xylariaceae > Biscogniauxia > Biscogniauxia marginata. The sequence continues at coordinate 447,642 of MU404058.1, read as the reverse complement.
CACACGAAACAAACCATAGCTGAGTAATAATTTCGGGTCAAGAGCTGCGAGTGAGCCTTCTATAAGCACTAGAGAAGCTCCTCTGCGTATTGTGCGAGGTAAGAAGTCTTCAAGACCCTTACAATTGCTTCGATAGCCTGGGACATCATCTAAAAGTCTATTGGTACACGGACTGTGGGAAAGTCTCCAGACTCAGTGGGGACCGATATAGCGCAGATGAAAGTCGCCATCATCTGGCGACGGTCCTGATCCCAGTCCGAACCGACGAATAAATATCTCGAGTCAGCCGGAATAAAGCCACTGCTATCTCGGCCCTGATCTTCCAGGTCGACCAGTGCACGAAGCGCCTTTAGCAAGCCTTGATTATTCCAAAAGGCCTGCCTGTAGGTCATCTCAGTAAACGTCTTCAAAGCAAGCTGGCGCGTCTTCTGATCTCGGCACTTCGTCACTGTGAAGGAAACTATAGGGAAGAGGTCCAGATCGAGCCTGCAACAAGTTAATATCTAGTCCGTTGGTCTTGCTGATGCAATTTTCATGGTTGACTGGTGAAACTACGTACTACAAGTTTTGTTAGCATTAGGAACATGACTCAGAAAAACCAGCAACTTGCTTGGAATAACTCTTCAAGGCCTGGCTAGAGTAACTAGTAGAGCGGTGTATCTTTACTAACCGTAAAACTTATGTGTGACAATGGCTTCTCTGGAACAAATTTCTGGCAGATCTTCAAGACCTCCTGGAAACCCTCTAGCTGCTCATCGTATAAAAGGTCGCTGCGGTCCGTGAAACATCTTAGGAATATTTTTGCCACCAATGAGTAAGCTTTCATCTTGGTCAACAAATAGCTCGTCACCGAGTTCTTCTCCTTCTCGAGAAATGTGTCCAAAACCGGCCTCCAATTTTCAAGTAGAGCTAGGTACTTTGATTGTTGGAGTATCGCGAGAGACATCTGTTCGGGTGTGATGAGGATGCCGCAGCGTACGGTCAGCATGAACAAGCCGATATCCCGATGGAAGTTGTCCCAGCAAGCTTGCAATAACAGCAGCGAGGAGTCTGCGTCTGGTATGTCAGTTTGGTATGTTGGTGTCATGGTCTTGTATATCTCCTCGTGTCCCTGAAAGAATGGGCACAGTCCCAATGTAATATTCAAGCGCTGAAAGCCGGATTTTATATCAGCAAGCTCACGGCTCATCTTTACCGCCGGGAGTCCATCTGGTCCTTTCCGCGCCAGTGCTTCGTCCAAAAGCAGCACACCTTGAGCCAAGATCAGATCGGCGTTGGCGATATTGCCCTGCAGGCTCTCTATCAAGGAGAAGAAAAACGTGGCAGCGAGGCTTGTGGGAGCTATTTCAGTGGTCATTCCACCTTTCAACTTCTTTCGACAGAGAGAGATCGCCTTCATGTAATGATGAAACGCCCTTTTCCCGTGTGCGCTCGGAGCTAGATGTCCACGTGATGGCTCCCCAGACTCCTCGATGGCTAACAACATAGCCGAGGCTGCTAGTATTGCATGCCTTAAGCACTCATCATGCATAACCACTCGTAAGATGTGTTTCCAATAATCCGTACCGCACCAGACGGAGATTTCCAATATGACCTGGTACCTGAATCGATCGAAGTATAGTATGTCTTCTAAACTTATGTATGCTGGTGTCATTGAAGTGACTGGAAGGTCCACGAGACGGAGCCCTACCTCCGGAACCACGCCTCGCTGTAACGGCTTGGGCCGTAGCGGTGCATCTGAAACCTTTTTATTGGTCGCCAAAACCGAGAGGGTGCTCCTGCGCTTATCTTTAGGAGGTTTCTCGTAGCCCGCACATTGAAACCCTGCCTTCTCGCACTTAGCACAGGACGGTCGCGCCTCGTCACATTTCACCCGCCGGCCTTTGCATGTGACGCAGCCAGTTCGGGTCTTGGCGTGGGAGGTACGACGCTTGATCGGCGGTGCGTCCCTCCGTTCCAGCAAATCCCAGAAGGTTCCGGGGGCCGGAGGCATATTCGAATCTCGAACTAATGAATTTCTAAAGGTGTATTCTGATAGGAGCCGAAGCGTCGTGCAGGTGTACGAGATAATTCTATTGGTGTATTGTGTACGAGCTGATGGATACTTGGAGAACGAAGCAGGAAAATGAGAGATTTGGGTTATCTAAATAACGCTTCCACAAAGTTCAGGATACTCTATCCGTGTTTGTCGTGTGATCTTTGTACTGGCTGGGCTATGGATGGTAGTGACTGGAATCAACCCTCGCGTTCTCAAGGGCGTCAGCGTCGGTGTGAATTTTAAGACGATGACTGGAGTTAGGGTAGTGTGGAATAACACACCTATACTACCTACCTTACTTCATGGTATACCTAACCGTTTACTTATTTGGCCTCGTGCCGGTTCTCACTCTTTCATTGATGGGACCAAAGCTTAATAACTTGGCTTAGTCACCGTATAATTTTTGGAACTTCTGGTCTTGGCGCTGCAGCTCGTATAATCTTGTCCAATAAGCATGTCGCCAGGACTTGATACTCTTGCTAACCCCTGCTGACACTCGGGAACTCTCGATATCTATAGCTTGATTAAACTACAGTGTGCATGGAACGACTTTAAAACCAGGTTCAAATCACCGAACAGTTCGAAAAATAGGGACGTTGGATCAAAGTCCATACGGAGAATAAACTATTAATAGTTCAGGCCGGCAGCTACACAAAAAAAAAAAAACCCTTCATTTCAACTTATTCTCAACCACGTCCCCTAGCCTACTTACCTACCTAGGTAGCTAGTTATGTGAATATATCGAGAGCACTCATATGTTGGTTAGTAAGCTCCTTCTACATATTGCACTTCTTTACTGAAAAGGGGTTTGCTATTGGATAGGTTTAGATGTTCTGCTTCCGAAGGAACTTCCATTGACTGATACCTCAAGTAGCATTGGGTTTAAAGATGTAGTCGCGGACGGAGGCATCCCGGAAATCATCGGAGACACGTCGGGAACTATATAGGTACATCAGCAAAATTGATGACCTGATGATAAATAAAGAGTAGCAACATGCGTAAGCTGACACATAACGCCTCCTGACTTGGTTAATCTTCGCGAGAAAATCTCGGTGAGATGTTTCTCAAACTTACAAAATGGTTATGGTGAAGGTGGATGTGCTGGGACTAATGCAATATTCTCACTAGTGATGACCAATAGCAAATCCATCCGAATTCACACTCTGAATCTGTGACATTTATGGTTTACTCTCTGTCTGCGGGGAATACAGTTCGCACTCGTGGCAATGGCAAGCATGGTCTATTTATTAATATAATTGTTGACCATAAAATTTCGAAAGCGGCTTATCACGAAGAAAGAGGCTATGCTATAATGCATCTAGAGTGCCTCTATAGAGTATATTCTCTTCCTCTTCTCTTTTAAGTTGTGAATTCATAACCGGACTTCACACAAAACTTGATCAAATACCTCCTAGATGCCATATTACTACTAATATCGTGACTCGACGTAATGTGAAAGCACTCAAGCGACTAGGATTTGTCCTTGGTACCAGCATTGTTTCTTACCCGTTGTGGTTTCAGATTGAATATATTCCAGTTTTTTTTATCTAATCAAGAGACCAAGAGTGTTAGCAAGTGAGACCTCAAGATCTGAGATGCGACTAGCATGGCGGGATTTCTTGAGATCTACTCAGAGAACGCGATACTCAGGGAACTAGTAAGTGTTTCCCCTGCATAATGAAAAGTTAATAATGATAAATAGGGTGTCTTGGAATATCTTGAACTTAACGAGGTTAAAGAAATGACCTTGCTTACGTTCAGACCCGGGAGGACCATGACGACCATAACGGTTGATACCAATTTGGTCAACTAATTTCTTTCTGCGGTAAAGCTTCCGCCTTACTATTTCCTACTCGGATTCATCTTGAGTTCTGACCAACTGCTCCAGATCAAGTATAGATGAAGATCTGATAGCTCAAGCTCGAGCCACCTAACGGTAAAACCGACCTTACATCTCTAACTCTGGGTTGGCACGTGCCCGGAACACTTCAACTACTAAGAGTGTGTTTACTATAATGAAAAAAGGTGAGCGATGTATTATCATCGATGTGTTTCGCAAATAGAAGGTCAGAGGGGGTTGACTAATGCCGTTTGACGCATTCTTCGCTTAATAAAAGCTGCAAGGCTAAGTCGAGCTGGTCACCACTCAGAAGAGACATATCTGCACGGAGATCGGGCAAGTGATCAGGTCTTGCGAGCTTTCGCATGGTGGAGTTACTCCAAGACATTTGACCTTATAAACGTTTCACTTGGCCACTCCATAATGCAGGGCATAAGATTCATCTGGGATATCGTCCATGATCGACACCTCGAAGAAAGACTGCAAGACTGCCTGGGGGTTCTTCACTTGTGAGGCAGTCAATTAGGTAAGTACCAAGTTTGTGGAGCTATTATTACGTGGCTAGGATAGAGTATACGAAGAGAGAGGCGAGCGTTGCATGCTGATAAGCAGATACGAGAAATCCACACCATCAAGTGATGACATCGAGCATGGTATGCAACATGGACAGAACAATTATATCCGGTTTATATTGATCAATCGTTTTCACTTATCAGCGATGGGTTCCGAGCAGCCCAACATATGTTCTCGTGTTTGGACGTTTCGGCATTCTGATGTCATGGCCTCTTCAAGATCACCAGAGTTCACGCCTCATCCAGAACAGCCCACATTCGCGTTATCCACCAGCAGACCATCTTGACATGCAGTCCAAAGTTTTAAGTGCATTTACAGGCTAATAATAGACCGCGTAGCTTGCAGATGCAGCATCCCGACACGCTGCCGCTACCTGCAAGCTCCCAGCAGCGGAGCTCCACCGACCCGACCGCCGTATAAGTGTGCCCGCAACACCGGACAATGCACACTTCGTTGACAGATTTGAGCTTTCATCCTTTACACTCATGTATTTTAGGTGGAAGGCTTGGGACGTTCTTCTCTTCACAGACTCGCCCATTTACTAAATTAGTTGCTGCTGGTCTGGACGGATCCCTTCGCGTGACGAGAGATGAGTAGAGTTTTGCTCGTCACGGAGTCGACGTAACTCGTTCGTCATCTCAAATACTCCATCGAGATTTTATTTTACCTGCCTCAACTGATATTCAGATGTTTGAATGAAACACACGTCCGGGCTTGTCGTCGAACGGACGAAAGCTCGTCTCGTCAATTCGGCAGATTACTGAGGGATCAGCCTACACAGGAGGCAATGAGGACCATTCAAGTACGAGGTACAATTCAGACTAAAAGTCCTTGTCAAGCATGCGTTGTTGACATTCGGATCAAGAACTTGCGTCATTGCAGGAAGTATTTGTGACTATCAAGCGCATGAGTCAGGCAGGATATCTACTTCTTTAAAGGTCTCTTATACGACAAAACGCATCTAACTTACTGATCATGGGCCTCAAAGCTATCTTTTTGGTGGGAGCCACGGTAATGGCCAGCGGTTTACTATCGCAGGGCGAACATATAGCAGGAAATGGGGAGATCCAAGAGTTTACTCAAAGACTCAATCATTCCATCAACGATACGAGCCGATCGACCTTCAGCCAGAGATACCAGCTCGACACTCAACATTTCAAACCGGGTGGCCCGATATTCTTCATACAGAGTGCTGAGACTGGCATGTCCCTTATTAATAGCAGCGACTTTGCGGACTACGCCTCCAAGCTAGGTGGCATGGTCGCCATGCTGGAGCATCGCTTCTTTTCCAACACCTCCGGAAACAGCTATTCAACTCACATGACCGTAAGGGATGACACGTCTTCCTCGAATAAAACGTTTCCCGACCTTACAATAGACAATGTTCTTCAGGATGGCGTCAACTTCGTGGATTGGATCAAGAGCACGGTAGAGGGGGCTAATGACTCCAAGGTCATCTACGGGGGCAGTTGTAAGCCTAGATATATCCCAATATCGAGGTTGTGAATACTAAGGGGGCCTGCCCAGCTTCTTACGGTGGATTCCTCGCCGTATCGGCACGAATTCGCCGCCCTGGCACATTTTGGGGTGCTATTGCCTCTTCGCCAGCCTTGAATTCGTTTGGGCCATTGGACACGAATACGTTTAGGTTCGACGCGGCCGACCGGACGGATATCATCTATCAAAACATGTCGAGTAATGCATATGACAAGATCAAGTCTGCTATGTCAACATTTGACGAGTGTCTTTCAGGTACGGATACAAGCGCAGATGATTGTTCTACATGTCAATACTGACATCATAAAGATAATAACTGCCCCGAAGTCGTCCCGGATCTCGACATATGCGCAGACTCCAAAGACGCAAACTACACGATACTGTACCATGCCGCACTCCAAACCTATACGCTAACGCCCCAGTTTAACTACCCCTACATCGACAGATACTCGACCGAGAACCCGTTCCAAGATCTAATAGCGAAGACCCTAGCAGCTAACACCACCGGTGAAGTCCTCCGCGTGCCACTCCTCGCAGCATCGTGGTCGCCGTCCACAGCCTGCATTGACCTGAGCAACGCCAATATCACAGACCCAAGCATTGCATCCGGCACCGTACCAATGTACGATTACGTTTCATGCGCGCTGTTTCCCCTCAACACCCTCTCGATCCCATCGGGTAACATGCTGCCGGAGGCGCACGCACGCGGCACGGTGGACCTGTGTGATGGGCACGCGGACTGGGAGCCGGTGGACTACTACAGGGCCAACGAGTACTTCGTGCAGAAGTACGTGGTCACGAACGCTGCGGTCGACCGCGCTGAGCGCCTGCTCATCGTGCAGGGGGGCTTCGACCGCACCGCCGCTGTCGGGTCCCCCGCGCTGACCGTCACTCGCGCGCTGAACCACTCCCGTGTCGTTCTCGTCGATGGTCTGGCGCACGCCGAGGATGCGTTCTCGGAAGCGGTGGAACCGAGGGGGACGAAGGCGCAGCTTGATCAGGTGAGCGAAATAAATAAATTTTTTCCCTTTTCCTTTTTCCTTTTTTTTTTTTTACCCTCCTCGTTTTTCTTTTTTCGTCTCCTTCTTCGTGATGGGCCGGTGAGGAGAGCGAAAAGAAAAATGCTGCTTACACGCACACGATATATAGATAAGAGACGTCAAGCTGGAGCATATTAGAGAGTGGCTTGGTCAGGGGACCCGGGAGGTTTCCGAGTCGGCGACAATCGCTCAGGGATTCCACTCCTTGATGGCGTTTATCGCGTGCGGTCTGCTGGCATTCATCTTCCTGTAGACCTCGGTTGTTGTTACCTATGCTGTCGGCAGACTTGGATCGCGGGCGTTCTTGATAGATCGTATATCGAACCTTATAGGTCAAGATCCGGCATATACAACGCATGGAAGGCCGGTCCGCGTCGTGTCAGATGATTAGGCACATATGTATGGACTAGACCACTCTATTCGAATAAGAGTATTCTCTTGTCATATACCCGTTATCGTCCTCGCGCTTTACCCAGGGATACGTAGCCGAGAGATAAGTCGGATGAGCAGGTTCGAATTCCCATGCATGCATGCTTCAGAAAAGGGATATAAAATGTGACTTGCCACCGGGGTGGAGATAAGAAGGAGAAAAGCCGCATGAATGCTACGCTTTACCCTTTACCCCGGTAGAGAGCTTGTCCTACCACAGAATATTGACGCATTGTAACCTAGATCTGGCAATGAACTACCTACATGGACATAAGCAAAAGTAGGTATAATGAATGAGTTCCAGCTGTTAAGCCTATAAAATCCCCGGTGTACGCCATTCCGTCGGATGCAACCCGTGAAGCTGGATCGGGCTGAACGGGGTGTAGATCTAAAGAATTTCCTCTTTGGGCAACCCGGCTGCCCGGTTCCCTCGACCGGTCTACTGGTGTATTGGTCTACTCTAGATCCAGGTCCGACGTAGCCATACACTTAGTAGGTAGATAGTTCTATACAAATTAAGGTTAAACATGTAGTGCCAACCTAAAAAATAACAGGTACCTATGTACATACCTACGTTACATACCTACGTACATGCATAATCGACTAACCCCAGGTAGCTTGTGTAGCAGTGCTTGCTGCAATCCCCAACTTTTTGCCTACCCATTCCTTGGTTTTTATCAGTGGACGGATGCAAAGAGTCGGGGAAGCTTTCCCTCCATTTAATTTCCTCCCCCTCACCTTAGGTAACTAACTCATCTCACCTCAAAGACCTCAACTCTAGAATTGAGAGAGCAACTTGCGAGTTATAGAACTGACTAGACTTTTATGAAAGACCTACATACCATGCAAGCCAGTCCTCGTCAACAGACCGAGTCGCTTTCCACCAGCTTCGTTATTCTCTAGGGTCTCGAGTGTGGCCGACCCCCCCTCAGCTCTCCTCCTAGCCCCACGTTTTCTGGAGCGGCTTACGCCCTCGTCACGTAGTGTAGATCGATCGGGTATTGAGGAGGGGGGCCCTTTTCTTTTTTTCTTTTTTTTCTTCCTTTGCTTTTCCTTGCCTTCCTCTCCGTGGTGGCGGTCCAATTGATGACCCAAGACGAAAACCACGGGCCATTGCATCATCAACTAACTTACTACGCGCTTCTTCTACACCGGTTGGGGGGTAGGAAGATTACCCGGCACGACATCTGATTAAAGGGCCTCTCCTCTCCTCTATACAAATACTGGGTTGGGAGCTTCCTCGTCTTCACTTTTGTGTTCTGTCTTCATACGATCAAGCTCAACTTTCGGGCCACCAACTATACCTATCTATCAAGAGACGAGACACGGCACACGATACGGCACACGATACGGCACACGGCACACGATACGAGACAGGGCGCAGTCATGGCGGAACCAACAAACACTCCGATGCCCACGGCACCGCCGACCCCGCGCTCCAACTCCCCCGCACCTCCGATTCCTGCCACCGGCACCACCGGCGCCACCCTCTCGTCGACAAGCGCCCTCCTCTCTCCAACCCTCGCCCACCTCCCCGCCATCCCCTCGCGCCTGGCCACAGCCCCGGCCCAGTCGCTGGGCAGCAAGCCCATCGTGCTGCACATCGGCGACCCCGTCCGGTACAACCTGGAGCTGTACAGCGCCTTCAGTACGCAGTTCGACGTCGTGCGCCCGACGGCCGCCGAGCGCGAGCGGAGCGCATTCATCGCTGCGCTGCGCGAGGGCCGCTGGGGCCGCTTCGCTGCCATATTCCGCCCCTTCTGGGGCACCGGCGGCGAGATGGGCCAGTGGGATACCGAGCTCGTCGATCTCCTGCCAGACAGCGTGAGGGTGTTTGCGAGCGCGGGCGCGGGCTTCGATTGGGCGGATACGAAGCTGCTGGGAGAGAGAGGTGAGTAGTCTTTGTCTTTTCTGTCCTTCTCTCACTCTAGCTTTGCTTGGGTTGTTAGGTAAATAACTACTTAAGGTATGATGTGACTGATAAAGTATCGATGTACGTGTATAGGCATAATCTACTGCAACTCGGGCCTCGCCGCCGCCGAGGCAGTCGCCGACTTCGCTCTCGCCTTGATCATATCGACCTTCCGCGCGTTGCCGTACTGCACGTCCTCGTCCGGCAACGGGGAGACCTTCAGCTCGGCGCACGAACTCGCTACCGCGCAGTCGCATATCCTTCGAGGCCATGTCCTGGGCCTCGTTGGTCTCGGCAACATCGGCCAGAAGATTGCGCACAAGTGTCGTGCCGCCTTCGGCATGGACATCGCTTATCACGACGTCGAACGTAAGACGGCCGACGCCGTCGAGGAGCGCCTACAGGCCCGCTTCTGCGCATCTCTCGAGGAGCTCTGCCGCTCTGCCGACTGCGTCGTCCTGTGCACACCGTCTGGCGCGGGGCGCATCATCAATGCTGGCAGCCTGGCCTGGTTCAAGCCCGGAGGGAGATTCGTGAATATTGCGCGCGGGTCGCTCGTTGACGAAGAGGCGCTCGCCGACGCGCTTGAGGAAGGTAGGCTCAGCACTGTGGCGCTGGATGTCCATGCCAACGAGCCAGACGTGAACCCACGACTGAAGAAGTTCGCCGGCACCAGAGCCATGTTGACGTGTCACAATGCCGGGGGCACGGTCGAGACACACATCGGTTTCGAGGAACTGAGCATGCGCAATATTATGGCGGTGCTGACTGGCGGGGATGCCATCACGCCGGTCAACTTGCAATGGTTGAAGAAATAATAACAATATCTTCAAGAGGTTAGAACATGCTCTGACGAGGAGCAGTCATGGATGAAAGAACGAACGAACGAATGAGAAATGTGAGGTTTACGAAGAATGTAATGGTGATGCTAAAAAAAAGGGGGTGGGGGTCAAGGCATGTGTATTTGATGAAAAACAAAAACCGATATCAGTTTAGTTAGCAGGAAAATACATCTCCATAGATGAAGAGGAGAAGTGGTAGAGAAGAGGATGACGGGCTGGATGGAAGAGGAGATGACTAACTTGCTTAGGCTTTTGAAGTGTGTAGCTGTTACAAAAACGATAATAAGGTGAGACATGTCTATGAAAACCGAAGATACTTATCGATATCTTAGCTATTAGGCATAATATACTACAGTCTGTTTAACATGGCGGGGTGTTGACTTAGTTAAAGTATGTTGAAGATTAACTACTCAAACGAATTATACTAAACCGATCGATGGACTTCATTCAGTATGTTGCACTACAGTATCTCTAACTCGGAAAGCTAAAGCGAGTGAAGGGTTTTCAATTACCGAAGGGGCTTTGCCTCGTATTACTATTCATGTGTGTATACTATATGAATACATCTAACCTAGACTAGATATCTAGGTATCATCCATCCTTCGCCCTGTATATCGCAAATGCGTGAAACAGGTCTCATCGCTCATTCATGCATCCATCCAAACATTGCCGTTACCTGTAATGTGAAATGGATAAAGTTGGTCAGTGCTCCTAACGTATTTCGATACACAAGATCCCAAGTAACCAACCAACCAAGGGAAAAGGAAAACAAAACATAAAAAGGGGGGGGTTGACGTCTTGTGGCCAACGGAAAAGACACAGGTAGGAATATCGGCAAGGCGATCCTCCTAGCCGATCAAACTTCTCTTATAGAACCATCGCGAACAAAGAAAATAAGCAAGGCCCAAGACATATAGGTCGTAATTCCAGCATTAGGCGAACGCATCGAACTCCCAGTCGTTCATTGTCCACCATCCTTCCTTCCTTCCTGCCCTCACAGACTCTGCCTCCAAGAGGGACCCCCCACGAACCCCCCACCGCCCTGCTGCTGTCCACCACGCCTCTCCCCCCTATCTTCCCCATCCCCATCTCCATCCCCATCCCCACCGCGTCCGCTCCGTCCCCGCGCACGGTCGTGGTGGTACTCCCCGTATATCTCATCGTACGCAGCACCCTCCCTACCACTATCGTCATCGTAATCGTAATCGTAATCATCGTCATCACTCGACGAATGCCTCCCCCCCCTATTCCTCGGACGCCGCGTCTCCGGGCCCGGCGGCGGCGTCACGGCGGCGGCGGTGACCCGCGACGACGACGGCGTGCTGTCGCGCTCGGACGGCGCCCGCGCGAACGTCGCCGTGTGGCTGCTGTTGTTGAGCGTGTAGGATACTGATACGGAGCCTGGTCCCTGTTGTTGCTGCTGCTGCGGCGGCAGCGGCTGTTGTTGCTGTCCTGATCCTGATCCTGATCCTGATCCCCCGGCGCCGGTGCCGGCGGTACGCCGTCCGCGCCTTGCTTCGCGCCGCGCGTCACGCGAGGACCGCGCGTTGGGCGAGCTGCTCGTCGTGCTGCTTTCTTTTACGGGGCCCGGGGCGGTGAGCGGCGGCGGGGGCTCCATGTCGTGAGTCTGGATGTAAGTATTCGTATTGCCACCGTGGTCGTCGTTGTTGTTGATATTGTCGCGGAGAAGTTCCTTGGTGTGGTGGTGCAGCTCGCGCGAGACGTTCCTGGTTTTCTCTTTGATGGACTTGGACTTCTTCCTGCGCCGGCACAGGGCGAACATGATGCACCCGATGATTAATGCAAGGGCCGCGACGCCGCCGACGGCACCGCCGACGATGGCGCCGATGTTGGTCGTGTTGCTGTTGCTGTTGCCCCCGCTGGGGTCCCCTTGGGCGCTCCCCGGGTTGGGTGCTGGCGCTGTGGGCGAGCCCCCGTCGGTGGTGGGTGTTGACGGGTTGGCGTCGTCGGTGGTGTCGCTGGTCTGGGTCATGGCGCGCGACTTGGACGCTAGCGAGGCGTCGATGACGAACTGTGGGACGTCTAGGATCGTGAGGACCGACGCCGTCTCGAAACACTTGTACATGGAGCGCTCGGGCTTGCTGGTCCAGAGGTACGTCCCGCAGGCGGGCACGTCGGACTGGGTGCTGTGCATACGTGTTAGTCTGTCGATCGTTGAATGTAGTATGATGAAGCAGGGGATATGCCACTCACCAGCACCCGGTCTTAGGCCCGACGTTATCACACGAGCCGGCCAGATGGGCCGAGTAATCCAGACAGGCGGAGTAGAAGTCCGAGATGGTGGCCGAGACGCACGCGACAACATGGTCGGTATTCGTCTCGCACTTGAAACCGCCTCCACACTCGACGGCAGAAGCTACGGTAATGATGTTAGTCATCATTCTTTATAACGACAAGTGTATCATTAACAGGGACCGTATTCTTGGGTAGGACAACTCACATGATATGCCAGCAAACCATCCGCAAGTCTCCGAGTTCGTCCAGGTTGTCGTCGAGTCCTGGCGTCGTAGCAGATCTAGTACCACCTCGCCCTCCAGTTTTTCACCCGGTATCTGCGTCGGTTTCGGCGTCCAGCCGGCTTGGTCATCACCCGCCGCGGCTATGCTGGTCTCCTGCGGTGACCAGACTGGCCCGCTATCGAGCGACCATCGGAGCCAGGCCGCGTTGGCGCCGCAGCGCAGGGCCGCTAACAGTATTATAGTAGTCTTCATACTCTTCCCTTCCACCAGGCTAATTATTCGAGTAGTTTCAGAGTCCCGAGCGTGTGCTAGTCGTGTATAGGCAACTCCGAGCAATCCAAGGGGTGGGTGCCGTGGGGTCAACTTCCGAATCGAGGTGATCCTGTGCCGATGAGCAGGGAAGAGGGAAGAAAAAAAATTGAAATTAAAGGTAGGGGTATCAGAAACAAATATATGTCTATTCTTTTCTCGGTGATCAGGAAATGTTGGAGATCTTGTAGATACAAAAGGCAACAAAGACGAGTGGGTGGTGCACGAGGACGAGGAATGCCCGGAGGCAGAAATAGTGGTCAGGCGGCAACGGGGTCGATACAACGACACCAACAACCAGGGCAACAAAAATATATGTATTTAACGGACCTTCAATAATATCGTAGACGGGTATCATATAGGATGATACATCAAGTGAATGAAAAAAAAAAGTACAACATCTGGGTATTCAATATGCTGTAATAACTTTAGTGTGCAAACCGCAGTAGGCGTTCCCGTTCCTTTCTACTAGCATGGATCGGATGATGAGCAACATGAAGTTATGACACTGGATACTTAGACAGGGGAGTTTGAGGGGGGAAGAGTCCCTGTCAATGGGAATCTCCCGCAAGAGCCCCAGACGGGGCTTGGTTAATCGTGAATAAACCAACCCCAGTCCGCGCTGTCAATATGACTCTTTTTTATTCTTCCGTTACGAGTCACAAACCCAGAGATCTCAGGAATGGAAACACCCCCTGCAAGTCTGCAGCCCTACCCCTGTCTGAAGATATAGCGTAGTACATCGCTAGGGTTGTTGACGATCACCCCGACACAAGCTTAGCCTTTAATTTTTTCTTTTTCTTTTTTCTTTACGATGTGGGTGCCGTTGGCGTGAACTGCGTGCTCAGACAAAATCCTTTCGTCTCAAGAGTAACCTGGGCAGGTCTAAGAGCGAGCGATTTCACCTTTTATACCGAAGCCGGTGTGTCAGCCACAGCTCTCCCGCGCGCAGGCAGGAGGGAGGATTGGGGAGACACAACCTAACCTGAGTAACAGACGGTATGTTTTAGCCGCAAATGCTGCCTTGGCCGGTGCCAGGATGGAGGAATCACTTGCAAGCTCGGGCCTGCTTGGATGCCCCCGGGGGGAGACCAAGACGAATCCTCGACCAATCACGAACGCCACGAAGCGCCGTTTCGGGAGACGCTGAGGTGCATCCTGTCTCGAGATCGGCGAATCAGAACCAGTCGCTTATCGACCGCGGTCGTCTTACCCGTCCGGCCCTGGCGAGCGTGATACGTCAGTCGTTGTTCGCCAAGGTTTTGGTACTTGGTCTTTGCTGGTCACATGTGTGGCCGTGAGCCGTCAACTCTCATTATCAAACATTACACAAAGGACGTGGGAAACGAGACTATCGTCACATAGTTACCAACAACACTGTGGCTAGTACGGCTTATATGGAACTTAAAAGGGATGACTGAATCGAGCGTGGTGTCCATTCGTCGCAAGCCTTTAAGTTTTTACGATGTAGAAAAATGAAAGAAGAGGCACATGACTGCGACAGGTCATAATCATGCAGGCTGCACTTCAAGTTCTCTGTGCATTTCTCGCATGAGTAAAATAGAAGGCAGTAAGTTAGTCAAGTGAAGCAGAGACTATTGAAATCACATTACCTACCCAACAACTGATTTCAATCCATCGGTATTAGTGAAAGGTTGGGCAAGTGTTTTTCCGGAACCTGACCAATTATTGTATTCATCCGACCTACCCTAGTTAACGGTGTTTGGATAAACACCTGTCGCTTTATTTTCCTTATCCTATTGTCATAGGTTGAGTATTTCCATTGAATGATAAATTTGCTTCTGTTGGCCATTTAGATGAGAGATCCAGGTGGGGATTTTGAGCTTTGATGCATCTCTCTAAAAAACAACGAGGTTCGGTATGTATATTCACTAGGCCGCACCAGCGCTTTGATATTCTAGTTATTCAGATTGAATCCGACAGTTATACAATTTCTATTGTCTTTATATCGTAAACAATAAATACCTACTTCGGTCAATAAACCGGATGAAGGCCAATCCAGACAATGCCTCCCTCTAACAGACCTCCAGGCCTGGATATTATAAAAGGATGGCTCATCTCTCCTACTTTTCCAGCTTCACTTGTTCCTCACATGTATCTAGACAGCATACGAAAGCATCTTGATATCATACAGACAACCAAGATCGACCAAGAGCTCTTAGTCATATCACTTAAGATCTACCCATCATGCATTTCTTCGCGATCCTTGCGGTGCTATCCGTCTGGGTGTCGGCTTTCCCGTTCGACCTCAACCATCCCGCTCTTACACAGAACATCGAGCGTTTCGTCATCAATGGGCGCGTATATAACACCTCGATCCCAGCCGTATCCAAGCCGGACGGCACGGACGACCCGGACGACGACCCTTACGATCTCGGGGAGACTGACAACGATCACCCCGAACGCAACATCCCTCTAGAGCAGGACATTGCTTGGTACAATGACGTCTACTACATGAACCAGATCCCGCGCCGTGTCATGTCGAACCCTCCCCGCGGGTCAACTTATGGTGGCGAGGCCATACAGTTCCACCAGTACGAGATATGGAACACACGTAAGTAGAAAGCGACCCTAAGCAACCCCAATAATACCTTAAGAAAAATGGGCTGACATTAATATCACCTCTTTTCTCCTGGGTAGTGCGCATTGCGGGAAGCGTCTGGAGGGAATACCAACGAACGCTCCAGGAGGGCGGAGAGGACCCGCGACCCATACATTCCGCGAGCAGATATCCTCGGCCGGCGAACCTGCGGTCATCTCCCCTACGACGGGTTCCGATCGGAGAGTTCGACTGGAGTGACACCATCATCGAGTGGCCCATGATGAGTGCGGGCCAAGTCTTTGGCGCGGAGCATTCCTCGAGTAGACTCGTAAGTGGTCCATATTTTTTTTGCTACCGATATCCCGCCTCTCTCGCAACGACTAAACGAGTTGAATTTATAGGAATTCTTCCTCTTGTTCGGCTTCCGGGAGGGTAGCCTCGACCACCCGGTATTTGTGGGGATAACCACGCGAGTAGGACACGGGTCCAACCGACAGTAAGTGCAGAGCAGTTCTTTATTGTGAAAGTCGTACAGGTTATAGAAGAAGGACTGGCTGACGCATATTCCTCCCGAAAGCTGGTGCCCCGAAGTCCATTTCGACGGGACACCTACACCCCAGCAAGGATCCCAGGGGAACTGGCCCCTGTCTGGCTACGACAGACTTTTCCAATACATGATTCCGGCACTGTTCCTGCGGAGCTGGAACCCGGCGAACCCGTGGGACAAGCACCGCCGCTTTCCTCGAGCGGTGGAGGTCGACAACGCCAAGGAAGGTTTCGCGCCTGGGACTATCTTGGAGGCTGATGATCTTGCATTGACCAACTGAGGGGGCAAGGGTTTTTAGTTGGGGCTTGTTTTTAATCTTCGGGGTGAAATTTCTGTTTTTACGGTGACTTGGGTTTGTATTGCTATCATACCATGCACGGCGTCGGAAACTGGGGACCTTGGTAGGATGAATTGAGATTACATGTCCTACATATAAACTATGACACAAGTGACAAATGCATGCAACAAGTAACAGAGCTGCAACATTGCAACATTGCAATCTGACCAAGGCACGAGATAGGCTTTTTATCCGAGCTGAGCTGCCATATAGCAGCGATGACAGTCTGGGATGGTCGAGTCTTATTTATTCGTCCTTCAATCATTAATTATATAGTGACGGAGATTTACTGTATATGAAAGAGGATTAGATAGTGACTAGGTTAGATGCCTCCTGCTTGGTCTTACTCCTATATGTTCTGGCCCGGGCTAAGATGCTTGGTGATGATAGAAATCTTTTTTAGTTAATACTCAACTCCACCCTATAGAGTCACTTTCTGGAGTGAACTTATCCCTGTTACACCCAAGACCCATATATAAGTGAGTTGAAGTTGTTGCCACTAGTTGACAAGTTACCTAAAGTAACTGTACAAGGTCGATGACTTATCTTTATATATAATAGCTTTCCAATGGCCCTATCGATTGAAATATCTGCCTAAAGGTTTTGTATAATTATTGGTCTTTACCACACCGGCGTTGTTACATCTAATTCGTTTCTGAGGTGTCGTTCTTGAGTGTACCATAGTACTGCGACCGATTCTAAGCTGTATGTATGCGAAACTAGCTCAAAATGATGTATTATTTTAGTAGCAGGACCGATTTAATTATTTCTACCAATGTAAACAGCCCCTTATTTCTGGTTCAGGGCTCAGAAGAGGCATGATATCACTTGCTCTAGAGTATTAGAAAATAATGAGGTGAGACAAAAAGCCACAAGGGCGAGATCCCGGTGTTGCAATACACACACACACACACACACACACACATACACATACATACATATACAAATATATGGGATAAAAATAAATTCAAGGAAGACGGCGATGAGAAGCTAATAATTAAGAATATATGAGCCCATCAGTAAACACTAGCTTATCTAATTGCCCATGTCAGCGAATAGTGTTCGTTAGACTTGAGGAATAACGCCGGCCCCCATCTGCCATTCAGGAAAGAAGCCCACTACATCGTCACCTATCGATTAGCATCGAGTTATGCCAAACCGTCCTACTACTGAGAGTTGCAATGCAGAGGGTCTCTAAGGTCGTATATAACAGCCTCGTGCGATTTCCGTGGGAAAAGCCAACCAGGGATTCCGCAAGACATATTCGGCTTATAGCTACTGCACGACGATTTACGGGTAGAACCCTATGAACTGAGATCCTAGGAGCTGTAGGGTGTAATATCATCTTCAAGTTGATGTTTGACGAGATACGGATGCGTACTAGACATTCTGACTAATACGGCGCGGCTGCTGAGAGCGCTTGAAGTCTAGATGCACGCATAAACGTATCCGATGCGGATAGTTAGAATCAATTTGACCCGAAATATTTCAATTCAACGCCATTGTAACGTCGTGGGTACCAGCCATATCCCAGATTCTCCAAAACTTACCACGGGCGCCCCTTCGCCTAATTCCACCCATTTTGTCATCCAACCCAACATTGATCCTACGCCTTATAAATGCATCGCAATTATTCATTACTTCAGGGTGCCTTCGCCTTCTTTAGTACTAACCCTGTACCGAGCACGTTAACTTCACTGTATTGCAGCAGCAGTCGTACCCGCTGGCAAGTCCTCGCTAGCATCTGGTTTCGACTTCTTTCGAATCAACCCACCACTAAGTACATTGACTGAGTTTGACGCATTATCTTTTGGCTGGTCATCGACAGGGCGTTTTCTTTTGACCATACCCGAAAGATTATTGACGGCCTCCGTGCTGCTAGGCGCTGGCTGAGAAACCCTTTCCTTTTCGCCTACGATTCGCAGAGCCCAGTCCTCGCCTACATTCACTTCATTGGCCCACCTAGCTGTGCTCGTGATAGCTTGCGCGAGGGTTGAAAACTCAAGGTTAAGTAGGAGCTCAACAGCTCTCTTATAACCGTTCTCGTTAAAAACTACCTGTCCCCGTCCCGCTTCTGGCCAGTAGTAGTGCGGTGTCTCGATAAGTTCTGGGAACTGGGTTCGATGGCGAGTCTTTATTTGTGGTTTCCGAGGGATGATTCGGCCTTTGAGGACTCTCCTTGCCGACCGCTTGCGTTTCGGCGGTTCGGGTGCCGATACGTTCGAATTGGGGGACGAAGTTGGCGTCACAAGTGAAGCAAGGCCCGTTCCAGTCCCCAAGGGTATTGATGGAGCTGTTGTCTCCGTCTCTGTAACGGGAGCACTAGACGACATATCCGGCATCGGAATAGTAGTAGATTTAGTCACTGTTGGGTTCGACCCTAATTGATCGGAGTTGGACGGAGGATCAAACACAACCCAAATAAATCCCGTCATTCGTCCGCTTGAGCATTCCTGTCGAAAAGCCATCATATCCCAAAATTGATCCAGTGTCCTCGGGTCCCTCCATCCACCTAATAATTTGGCCTTCTCCGATGTCGACTCTTCTAGCTCTTGGATAAAGCGGGCTTTGGGATCATCTGGGTAGGTAGGTATGAGACATCTTGGTGGTATGTTACGCCCGAATGTCGAAGGATCTCTTGAATATGGTGACATCTGTTCAAGAGGATGACCGAGAGTCCAGTTTTTGGATGCTTTGTTCGTTCGAGGGAGGAAGGCTCGCGTTTCGTAATCGTCTAGTCCAGGTATAATCAAATATCCGTGTATACGGCCCCAGCCTTTTCGCGAGCTGTTCGTATTTTCGTCATCTTCGAGGAGCGGGTTTAGCACCTTGCACCACCATTTTACCAAGCCTCTATCATCCAACACATGTTTCCCTTTGTTCTTAGCGCTTCCTGGGAAGAGATATTGCGACTGCGCACGGGCGAAAAGGTTGACGACTAGCTGCTTCGCGTGGCGTCTGCGGGTAGCAACCAGAAAATTGACGAAGGCTGCAGTAACTTCTCGAATAGGGGATGTTGTGCCTTGGGGTGGATCTAACAGATGCAAATATCCAGTCGAGTCTGCCTTGGCGACAAAGATGATGGTGGAGAAGGTAGTTGTGTAGATATAAATCTCTAGTCCAAGGACCAATACCTGCTTTGCCGAGCCAGAGTCGCCATGTTCGGTATCGACAGACACAGCTAAGAAGTGTTTCTCACAGTACGTCCTTAATGGTTTTCTCGGCCGTCTTTCTCGCGGCTCGACTTGACCTTCGGCAGGGTTCTTGGACTCGGAAGTTGGACTGTAGGCGGGAGGATAACAGAGAGAGTCGGTAACAGTAGGCGTCGTCGAGAGGTGATAGACTGAAAACTTGCAGTTTTTAGGTAAGACTCGTGCAAGTTCTTCAGCTAGTGGGTTGCTATCGGCACTGCGACGCTGGTCGCGATCATGATCACGGTCACGATCACGGCCACGCTCGAAGGGACTTGGCCGGCTTGGAGTCGACATAGTTTTTCTTCGAGGAGTTCGAATAGGTAGGGTTATTCGATTACAAAGAAAAATGAACTAGAAAACATTCTAGTTCAATATTAAGAATTAGGATTTCATGATGAGCATCTTCTATAACGGCAAAAGCTGAAAGAGTGAATCAAGCAAACAATCAATCATTGGAGTTGGCTAATGCGACGCGTAGGGACGTGTAAATGGGTAAATGGGAAAATGGGAGTGGGAGGTGGATTAAATGTAGGTACAGTGCCATTGTACCGTACAGACTGTGGATCATCCTCTGACTTGCATCTGATGCATACTGTACGAAGTACCTAGGTACTTTAGGTAGGTCCACTAAACTGCAGGTGTACCCAATTTATACCTACTGGTACTAGCGTCTGCCGATCCCCCGCTTTATCGCCGAAAGCTTATGATTGGCTCAATTGCTACAGTTGCAGGACCCACCTCGAAAAGAAAAAAAAAGCTATCGAAGCTCTTCCAAAAACACCCTTCGATTTTTATCGCTGTGGGATGAAAACAACGACATGACCCGGTAAGGGAAAGGATATATGGTCCAATGGCTCTCAACACTTCTCGACCGGCCGTGAGCCTCTCTCGCCAGGCATTGCGACACTGCCGCAACCGACCCAGCATCCCGGCCTGTTCGTTCGCAACATCTGCGTCCCGCCGGTCAGAACTGGAAGTCGAAGCCCCACGATGGAGTCGCACTCCCGAGCGCATGAGGGCTCCCTTCTCGCCGCATATAATAAGAGACCCCTCGAGATCCATATGGGAGGTGAACGACGACCCCAAGAAGCTGGACTCTGCTCTGAACAAGTTTCTGGGCCCCAGCGGAGAGCGCATGTTGCCGGAAGAGTTGAAATGGTTGGCAGTGACACATAAGAGTTTCGACCAGGGGCGGAGAGGCTTCAACGATCGCCTAGCATTTCTGGGTATGCTGGTCCCAGAGTTATACAGGAGACAGTTATACAGGGGGCCTGGCTGACACGTCTCTTAGGCCGGCAGATATCTGTGTTAGAAGCTACACAATCCATCATCACCTCCAAGGAGAACTTTGCCGAGCCGGAAAAAGACCCGTACGCGGATAGGCGCCAACCATTTGAGAATGCTGCCCTACGAAGTGTCGACAATCTTACCCAGCTGCAGCCGTCTGATATCTTCACACTGGAAAATTTAACCAAGCTCGCTTTGGATACCGGCCTCACCGAGGTGGTGAGGTGGAAACCTCGAATGGTAAGGCCACTAGTTGACATTATAGAATTTACACCATTACGTGGCGTTGCTAATAGGATTTCTATAGCCGGAGAATATTATGGGTTCTGGGTTTAGCCCGATCATGTCTGGTGCTGTGTACGCTATCGTGGGCGCTGTAGCACTACAGCAGGGAGGGAAAGTCGCGAGTCGAGTTGTGCGAGAGAGAATACTAAAGAAGATTCGACCGTGACCGATACAGAAGTCCATCTCGAGATGTCTGCAAAATGTAGCAAAATGTACAAACACCCTATACAATATACCATGACAATAGAGCATCAACTCCATATGAAGACGGCATATCAATTCCTCACCGTCTTGCCCACTCTCAACGGCGTCTACCAGATCCTCGGCTTCTTTCCCTAATACTCATAACCTCACTTAAAGGGAAACTACGGGTATACTCCCATCGAAAAACTTTTGTTTCGAGGATTCGTCTATCTAACACATGATAATAGGAGGTATTTGTCTGTGAAACTTCTTCGACTTCAGTCCCAAAACTCTGTCAACAAAAACCACCATTAAGTCAAAAGGGCCCGATATGATGCAGCAAAGCAACTTGATATCATTACGAGACTGCTATTTTGAAAAGGTTAGTGAACTCTCACGTCAGTTATACTACTTCCAAAATATCGTCTCGCACTATGAGGTACTTGGTAGCTTCATAGTCACTAATATAACACATTATCCAATGGCATCAGACCACAGAGCCTTTGGGATCTCAATCGTACCTCCATCGTGGCTCGGTCTGCTGCTTATTTGATTATAGGGGCAAGGAAGATTACGCAGATAAGCTCGCTACTTCATCTTAAAGGGTCCCAGGCGAAGTCGCAACTCTCCCGAAACCCCTAACACTCTCGCCATCATATCCGTAGCTCTGTGTAGCCTTCACTCGGATTAACATAGCGGTTTTATACTTCCGACGCGTCCCTGCTCTCGCTCCTCTATCCCTAGCCCAGCTGTAGTATTGTGCTATCGGAGCTATGGGATAGAATATGCCCCAACAGGTGGTTTATCGCCTGCAGTTTGGGGTCGGATGTGTGACGCTTCACTCCAAGCACAACTTCCTTCTTATTCTACTTCGAATGCATGCTGCCCAATATAAAATCGTTTCACGTGTTTGTGGTTTGAAAAGAAATTCCATTCAGTTCCATTCCACATCTCTCTCCCGTATCACAATTTCCCCTACGCTAGCAACACAAGCAACGTCTGGTACGCCTCGAAAGCCTCCTCTGTGTTGGCACCTCGAGACGCATCCGTCGCTAGGATGTTTGCTACTTGGATTCTTATCACGTCGAGGCAGGCGTCTATGTATGTATTGGCTGTCTTCGCGCCTCGCTCATCGAAGCCTTGCCTTGCACGAAGCGGGAGAGAGAAAGGGGAACACAGAGATTATGAAATCTTAAAGGGTTTATTACATCGAGAGATCTTTCTCTCTCAGTCCCTATTTCATCCATATATTTGTGCCTTTTTCAGGATAAACGTATAGATGCATCAGTATCAACATGGCAGTATTTGACTTCAACCCCGTCCTGGCTCTGATATCTCAGAACCAAGACAACACGACGGCCCTAAAAACCATCTTCGCCCCACGATGGGTCGACGACACCGGCTTCCGCGGCACGTCCGGCCTCGTCGTCAGCTGCGTGGGGACCCTCCTCGCATGCGTCTACACGGCTCTGCACCTCAACATGCTCAAGAACTCGGGACTTTGGGCTATTTTCAGGGCAAAGGCGAAATGGGTTGCCATCGCGCTGATGGCGCCGGAATTGGTTTTGTATATGGCGGCACAACAATTCATAGAGGCCAGGGCACTACTCACGGAGCTCAATAAGCTCAAGGACGAGCAATCAGCTTCGGGCGAATATGTATGTTGAGTTTTTTATTTTCCATGTTTCTGTTCTTAGTAGCCTGCTTCCATTTCTTCTAGCGCAGTGTACGCCGCTGATAGGGTGCTGTCGGACGAGTTAGCCAGAATTCGCCCTTGAGTATGCCTTCTTCGTTGTCATGGGCGGCCTCCAGATCGACGTGAGTGAGTTTCTGTCGGAAAATTGTCGACAGTACCAGCCGTACCACCATCAGGCTTTCCCCGGAGACTCTGTACCGAAAAGGCTGGCGATAACACCTCGGGGGCTTATCCAGCTAGCCAAGCATGGGCACTTCCTTCGCGTGTCACTGGCCACTATTGAGGACAAAAGCAAGTCCGACAAGGTGCAGAAGTTCCTCGTTGTGGGACAGCTCTGCTGGATGATCACGCAGTGCATCACCCGCTTAGTCTTTGGGCTCCCACTTTGTTTGCTCGAGGTGCATACCGTAGTACATGCGGTATGCTCGCTATTTTTATACTTATTCTGGTTTAAAGTAAGCTTCCCCACATAGAGCGTTTGGTGTTACTCGCTTTGTGAATGTTGCAAATTACTATAGAAAGTGTAGCACAGATCTAAGCAGGATTTCGGTCTGACTGTTTATGATCACCTTTACAGAAACCCCTGGATATCAATGACCCAGAAGTGATCCATCCTGAGGCCCTCAATCATATAATCGCATTCATGGTCCAGGAGCAATACTACGAGTTCCAAAGTACGCAGCTCATGGTATATCAGCCCTGGACCTCTGAGAACGCGAGTCGGTATCCGAAGGTCCTATCGTCGAAAATAAATGATCCGGGGGAGTTCACCTATGAAATGACCGACACGGGTCAGTATGCGGCAGTAGACTGGATCGACGGCGCCTGGGGCGAAATCAACTTACGTCCCGGACAGGCGCTCAAATGTGGAATCGGGTTCGTTAAACGGGATATGGACATAGGCACCGAGAAGACATCCGAGCGTGCCGACGACGCAACGACAGGAGCAGATGATGACGCCCAAGGGGACCCAGACCCCGACATCCTAAAAGTCGACTTCATCGACCAGGAGCGCTGGAAGTCCATGATAGACTTCCTCGAGCTCCGATACGGCCGGTGCCCCCACCCGTACCTATTCCACCCGCACCACGGGCCGCGGCACCCGGACGGCCACTACCACGACGCCTTCACCGCGGACCCGGGGAACATGCCGTACGCCGAGTCCGGCGTCGACATGTGGGACCTGATCTCGCACGTGCAGCAGCACCCGCTGCTGCTCCTGCTGCTCCTCGTGCTGCCCGCCGCCTACGGCGGCATCCACCTGGCGGGGTGGAACTTCGAGTTCCCCTCGCGCGCCGAGCGCGTGTGCTGGCGGGCCTCGTGCCTGCTCATCGTCGCCGCGTTCCCGGCGCTGTTCGGGCTCGCGCACGCGTGCTCGGCCGCGGAGCAGTGGGCTGTGAGGCGGCAGCTGTGGGGCGTGATCGGGCCGGATTTCTTTTCCCGTTCTAGGAATGCGATGTGGTACGGCACGCTGTTTCTTTATGCGCTGGCTAGGCTGTTCATCGTCGCCGAGGCTTTCGCGAGCTTGAGGAGAGTGCCGATCGGGGTCTTCTGGATGCCTCCCTGGTTGGAGATGGTACCGCATCTGTGACGAAGTCCGGTAGGGCGTGTTTGGAGCATGTTTGGGGTATCAAGAGGGGTTGGGTTCATATCTTAAAGTACAGTTTATTGGGTATTATAAACATCTATGGTGGAGGAGATCGAATCATTAGGTAACTTGATTTATCACTGCGCCCGTTGGACTTATTGATTATTCGTCTTCCATCCCTGATTCATCCTCAAGCTCGAAGCCCCACGAAACCATGATCTCGTGCGGATCACATAGCGGGAGGAACCCATGATCTTTCACAACCCCAACAACAAACTCACGGGCAATACAAACGACATCCCCTAGTCCATCCATGGTCCCGGAATGGTATTCACCCCACAATGCTTCAATAATACCCGTTGACCCAATCGTGTTTATAATCTCTAACCTATAGTTATTGAAACCGAGGCCCAGTGCAGGGCGATCGGATGAGTATTTGATCTATTAATTCACCGTACCAGCAGCCACCATTAACACGACCCTTTCACAAGACCTCGTGCCCCCCGCCTCAATGTTTTGAGAATATACAAAATATTCCAAGGCACCCAAGATGAAATATTTTAGCCGTCAGGCCTTCCTTTCAGAAGGGCTTGCATGCAAGCAGCTATCGACTACACTGAACAGAGAACAGAAGACATACTACCGAGGCCGACATATTATCAGGTACGGCTGTAAGTATATATGTATCCCATGTTTTAAAAGTGACGAGACGCCTGAATAGAAATATAAAGACATAACTAAACCAACGCGAACGTAATATAAAAAAGGCACAACAGATCATCCATGCCATGTGCTTATAACCGAATGTAAAAGGAAGGCTACTGATTAGCTCATCACCCTACGGGTACCCTATTTCTTGGTTACAGCACCATGGAATCATAATAATACTCTCATTGGGCCTTACAAATTACATATGGCATCGTTCTAAAATCATGCAATGAGTATCGGGCGAAGTTCAGGGGCAAGGGACGGCTTCGCAAGTATTCTCTCGAATAATAACATGAATCATGTTATCATAGCCACTGTAAGCTCTGGAAGCATACTTTGCGATCTGAGAAACACTTAGCGGCTACACAATATTATGAACAGACAATGTCGAAATGCCGTTAGGTGTCGATGGGCCCCTTATAACAATATGCACCGGCAGATCCTCGATAGATCTACGGTGATTTTTAACCAATCAGAATTTTTGCTCAGTATGAGTGTGGCTCCACTGCAGCCAATCAATGATCCTAGTTTCACTTGGGTGTACTCGTTCTGGTTTGATAAATAGGGGGTGAAGCAGCTCTTACCGTGATACGTTTTATATTATTCGTTTTATGGCTGGGAATCCTGGGGGATCATCTGACTATTACTTACATACATCAGCGGTTTAGGGGACGGGACGTATTCCTCATGATATTCGTGGCCGTGAGTAATATGTTTGTTTATACCAGGGCCTTCTTAAAACTAGCTTCCGTGTTCTATTTCATTAGTATTATATAGTGTACTCGACGAGTCTCAAGGGGCATCCTTTCGTAAATGTTGTTACTTATTGTTATGTCCTAGAACAACATCATTCCACGCCACCAAGGGTATATCAGGCCGCCACCTCTAGTAGCCATTTCAACCTTCATCTATCAATAGATTCACCCCCACCCCTAATATTTCTAGTTTCGCCTAAAGCACTTATCCCTCATTAATAATATTCGTTGAACCATAGATTAGTCCTTGGGTATGGTCGTGTAACATAAGCTTCACAAGCATGAACCGGTATCCTCTAATATTTAAACAACCGGGCCTCTTGCCCGCTGCTCTGGCTTATAATCTTTCCGTTGCGTCGCGCATAATATAACCTCAGAATTATGCAACCGACAGCAACCATAAAAAGCAAGGCTGCATTTGTCCAGTGCCCTGTCGGGTAGCCTGCTTTTACTTCGTCTGCCTTATAAATCCACACGCCGACGATCTGACCGGGAGCCCCGCCAAGACCAATGTTCAGCGCGATCGCGAGACCGACGGAGGCAGTGCTGAAAATATTCGATGAGAGCCAGCCAAGAAGTGGTGGTATACAGGCGAATGCGCCGGAAGCCGCAACAATGAGGCATCCGTAGCGAGAATGATAAGCATCTGGTGGTAAGACCGCTGAAGCTAGAAACCCGATGGCGCCAACGGTGGCTAGGGCGGCCGAATGTAGACCACGGGCATTGAAGTGATCTGCTGACCACGAGGTAAGAATTTGGATAACTGTATCCTAGTTAGCCATGCTCTTATATCATATTGTAGGCCTACATTTAGGCAGAGCTTACCATAAGCCACCGCATAAGGTGGCACGGTCATTAACTGAGCCTCTAGGTCCTTGTATCCTAGGCCAGCGGTGATAGACGGCGTGAACAAGGATAACGAACTAAATGGAACAGAGATTCCGAAATAGACGACATAGTGACCCCAGAGCCTCCAATCAACCAATGTCTCCTTTGCATCGGCCCAACTCATCGACTTGTGATGCCCCTTGCTGCCCTCAATAGCCAGTCGCTGTACCGCCAGATCCCTCTCCTGGGTAGTCAACCACTGTGCATCCTCGGGATAATCTGGCAAAAACATCCAGACCACGAACGCCGAGAGGCAGGAAGGTATTCCTTCTATTATGAACAACCAACGCCATGCGGAAAGCCCCCCGGCTTTGTTCATATGTCCGATCCCGTAGGCAATGGCGCCACCAAAAGCTCCGGCGAGAGTAGCAGAAGCGAGGATGAACGCGACCCGAATACTCCGCTCTTCTGACTTATACCAGAACGTCAGGTAGTACACCAGGCCGGGAAAAAGCCCGGCCTCAAACACGCCCAGGAGGAATCGCACCACCGTTACCGTGGCATAGCTATGGACGCCACCGAGGCCGATCGTCAGCGCTCCCCACGCGAACATGAGAATTGCGATCCACCTCGAAGGGCGCAATTTCTTGAGCAGGATATTTGACGGAACCTCGAACAAGCCGTAAGCGACCAGGAATACCATGAGGGCGATGGTATACTGGTAGTTGGTAATGTTTGTCTCAGTCATGAGATCGTCGTGAGTCGATGCATTCATGATCTTCGCATTCCCGATATTAGAACGATCCAGGTAGCACAAGAAGTAGATCCCGGCAGACAAGGGCACTATCCGCTTGTCTTGCTTCCAGCGCAGTGCCTTCTCGGCATCTGTAATAGAGCCAGCGTCGACCGATGAGTTGACATCCTGGCGTGCTGTCAGCAAGAACGCACATGTAACTCGGATTCATTAATATGTATCGTATCGGTATTACCTCTACACCGCCTTCGATATCATCTACATATTTCTCGTCCGCCATCTTGTTGTGTAGTAATGCAGTTGAGGCCGCAACTTAGCTCAGTCGCTTATGGCAGATTATTACTCGACCTCAGTCAAGCGCACCTACAAAATGAGGAGAAGGTGTTAATCATTCTCCCAACAACGCTGAGAGCAGAGTTTGAAAATAAGATTAGGGCCCATGGACCCGGATATGTAATCGACTAGGGATCGACGAGGTATGGATTGCAAATGCGGGGGTTCGGAAGACGGACATTGTGGGGGGTCGGGGTTGACACCAGTGACCAGACTGGTTGAGGCTTTCACGATCCACTTCGGTAGGTGATATCCCTTGAATTTGGTAGGTATTTATCCTAGCCCGCTATGGAGTACCGATGCTGTATATTTCTCTAAACTACCTACGATTCCTTTCAATACGGAATCTGCAATACCCTTGGGAAACTAACTAGTCATTCATAGGGTCATTCAATTAGATTTTTCCTGATTTAACTATTTTTGCATATAAGTGAAAGACTCGGGAGTGCAAAAAGAGTGAGACGTGTCTGAGTCGTGAATGCCACCGCCTAGTTGCTATAGGTGAACAGGGAAAGGGCGGAGTTGGTACCGCCCTCGCAGGCAAACCCGTCAGTTGGTGACCAATCAATTATTGTAATCCCACGAGGTCCCGCGTTAGGTTGAAATCCTTTTAGTCAACACTATCCCGTAAAGAAACAAGATCTATGCAAGGAGGTTCCCAAACAATGCTTAACATGATTGCTCTCCTCGACCAAGAAAAACAGGAATGGGAATCTTAAAATTCGAAGCTATTGCTCTATCATTCCGACTATCTTCAGGGTGCTGAATGTGGCCATCGACCACAACTAGGTATGTATGTATAGAGCAGGACTAGAACCTTCAAATTGAGGTTACTAGTTCTACCAACGCGCAAGGAAGAGGGTTCAACAATGGAATAAATGCTTCGATGCTATCGATTTCTCTCGAAATGGATTGACATGGATCGGATTTTGCAAGCCGAGGAGGTAAGGAACCCAGGTTACGCTATTCTTCAGAGTTCTTTCTAGTCTACGAGATTAGTGTGCGGCACAAAATGGCACAAGGCTCGCATATTGTTGAATGCCATTGAGGTTGTTATGCTTGCTAGATATACATGACCGAACTTTTAAGTTGAAACAGAAGAATTCCCTTGGCGTGCGCTGATTTCTCAGATTAAACTTCCCCGAATCTCTACAGATTTATCCTTTGTGTGCCGGGTTTCAATACTTGTATGTCTCGCGAGGATGCTTAATTGGAGATTCTATTTATTGCCGGTACCTATAGAGTGCTTCACGATGCCTTGTACCAAATGTTGGACTTAAATAGTATGTAGATTCCAGCCACTGGGACTACTCTAAATATCAATAATGGCAAAACTCGTGAGACTCGTTATTCATGTGATATAACCACTGTATCAATATATATTTCGATTTCTTCTTTAATACTGCTTCTTTGTGCTTTGCCCTCGGCAACTTCTTTTCTAACGTTCTTAAATGTCAAAACACAATTTTTACGCCACTCATCCCGATAGTGTGTCGAATCATCGCGGTGGAGATGTTGTTAGATAGCCCTTTCATGAACCTCTTTTAGTTGCTTATCTCTAAATTTAATCGATTTCAGAAACTATTAGCAATATAAGACAACACATTGCAGCGACACACCTTACATTCATACAATATATCAAGGCTTGTTCTAACAAGAAGTCAGGATTTACTAGTGAATGGCAGTCGTAAAAGTGTAATCAAATTCGCCATGATACCAATAATAATTCAACCATTTCAAGTCAGATTTGCCTCAGGTGAATAGGGTAGCCTTACAAAGCGACTTAGCAATTTTCTAAAAGATCGAGAAACTGATTCTGGGAAATTTCCATCCAACCTTGTCATAACGAGCATTGGTTTAGGAGAATTAGGAAAAGCCCTTTGGAAATCTTGTCACCCACACTGGTTAATCCGGTGGGGCTTTGGGTAATAGAGGGAAGAACTAAATTAAGACATAACAGTATACGGGATCCCATTGAATGATGTTTAGTTTGTTATAATTAGATAGAAGTTTCAACGTTGCGTGAGAATTGTTCAAGGCAACATGCTTAGGTACCTAGCCTTGAAATAATCATTTTGCCTCTTGGACTGAAGTCAAGTCGGCTTCATACATACCACCTATGAAACATGTGTTAATAATCTTTCCGCATTATATTGACAAATATGAGTAAGTTTTCTCATTTCCCGCTAGGGCTTATTATGATACAAAAATTAAATAATTCGGTGCCTTTGCTTCATTCGTGATTTTAGTCAACTTCTGTATGCTAGCGTATTACATAAAGAAAATGAATAGCGTGTTATGTCGCATGGTCATAGATCAAGGGCCTATATTTATTTCCACGTGAGATACCACGCGAAAGGTTACGCATGATGCCTATTGGTAGGGCTGGAGCATAGACTACTAGAGCTATACACAACACGGTGACATGTATCTTAAGCCGTACAAATTCAGAGGGCTTAATTACCGCTCACAGGCATATAATAGTTGATGCTTATGAGATTTTCGGAGTCCCATCTTATATACTCAAAATATGGCACCCTCGAGAGCCCAAATTCAAATTCAAGTATCCATGATAAACTCGGCTATGAACAACCGATTCTTGTCGTGACTCGATCAGACAGTCTAGTGACCATCGAAACCATTTCATTACTCAAGCTTCGCCACAGCCGCCCTCGCTTCCTCGCCAAAATCAAAGACGCGCCCTCCGATCATCAGCCGAGCCTTGTCATCGGTGCCGTTCTCTAGGATGAGCTTCTTCGCCATGAAGCCCCTGCCGAACGCATCGCTGACCTTCTCGATGGCCTCGCCCTCGGGGAGCCGGGGGAACTGAATGATGTTACCCTGGGCGTCCTTGAGCGCGGCGGCGGCGGAGTCCCAGTACCACTCCCACTGGTAGGCCGGGTCGTAGTAGGCCCAGGGGTTGGCGACGTCCTTGCACTTGCGGGTGGCTCCCGCGGGGAGGAACGGCACGACCTGGTTAACGTACGTGTTCTGCACGAAGTCCGAGACCCAGAGCAGCGGCGGCGGCGTGTGCTCCGTGTCCATCCTGCAGATGGCGGCCGTAGGCGGCTCGAGGTACTTGAACTCCGGGTGGAGGAAGATGGCCCGTAGTAGGGCCGCGTGGTTGACGGCCATCTCGTAAGCCTTGGCCGGGCTCGGGTGTGTGAATCTGTCGTTGTCTGTCATTGTTTCTTATCTTCTTGAATTTATTTCTAACGAGGTCAGGTTGGTTCGTATGTTGAGGATAGTGAACTAATTAGCATTGGCATGATTGTACATGATATGATGTACATATATTTAATTGTGGACCGTCCAATGTGGAGGTCTGGATAAAAGGGGAGGAATAAATGCCTCTTGGATACAGTTCCGTATGTTGGGTACTTATCAGGTATGACTTTAACTAAAGCAGTGTTCCTATTCTTTTTTAATTCTTCAATGTTTTCTTTTCTTTTCCTCATATTAATTTTCCCTCCCTTTAAATAGGTCGGTGTTTTGATTAATATTCTATAGGGTCATCATCTGATTAGCGGTAGTACCTATATAGTTCACTAATTCGGATAGGTATATACATGTACAACTAGGCTAGACCGTCAACACAGTAACTAATGCGATGGTCAGTCAGAGTTATACGCCAATAAGATAAACATGGATATGAGAATTTCTAAGTACCCCTTAAAGGTATATAACTCGTTTGGAGATTTTTCCCTACCCAACATAGTATTTCCCCTCACCGATAATACTATATACCTACCTACGTAACTTGAATTACACACGCTACCCCTCTCGAGGTAATAGGTACCCCCATCCTTTCGACATCCTACCGATAACGCTGTAGTACCAAATGTTCTCACCGAGTCACATTTTGCATTTTGTCGATTCTTGTCGTCCTTCTACCGGTCTTGGTTCCATCTTGGCTTTCTAATTGGCTATAGATAAATAGTAAGTTTCAAAAATGTCTGAGCAACATACGATCGTCATCCAAAGACCAGAAGGCCCAGTAGCTGTGCTCTTTGGAGAAGCTACTGAGGAGCAGCGGTACAAGGTCCATCAACTGGGCGCGAGCGCGTTTGGCTGGCCGCTGTCCGAAGACGACTACGCCGAGAGAGAAGAGTTTCTTGATCCGTTACCGCTCACCCGCAATAGAAGATGGCGATTTTGGTGTCTCGCGCGAGCTGACGAGCCAGGCCAAGTTGTCGCAGCGTGCAAAACGATACATAGAGACCTCCTGATACGATATGTGCAAGGCGTGCGACAACAGCAAGGCTATGGAATCGCGTCTGTTGTGACACACCCACAGTACCGCCGCTGCGGATTGGCGGCTTTTCTCTTGAAGAGCGTTGCCGGGTGGTTGGATGGGCCAGGGGATGCGGCTGCGAGCATTCTGTACTCGAGTGTCGGCGACGTAAGTTTCATATCATGTGCACAGGTTCTTAGAGAAGGCGGCCTTTAACGCAATCGCAGTTCTATGTTGATAAAGGGTGGAAGATGTTGCCTGCATTTCAATCTGAACTCTTGGTCGCATCAGCTCAGTGGGATTGTACAACCTTGCCAGGCGCTCGAATTCTGACCAAGGAGGACGTCCCGAGACATTGTGCTACTGATATAGAGTACCTTACAAAGGAATTCACTAGGTATCAGCTTCCTGTCACAAACGACACCCGAGCGACCGTACTTCCTACTGAAGATATTGTGAGCTGGCTCCATGCTCGAGATGAGTTCATGACTATGAAACTTAAGGGTAAGGTGCTAGAGGTGAAAGGTGCGGCTTGTGATGAGGTAGGAGTCTGGATATACTGGTACCACGACTATCGCAGGCAGGCTCTCATAGTACAACGGGTCCATACAGGATCTGATGACAGCGAAGGAACGATGAAGGCGCTGGCCAGACTCTTGATTGAGGCGCTGACCGAGGCGAAAGAGTGGGATCTGCCCGCCGTGACTGTCTGGGACCCAAGCCCAATAACGCAACGTGTGATACAATTCCTAGCAGAGGAGCTGGGCATTCCGGTGATTAACGAGGAGCGTACAGATGCAGATATCCCTTCTATAAGATGGAGGAATGCCGAAGAACGCAATGTCGTCGTCTCACCGAACGAATTCTATGCTTGGCACTGAAAGCCCCATGATCCTACCGAAATCATGACTTGGCAATGCTAGAGTGCAATTTTAGAAGCAAGGGCAAACATTCCTATTCAAACAAAATCCTATCAGGCAGCCGTTTAATGATTATATATTAACATATTTTATATCATATATAACTGAGAGCAACGAAGGGGGAATGCGGATCTGGCCTGGCCTAGCTGTCTAGGTGGTAAGATATAGAATTCAAGAATGCTATTTACATAGTTCAAGATCAATCCTTGTAGCAAATTGCAGTTGATAGAAGTGAAGTTGTTAACACTACTCCATCCACATACAAGCAGGAATACATGCAGCGCTACACAGGATCTAGCCTGGTCCATGTTCTTTGCCCGCCGAAGAACTAGGAAATATTAACTGTACTAGTCGCAGGCCATCTCGGCAAGTGGGTCTGAGAACATGAGGAAATGCGACTTGTATTACTCCGTATGCGGGTTAATGTATAAAAGCCAGATGCAAACTACCTTAGACTACCGAGTGGACCAGCACGGAAATGTGCAAGGTACATATGTGCTAGATGCTAGAACTCGATTGACGAATCTCTGTTATCAAGAAAGAAGTCAGCATGCCAATTTGTCCTAGTTAAGTCGCCGATGAGGTTATCTTGATAGTGAGGTTATGAATGAGTAAGCCCCTTTTTCCAACTGCGTGTTATACCACTTTAGCTCCAACCAAGTTTACTCACCGTGAGACTTATGTTTAGCCAGTGTCTTACACAATACTATCTAGCTTTAATTATTTCTCCCAAATATTACGGATAACACTAATAAATGAATCCAAGCCACCCACCACATCATCATCGCCAGCCTACAGGTGCAGCCTGGGGTCGGTATGTAACAAATTCTTTTATTACAATAAACCTGTTTGCTATGTAGGTAGGAAATAGCCTTATGCCGATAAGACAATAATCTGGAGCTTTGGAAAGGAGTCTGGGGTTATGTTGGGATTCGTAAGATCGGCAGCCATGGCGGATGTTGATTCACTCGGTTGGCCAAGGCGCATGCAAGTGATAGATAACGAGTACGGGGTCAACTGGAGATGTCTCACTCCACAGGCATAATAATCCTTGATTGACTGCTGACAAAAAAAAACACCTGGATCGGATCATCAAGCCTAACATAGCCTGCCTACTTTGTAGCCAAGATGGGTAGGATGTTGGTTAGATTATAGGAAAAGCAATAGATGAAGGCGTCGGGTTACATTCCGATAAGGTAAATTATGTACTACTGAAGATGTAAACTAATATAGGTATACCTGGAACCACCATGGTCTCACGGTGCTCGAATGTCTCCCTACTTGCCGCCCCCGGGAGCCCGAAGGAACGTGCAGATGTAACCTTGCCGCCAAGGGAAACCGGGAACCCCTGCACGATTCCAAGACCCCCATGGTGCGGCGGATTGAACGATGATGTAAATTGCCCAGCCAACCCATTGGTTGGCGGTGTTTTCCCTCTGCTGTTCTGTCACTCTTACCATCTCTTATTATTACGAAACAGAAATGTTCATTTTCGTGGCCGCGACCCGATGGTTTCTAGACTGTTGTGATGACCCCTGATCAAGATGGCGGGTGATCTTCCATTATCGCAGCCCTGTCAGACATGCGACACAACGGTGGAGAAGACCTTCACTTGCATCCAGTGCAACAATCTCGCCTTCTGTGAGGTCTGCTGGCCAAAATGGGTGTTGCATGTGTCCGGAGCTGTTGGTTGGTAAGTATATACCGGAATTTTATGCTCGCAACTTGAACAACACCGAATGCTATTCGCACCTCTACCTATTACCTACCTTCTAGTTCCAGTCTGTTCTCTACTTCCTGGAGAAAGCTAAGCCTCTAACTACTATGGGTAATCGCTAGGAACGGGAAACCTCATGAAAAAGCGGACCCAATCGTTGTCCATCGGCTCCGTCAGATACTGGAACCGACGCGCACGGAAGCAGAACATGAATTCGAGCTGCTCGAGGACCAAGACACCACCTGGTTCGGGTTTGGCCGGGATGCCTACGGCCATCCTTTACTCCATGACTATGGGCGCTTCGCCGCTATTATGGCCGAGACCACCACCGACGAACACAATGAGCGTTATCCTCAGCTTGCGTCGTTCATCGGCGAAACCGGTAAGCAGTCACGCGTGAACTAGAGTTGCTTATTATGTTCAAATAGGGGCGATCGCAGAGATGATACGACTGACTGTGTTATAGGCGCTGGGAAAAGTACTCTTATCAAACTACTCATTGAGCGTCAGAACTTGACGTCTCCCGAGGAGTCCAACTATTACTCGCCCGTGACGTCGTCTAACCAAGACCGCATATCCACTACAGGAGATGTTCACTTATACGCTGACCCATCGACTCTATATAGCACTTACCCGCTGCTTCTGGTCGACTGCGAGGGACTTAGCGGGGGTGAGGCTATGCCTAAGCAGTTGAGGCATAACTCTCAGGACGGAATACAACCGGAATCCAATGAATACCGTCCAAGGAGGTATAGTGCGCCGAGAAGGATCGAATGGGCCGAGACACCACAGACGCAGAAGCGGGAGTTTGCAGTCGGCCAGCTGTACCCTCGAATCCTATACACTTTCAGCGATGTCGTGATCTTCGTCCTGAGAAATCCGAGGTCGTTCGAGTCGACAGTGCTACCAAAGCTGATAAGGTGGGGGGCGGCTTCGATCGACAAATCAATCAACCAACCAGTACTCCCGCATGCGATTATCGTACTTAATGCTACCGATGTCGACGTCGACGAGAAGGAATGGGATGTCACCAAGGCTACGCAGTTGCTCATGTCTGACATTCATGGGGCAATCGTCCGGGAACCAGCCCTTCAAGAGTATGCCCAAACATGGCGTAATCGCGGGAAGATGATAAACAGCACCAAGGATCTCCTAGAGTGTTACTACGCCTCTATCAGCGTTATCAGGATTCCATATAAGGGGTCATACAGTAAGGCTCTTTTTACAATCTTCTGCTATTTGTTTAACCTTCATGTCAATGCGCTGTTATATCATTCATAGGCTCTAAGTAGCTCTGATAGATCTTTATCGACCCCTTGAGTGTGCTGTGTGGAGTAACTGCTGACTATAAGCACTGCAGTGTTGATGAACGAGCAGGTCGGCAAACTCGCAGACCTAGTCAAAGACCGATGTGCGGCGTCGCATTTTAGGAAAAAGCAGGTACGCATGCTAGCCAACACGGAGAAGCTTCAGTTCTATCTTCAAGCCGCGTACGATCACTTCACGAGATATTACCAAACGCCGTTCGACTTCGTCAAAGAGACCCTTAGGCACAGTCCGATCTCTCGAAACTTCGAGGGCAACATCTTGAACCTAGCACTATCGATCAAGGCCAAGTGCAAAGTCCCGGCGTTTAAAAACAATGCGGAGCAGATCTTTCGGGCGATAGGTCCAATGATAGCATCATGCGTCATGCTCGATGCTGTACGCCAGGGGCTGCCGGGTACGTTATAACATGGCTTTCTTAGACCTCTTCTTCCAAGGTCTAGCTCGTCTAATAAGATTGGTGATATAGGTACCGTGGGTCGACTTCTCGATGATCGGTATGCTCAGTCGTGTGCGGGAGCTCTGCGACTCTTCGCCGACATATATTGGCCGTGCAGCTTTACAAACCCGACTTATAGCGGAGAATTAGGCCAGTGTTGTAATGTCAAGTCAGGGCACAACCCGAAGGGCCACCAAAATAAGCAGGGCAAGATAATAGGCGATGGAGATTACGAGTCCGACTTCAGCATCGCCAACTTTGGACCGGTGTGGGAACAACTTATAAGGACCTGTCTTGCGCAGGTTCAAGCCTCGAGCTTTAGACTGGGCCAAGAATTTCCGGACAGGACTGAGCTCCAAATCGCCGCTCTTCTCCACCAAGAACGCTTGAACGAACTCTACGCTAACACTCTAGACTCGGCGACTGACTATGTCAGTTACTCTGCATGCCTATGCTGTCTGAGGGAACTTCCCGAATGCGCTCTGCCGTGTGGTCACGTGTTATGTATGTCTTGTATCGAGATATACGGAACTAGAACCTCGAGGACTACTATCGAGATAAGCCGATGTCCCTTGCACGTTCGTGATCCCATTGTCAATACGCCATATGTTATCACAACAAAACCACGCTATGCTGGTTCTCGTACCCTATGCCTTGACGGGTATGTTCTGAGAGACTCCAATGAGCCCATGAATAATGCTGACATAATGACTGTAGCGGTGGAATTCGAGGTGTCGTACAGCTTCAAGTCCTCAGAGAGATCGAAATGATACTAGGCCCGGACTTACCCATCCAGCTATTTTTTGACCTGATCGTAGGTACTGAGTAAGTATATGAGCATTCTGAAGCTACTTTTACTTGGCTAAAACATTTCAAGCACTGGAGGCATCATAGCTATCGCTCTAGGGGTGAAGAAATGGACAGTCAATTCTACGATTGATAAATTCAAGGATCTGTGTAGGGAAGTATTCATCCCGCGCAAGATGTCTAACGTGCCGCTGGTGGGTGCCCTATCGAGCCTCTACCATGGAAGCCACTACAATACCCTGCCGTTCGAGAAAGCGTTGAAGAGATACTTCTCCGAGCAGCCTTTCTTCGCTGGAGGCGCCAATCGGTCCCGAGTTGCTACGTCGAACAGGGTCGCTGTCACCGCTGAGACAGCCATAGATCGCCAAGCTGTTGTCTTTGCGAACTACAATCGTCCAGACCCGCCTAATAAGAGTAAGGATGAAATGACAGACTTAGACCGTAAGAAGCCAGTATGCTGATATTAGCTATGTCTAGCGCTCCCGTACAGGTTTATTCGGTCAGACGCGCCTTCGAAGGAAATACGAATATGGGAAGCGTAAGTACCGAAACATTCTGCTCGATATCACAAAGGTGAAGCTGACACGGTGCAAACGAAAGTGCCCGAGCTACATCCGCTACCTCCCCCTTTTTCAAGGCCTTTCTCAAGGCCGACGACAACCGCGAATATATCAATAGTGACATGCGGTATATGTGTCCGATATTCGTCGCTCACAATGAGTCGAAATTAATATGGAACGACATCGCTGATGCGTTGCCCGACTTGTTGCTCTCCATCGGCGCTGGCCAGAGCATCCGGGATAGCAGTTGCGGCGATGCCAATAATAGCCGGAACCTGGGACGGGCTACGACTAACGATTCCAGCGGTACTAACCCTGTCAGCCCCAGCGCCATCATCAGACAGGGCCGAGGTGGTCTCGGCAACTACAAACGGCAGTCAAATTCTCCTCCTGCATCAGGAGGGTCCGGGTCGAAGAACGCCGTTAATGGATATATCGTTCGCAATCCACAGACGCCGATGCTGGTCTCTTTCAACAACCCTTTAACGGGCAGGACGGATCGGCTTAACGACCAGCGGGAATGTGACAAGACGTGGAACAAATTCGTGTCCGGTAAAGCGACTGGAGAGGCGGCTTGCCGTCGCTATATGCGGATCAGTCCCGAGCTGGGGTCGAAACTCCCCAAGTTCGATGAGGTGCAGAAAATGGAGGAAGTGGAACAAGAAGCTGAGGCGACGCTGCGGCAGATTGCCCCTGACATCGTTGAGATCGCCCACAGATTGGTTGCCAGCACGTTCTTCTTCGAGAAAGATCCCGGCAGTGTCCGACAGACCGCTTCGGGGTTCACTTGCACAGGTAAATGATGAGCTTTTTTTTTCACTATTCCTACTTTATTCAACATCAATAGCCACCTCTTATCTCCTACTTGCTAATACCTCCCACAGGTTCCATCTACTGCCGGTTCCGGCCTATTTCGTCCGAGCTTCAAGCCCTGGGGTGGTTCCTGATATCCCGTCTCGAGGGCACCTTCGAACCGTACTTCCTCTTAGAGGAAGAGGACGAGGGCCGAGCCTCATGGCCTGTCCGGCAGCTCGTGCTTTCAGAGTCGGTGCTGCAAGATATGCATCTACAAGGAAACTTCCACCTGGATCCCGTCCGTATCAACGCAGCCACGGAGAACTCCGAGGTCAAGATTTCCCTCTGTCTCCAGACCCACCCGTATCCGAGCGGCGTGACAGTCCTGCCTATCAGTGGGTTCCCTCGGCGGCTCATGGCTGAGGATGGCAGCGTACAGCAAGCTGGTAAGTGCACGAATCCCTATTTCTGAAGTATATTGTGAAAGAGCCGTATAGGATCGGTGCTGACAATCTACGCCTCATCTAGCTCTGCTTTCTCCAACGCACTCTTCAGCAATCGGAAGAACAACTGCCTTAGGTAACTCGTCAACACGCTCATCTATTGAGACCCCAAGAGCCGCCGTCGCCACTACTTCGACTGCTATAGACCTGGCTCCTCTGTCCCCGGTGTCCAACTTCTCTGCCGCCACTACTATTTCTGCCGCTGAACGAGGATTATCACCGGGGCCATTCATAAAGCCAATGGTCAGCCATGAGTCGTTTCGCAAGCTGCCATCAGGCAGGAAGTCGGAATTACCAGTGGAGTTGGAGGGCTGAAACGTCAGTCCGCTGAGGGGGTTATATATCTATTATCAACACCATACCTCCTTTTGGCCTATCTGGGATTCATATATCAGGGACCTAACGGCGTACATCAATGACCCAGGAAACATGAATTGGGATATTTTCTATGGTGTTTAGTACTGCAACTGTGCGCAAGGACCTAATGAGGATCATGATGAAAATCTCCAGGAGTTATTTGCTCAATCCATATCGCATCATCTCGATCGATCGCCGCTATTCTATTCACACAAGTTTTTTGTTTAGTTTTCCGGGCCGTTTCATGTATACTACGCAAAGATTAAGACAATCCTATTCGAAAAATGCCTTGAAATCACAGCATGTATACCCAGATTGCTTTCAGATAATGCTAGATAGGGACGAGTCGTCCAATGCCGGCAAATGTACACCACTTAGCCCTACACGCAACCCATTGATATCATTTCTATATAAAACAAGTTTTATGTACCCGAGTCCGACAGAATCTCTCGATCAAGACAAACCGGGCTCCACCCACCAGGGGAACGGATAGTCAACCACCCTGATCCCCGAGTTCGCCTCGAAGTAATCCTTCCACCCAGCGGGCACACCGCCATACAGCCTGATGGTCTGGAGGCTCTCTGCCCCGGCAATGATGCGCAGCAGCTCATCCTCCTTCTTGCGGTTCATGCGGCCGTACCACGCGCCGTCGCGGACGGGCCGCGGCCGCCAGTCGACGACGAGGGTGGTCAGGTTGCGCGCGTGCCGCACGACCTCCCCGAAGAAGGCCAGCCAGCCGTTCCAGTTCGGGTACTCCATCGCCACGAGCAGGTACAGCGTGCGCAGGCGCGCGAACCGCAGCGTGCCGCGCACGGCGAACCCGATGCGCCGGTCGCTGTACTGCCCCAGCTTGTGGATCCGGAGGAAGGCCTGCTCGTGCACCGCGGGCGCGAGCTCGCGGTAGAGCGCCTTGCACGCGAGCATCAGGGCGGGGAGCGGCGTCGAGTAGCACGCGTCGCTCTCGAAGTAGGTGAGCCCCGGCCGCAGGGTGTCGTTGAAGTCCGTGTACTCGAAGCTCAGGTAGAAGCCGTATATGCGTTCCCGCACCTCGAAAGGCAGCTGGAATAGTGGCGAGTTTTCGTGCATTGTTCTGCGGTGATGAAGCCAGTGCCGTCAGACTGAATACCAGAAGTAAGTATTTCTTTTGACTCAAGTTTATGAGACCCCGAAGATACGAGGTGGGATTTAAGTCAGACTATAAATAAATCGTCAGGACGCGTCTGAAAGGGAATATTGTAATTCGAAAATTCCTCAAGCAGTAGTTGCAGCAGTGCCCCTATTCGCATGCCCTTACAAATGACTATTGTAGTTACCTAGGGAGAAAATGGTTGTTGAACCCCTCTTCTAATAGGTAATAGGCACCGCGTATATGCAGCTGAACGGCTCAGCCCTACAGGGGTTTCCCTTGGGCCACCCGTTCCTAGGTCCGATACATAACGTTTCACTACCATTTCTTCCAAGCCAGTCGTTCTCCTCATACTGCAGCTCATGACTCCGTGACAGGCACTGTCATAGGTAATTAATACGAAATGCCATCGGCCATAGTGAGATTCTTAGAGACCATCATATTGATCTTCCATAGTATATATCTTTTGATCCAATGAATTCTGAAGCCTGTTCCATTCCACTCCCGATTCCCAAGCCAAATATCCCAAAATAACTACGTTGCGAAGTGGGTAGGAGACTCGAATAGACCAGACCAATCAATCAAACAACGAAAAGAAATCCTAAACCCGTACTTATACCCCAAATCGCCGCCCATGCTTAAATGCAACTCTCCCCCCCCGTTCCCCCTCAAAAAATGACCCATCCTTTTTACTCCGCCCGCCTCGCTCTCAATACACCAAATCGAGGTCGTCCGACGTGTACTCGTAGTCGTTGTCGTCAGCGTCGGCGGCGCTGGCGTGCTGGTACTGCTGGTACTCGGCGATGAGGTCGTTCATGTTGGACTCGGCCTCGGAGAACTCCATCTCGTCCATGCCCTCGCTCGTGTACCAGTGGATGAAGGCGCGGCGCCGGAACATGGCCGCGAACTGCTCGCCGACGCGCTTGAGGATCTCCTGCAGCGCCGTCGTGTTGCCCACGAACGTCGCCGACAGGCTCTGCCCCTTGGGCGGCACCGCGCACAGCGTCGTCTGGATGTTCTCCGGGATCCAGTCAACGAACAGCGACGAGTGCCGGCTCTGGATGCTCCGGATCTGGTCCTCGACTTCGCGCGAGGATATCCGGCCGCGGCTGTGGGGCGAGATAGTTGGTATTGTTAGCACCCTGTCGAAACATCCCATCGGAAGAAGATGAATTATGCGACACGGATCAATCCGATCTAGTGTCGTAATGACAGTAGAGAGCGCACTTACAAAATCGCCGAGCAAGTAAGGAACCGCCCATTCCTGAAATCGCAAGCGGCCATCATGTTCCGCGGGTCGAACATTTCCTGCGCGAGCCCCTGCGCCGACTGCCGCAGGAACGCCCTCGCGCCAGGCATACTACTCGTCAGGGGGGCAAAGCCGACCATGAAGAAGTGCAGTCTCGGGAAGGGTATCATGTTGACGGCGAGCTTGCGCAGGTCCGAGTTAAGCTGTCCCGGGAATCTGAGCGACGTCGAGATGCCCGACATGACGGACGACACGAGGCGGTTGAGGTCCGGGTACGACGGGTTCGCGAGCTTGAGCGTGCGGTTGCAAATGTCGTACAGCGCCTCGTTGTCGATGCAGAAGGTCTCGTCGGCGTTCTCGACGAGCTGGTGGATCGACAGCGTCGCGTTGTACGGCTCGACCACCGTGTCCGAGACCTTGGGCGACGGGATCACCGAGTACGTCGCCATGACGCGGTCGGGGAACTCCTCGCGCACCTTGGACAGCAGCAGCGTCCCCAGCCCGGCGCCCGTGCCGCCCCCGAGCGACTGCGTGATCTGGAAGCCCTGCAGCGAGTCGCACACTTCAGATTCCCGCCGCACCACGTCCATTACCTCGTCAACGAGGTCGGCACCCTCGGTGTAGTGGCCCTTTGCCCAGTTGTTCGCTGCGCTGGTTTGTCCGTACACGAAGTTATCTGGCCGGAACATGTTGCGAAACGGACCGGACTTGACGGCGTCCATCGTCCCAGGCTCTAGGTCGATCAGGATGGCGCGGGGGACGTATTTCCGACTGTATGCCTAAAGCATAAAGTAGAGTGAGCGCAAGGGAAGGCAACAAGACTTCAAGAACTGGATAGGAGGAGAACGGAACGAACCTCGTTGAAGTAAACCCCGATACGCTCCTGCTGGAGTGAATTTGTTCCATGATATGTCCCGTTTGTGTCGAGGCCATGTTCTCCTGCAATGGTCTTCCTGTACCTTGAGTTAGGATTTCTCTTGACACGACAAGTCGATTGTGAGGGGTCCATATCGTATCGAATGACACGTACCAGAAAGCGGAGCCGATTTGGTTCCCCTGGACATTGATTTAATACTTCAGCCTCTTCATTAAAGCTGGGCGATGATATGGACTTCTTACGCATTGGCCTGTTGATAGATGTATCTATCGAAGCACACGAGGTCAAATTAGCTTAGAGTCCAGATTACCAAAAAGGGTGCTGAGCCCTCAAAACCCGTTGAGGTTCTAGGAGAATTCTGGTAATGAAACCTCAGAGAGGAGGACTTACTATCTCACGCATCTTGAATTTTAACACAACCTCGTGTCCGTATACCCAGGTCAGTATAGCAGCCTACGAACCTGCTTACATGAGAAGCCTTCCCGCATCCAGGATCTGGTCCTTTGAATTCGTAATTTTCTTGGACTTCTTCTCGAACCTAGCTCCCAGAACCGTGGAACTCACGAGTGGGAAACGTCTCCAAGGGGCTCACTTATACTTATAGTTCAAATACAAGCGTTGTAAGCCATTCGCACATGTCAACAATAACGAGCAGTAATAATAGGCAGAAGAGAATGCAAAATGTCGGGACAGCAATGTAATTATGACCTGGTTAGGCACCGGTTAAATCGTACCCAAATGCCTGATGTCACTCATCACGAGCAAAACCTATTTCGATTTGATACGTTGCCGGTGGGTATATATTCTAACTGGCTCCGGGGAGGTGGAGATCGCGGATTGACACGGCATTCGGGCTCTTACTGCATTCCCCGGGGACCCGGCGTCTCCAATGATCGGACTTCAGGTACTGACAAACTGGTCCCCTTGGTGTTATTAGTTTTATAATTTAGTCATCTTGGGCTGCAATCGTCACGCGCAAGTCCTATCAGCTATATACACGGTTGAGCACCCAAGAACTATTCGTACAAATCATGCCCCGCCTTGGCATGTATAGTATCCTATAAGGGAATGCGAAAGGTTGAAGGTTGACCTTAATAATGAAATCATCTCTAATGACGATGATAGACCAAGGTACACGAATCAATGGATGAGTGTTCTTGAAACCGTAATATATTCGTAAGGCATACACGTTGCTCTGTAATGAATATGAGGAATTAGCTGCGCGTCAGATCCACACATAGGCGCATGCACTAAGAGTTAGAAAGGGCCTTCGCGTAGTATTTCACCCTGGTTGATGTTGGCACATGGTTGAAGATAGTTCACTAAAGTATAAGTCAGGTATGCAAGGACAGGTGTATAGGGGTTTTTCTTGGTTTGCGAATGAGTAGTATGTTATCAAGTTTAAGAAGGGGCACTTGGGATGGGATTAAACATATATCAATACATCCATGGGCCAGACAGTTGACATGCACAAAGCTTTTAATATGTTGCGACTCTGCCTCATATGTAGCTTGGATGATTATCGGGCCTTTGACGTTGTTAGATAGGTCACTAATGGCTTAGGAAGACATTCTAAACACTAATTGCGAGCTGGAAACAGCAGGGAGAAAACAAAATGGATTGAATTAATGAAATACCTTGCCGCGAAAGATGAGCGACAGCGAGTGTGTCGTGAAACCTTATAGTCCACAAGTGACATCCTAATATAGATACCTGATTCTGCTGTGACCTCCGACTCGCATTGTGCGTCAACACATGTAATATTCCTGCATCCATCCACCACTTATACGTATATTAGTACGTCCTTGTCACCCATGAGAAACTGCTACAGGATATTAATTCCCCTATGCACAACCATGAAGCCACCGAGATAGCTGGATATCATCTAAAAGTCTCTCCATCATATAGCCTTCAGTCTGAGGTAGTATCTGACTAGGCATGAGGACGCCAAAGATGATGATCTATGGAAGGGTATAGCATCGA
This sequence comes from Biscogniauxia marginata, assembly GCA_022695795.1. Classification (NCBI taxonomy): domain Eukaryota; kingdom Fungi; phylum Ascomycota; class Sordariomycetes; order Xylariales; family Xylariaceae; genus Biscogniauxia; species Biscogniauxia marginata. The sequence goes on along the minus strand of MU404058.1, from coordinate 402,731 downwards.
TACGCCACGGCGCGATCATCAAAGTCGCCGAGGCTGGTCAGACCAGGAGGGCCTGGGGGAATGGTGAGGATAGACCCAGGGCCGGTATTCTCGCAGAGGGCATTGCTAGAGAGATATCAGTCCCCAATCAATCTAGAGGACTCGCTACACAGAATATAAAAGAGTAAAGAAGAAGAAGAAATGTATTTCATACGTTGCATACCTACATGGCCATAGAAACAAGCAGAGGCCCAGGAGAGAACAAATGGAAGATGAAGAGAGGAATAAGAGAGGAATAGAAAGTTTACTTACTCGTACAGAGTACAGTTCCACTGCGAGTACGAACGTGCCGACGAGACGCCCTGCGGATTTCCCACGCGGAGATCATCAGGGAGAGGAACTAAGGATCCCCCCCAGAAGGGAGAAGCATGCGTCAGTCCAACATATCTACACCACCAGTGTGGAAGCAAGTGAACGGGGAGAGCGGTAAAGGTGTAGACAAGTCCGTGTAGGGACTATTGAGCATAAGTGAAACGATACACATACAGCAGGGCGGACCCGAGTACCCGACGGCCGTGGTCAGGTTCGCGAGTCTCTCGCAGGCGCAGCCGACGCAGTCCTTGTTGAAGTCGGGGTTCGAGCAGAGATACAGGTCGGGCGTGTTGCTGCTCTCCTGTCGCGGCGGCAGGAGGAAGCGGTCCTTGCCGCGGAAGGGCGTTGCCGCCGCCGCCCCGACGAGGCCCAGCAAGACGGTCGTCAGCTGCATGATGAATGGGGGGAGGGAATTCTTGGCAATTGAATGATTGTTGAGTAGAGTAGAAGAAGATTGACGGGTTGGTTGGTTGGTTGGGTTGTATGTGGAGAGAGGAAGAAGAGAGAAGACGGGTACCTAGGTAGCTGAGCTAGGTAGACGTCTCGAGATGGGATGAGTGCCGGGGAAAATAGGACGAAGAGTTCAGACCTGGGCGAGATGATAATAAGTGTGGGTATGTGATGGTAGACTTGCCTTAAGTAGTCACGGGCAAAGATCTGGAAACTCCTGCGTGTCGTCACCATCTTGAGCAAATACCTAGCTTAGAAGTGACGTTTTAGAAACCGAGTGAAAGGTGCTACCTTCTTGGTACATCCGATATTGAGTCAGGTTGCTCTAAGGGGAAAGGGCCAAATAAGCTCCCTATTCACTGTTCGGCCGCAACTTCACTACTCTTAGGTTGAGGGTGCTACAAATATCAACCCAAATGAAGGCACGAGCTCTCCCCAAGTCGTCGTAGCTGTCATGGGAGATTAACAGCATACCTACCTAGGTACGTGGACGGTGACTATGACCACGCCAAACCCAAAGTTCCTAGTAGGTAGGAAGGCTTTACACAGGGGTAAAGCCAAAGGTATTCTGCAATGCCTCCTTAGGTATCACACACTGGCCTGGAATACAAGTTCCCATCCAATTCAAAGGAATAATCCGACATATATGATCCATCACACCAACTTTGTTTTGAGGAACGAAACGGGAAGAAAATGAACGAATGCGAAATAATGTGTATGTTGATAATGGCCGGATACCCAGTGTTCCGATGATTAGTACCACAAGTAGGAGATAACCTGTGCTCTGTCGCTAGGGATTATGGTAAGTTCCGTTCTTCAACCTGGTGTTTCTCGCTCTTACCAGAACCTAATTTTATAAGTGAGACAGTGTTATTAACAAGGTTTACATATGTCATGTTGCACGTTGGTTGGTTAAAGGTGAATGAGTGTATTAATGGTTGAGTAGGTACAACCAGTAGTAAATGAAGGGTAAACGAATGCGTCGAAAGGAAATTCCATCAGACCAGACGTAGCCAGTCCCTCCCCTGTAGCTGAGCTTGGTTTCTCTCGTTAACTGATTGGAACAACTGGTAATATAGATGAGAACTTAAATCGAAGTCAGGTGGCTGGTTCAGCGACGGAGTCGTATAGTGTTCTACATATCCTCTCCAACGCGAGCCCCGCTCCCACCAGTCCAATCCTCACGCTCATAGAATCGAAAGATAAGTTCGTAATCGTCGAAGTCGTGAACGATACGGTCGATCCGACGATACCCATTGATCTTCTCCATGCGCTTGATGCGACCAACTCCCATCGGTATTTCGGCACCCTCGTATGCATGGGTGGACTTGGCTTCAAAAAGGGTGACACTGAAGCGACCGGGTTTGAAGATCTCAACTACATGCTCGATGATCTCCGAGGTCTCGCGACCATTTTGCCCGCCTGGAACATTAGTTTCAAACGAAGCGAAAGAACAGTCGGGCTCGGGGGTCACGTGGACAGTGAAGTAGTGAGTCGCCCTCACACCTTCATCACCATCGAGTTTCTGTGGAGCGGGAATGATGCCATTGGCCGAGAAGCCGCACGGAGAGAAGAGGTATGCATCAATGCGAGAATCCGGGTACTTGGAGCACGGGTACACGTCCGAGAGCCCGCAGGCATTGGACACCACTGTACCAAGTGCGTGGCCCTCAGTAGTAAGGTATTCAGTATCGACCTGCTCAGACAGGGGGGTGTACGAGCCGTGGAGGTCTGAGTCACTGCCATTATCGAAGACATCAAATGGGTCGTCACTAACACTATCAACCGTACTCATAGTCTTGATTGTAGCGGTACTCCCCGATAAGTCGCCGAGACTGTCCACCGCCATCTGGCGTGCTTCCTGAGCCTGCGTAGAAAGCCTGGAGTTCGCGACCGCACTCGCGTTCTCCAGGTAGAACTTCTTCGCGTTCTCAGGGTCGAGGTCCGTCATCAAGATCTCAAGGGTCTCGTCGTTGCTCTCAACTTTGCTGCCCACGCTAGAAGCCAGACCGATGGGGATCTTGAACGTGCTGGCTGGAACCGTGGAAGTCTTGTCCTCGACGGGAGTACGAGGCGGGGTTAAAGCCATCTCCGGCGAAGTGATATACAAGTACCAATGATCGCCGTTCATCTTGCCCACCATATAGGCACTCCCTCCTTCAAACATGTCATCGAGATACTTGACTTCCTGCTTCCAGCTACGGTGGGGCCCACGCTGCTTATCGGGAAAGAGGAAGTTCTTCCGCGAATAAAATACTCGATGGGGGGAAGCAGCGGCGTGAATGTCATCCAGGGACTTGGCGTTATGGAATGGGAATCCGGCATGCTCGGCAGCAATGCGTAAAAGTCTATGGAGACCAAGGAGCAGCGTGGTGGTACCGCAGGTCTTCAGGATGAGCTTGTGTGGAAACACAAACATGCTGGACTCGGAAAGTAGGTATGCGTCCATGTGCTCAGCCTCGAGGATGGAGAGGATCTTGCAATTGACCATGTCAAGCATGCCAACCCAAGTCTCATGGGAGACGGCCTTCAGCCCGTTCTCTTTAACGCCCCTAGGGAGGGACTCGGGGCTGGGCGCAAACCATACCTCGAGCAGCTTCTCGGGCCCTATGTGAAGTGTTAAGAAGAATCCAGCATAGACCAGGTCGAAGCAGACTCACCTTCAAAGGCACTGCTGGAATCTAGATCTGCAGCGACTTCATGATTGATCGTCAAGTGAGGCGTACCCTCAGATGGCGAGAACGTGTAATTGGTGGGGACTTCAAGGTTGACCATCTCCGTACGGGGTTTGCGCAGGGCACTGCGGCCGGTCGAGGGAGACGGCGGTCGTCAAAGTCGGAGATATAACTGCAGATATGGTGCTGTGGCTGCTGCTGCGGAGCACTGACTGCCACCCAAACGAACCTTGCGGCGTCCGTTTGAGAGAGTAGGCCCACAGATCGGTGGGAGGATATAAATGCTGGCGGAGCCAGCTGCAATGGCGGATATAGATTGTCTTAACGTCTCACGAAGGGGACGTTAGGGAGGTCGGCCTCGGAGGGGGAGGAAGAAGTCCTTTGACCAAGGAATTGTGACGGCAAGTTGAGGGCCTCGTTCTGGCAGACACCGATACCTGTGGTGGAGTATCGGACCTAGCAGACGAGGATATCTGCGATTATGGTCGAGGGGTGTTGGGGGGCAAAGGGAGGCGAACGCGGTATTCTCGATCTGATATTCTCGAGGCGGGTGTTATCGTGGCCTAGCGGGAGGATATAGGATTAGCAGGTGCGTAAGTAGAAGTTCTGTTCTCCCTTCTCTCTATCTGTTCTTCTTCTCGCCCTTCAGAATTATAAGATAGGTGAAAGATCGAGACCCGAGTTGTGGCTTACTTTGCGGGCTTGGACAGGAAGCGTAGCAAGTCTGCCGGGCTCATGGAAGGCCGGAAAGGCAATTGTAGCGAGATTGTTTCTGCTGCAGCCAAGTCGAGTTGCCAACAAGCAATACGTACGTGTGCGATGTTGTATAAGGGGAGATCAATTTCTGTTTGGCATGGGAATTGTCTCGTGCGATTGCTGGAGTTGAGGAGAAAAGATTCGAGTGTGTCGTGTGACAGGGCCGACTATAAATATAATCAGATTTCGAGTCAGCAATTGTTCATTCACAGAAAAGTTTTTTTCTTCTATTCCTTCACAAGTAGTGCAGATGTGAAATATGTTTTCTTTGCATACCTACCTCGTTGATTTATTGGGTGAAATGCACGAATCAGAAAAAAAAAAAAGAGTTCCGAAGTTTCGGTGAGAGATTTTTATAGGTAGACGAAGCAGGTTTCTTTTCTACATGCAGAGGCGCAAGGCAGAGGAAGAGAAAAGAGACAGTGAGAGAGCTACACCTGTGTGTGTAAGTAGGTACCAACTAGCTGTGTGTACAATGTATATACCTAACCTAATAAGCTGTAAGTAGGTACCTAATTGATTGTGTGCGCGCGTGTATGCGTAGTGTGGACTCGATAGAAAACAACTGCGAACCTGGTAAAGAGGTACCTGCTGTAACGTAAATTTTGGTTGATCCCCGTTGCACAGTACTACCGTAGTATAGGTACCTACATATGTATAGCGTTAGTCACCCTGTGGATGATGCAGATTTTGATAGCTGTGAGGTCACCAACTTGCCCAATATGGGGCATGGGCTTTCTTCGCTGAGCCATCCATTGGGCAGAAATCAGGCCAGCCCGCCGCAGAGGGGCTGTGGGGCAGCGCCGTTGTCGAATCTGATAGGCGATTCTCGATTTAATGCGATACGGAAATGTACCTAAATTTTGGCATATGCGACCTTGAAATACATAGGTACCTACTTGACACCCCAGACAGCGAACTCCTAGGTAGCACAGTCGATATAGGATATGTCTCGAAAAAGTACATATAATTATACTTATACTTATACTCAGGTATGTTTTATATCAAGTCTATCCATGCATGCAATTGCTGACCGGTATACTACATACCTGCATCCCTTGATGCTGTGTTCTTGTGATGCCTTCAAGATATCCAGGCTTACTGATAGCTAGGTAGCATCCAGTTATACCTAGTGTCTGCCTTTTGTCGGAATCACATGTGGCGATGGCGATTGCGATATCGATATGTTTATTGAGTTCATCCTCCTGTAGCCAATAGTCTACCCCAAATAAAAATTTGGCAAATTGTTGCGACTCAATCGTCTTACTGCCTTGGAGATACCATAGACTATTGGCATACCCCTGATCTACCAGCTGCCCTGCCCGGCTTCTCATAGGCCTAGCCTTGCATTGCATATTCCGCGTGCGTTGTCAAAATCTTGCCATAGGAATGGTGTGTGCCAAATTATTGACCAGATGCCGGACTGGGTTACACACAGCGACCTGCATATCATCAAAGCCTTCCCATCATTTTTGCCGTCTCACGCTGCACTTATCTCCAAAGGCGGAGAAGACTCAGCCTGAATGTGATAGTCCCATTATCATCCGATGGCCGAGACAATATCCTGAGTCATCTTCTTAAATATTGGCTCAAGCGAGCAGCTCTGATATTTGATCGCTAGCAAACTCACGTCTTTGGTTTCTTGGGTGCTTGTAGCAACTTGGCCGTTCTCCCGAGCCCCCGAGAAGTCCCGGCCATTGATGACCGTTCCCTGGGGATATGTCGGTCGTCGTCCAGTTTCGACCAACATGACAAACTGAGGGTCAATGGGGACACCTCCGAGAAAGCGTACGTGGAAATCGCTCGCCATGACTTGGCCGCCCCCCTTGCCGAAGATGTCCGTGCATTCGGCGCAATTCGGGCAGACGAACCCAGCCATGTTCTCGATAACTCCGATCACCGGTATATTGGTCTTCACGCAGAAATTCAACTCTTTTCTCACGTCCGCTGTCGCGACGGCCTGAGGCGTCGTCACCACGACAGCTCCGGCCACCTGTCCCGGTAGCGCATCCTTCAGCAGAGTTTCTGCGAGCGAGATATGCTCATCCGACGTCCCCGGCGGCGTGTCAATAAGAAGATAGTCCATTTCTCCCCATAGAATATCCGTGAGGAACTGGCGGATCATGGCCGTCTTCTTCGGACCCCGCCAGACCACCGCATCGCCTCTCCCCCGTAGTAGAAACCCTAAGCTCATGCATCGTAGCTCGCCTATGCCGGCTTCAGGGTCGGCTGCATGAACGGGCACTGGAAGCCACCCGCCAGGAGCTTGGGTTACTTTGGCTTCTTCGATGTTGAACATACGCGGCATCGAAGGTCCGGTGAGATCGACATCGAGTACTCCGACAGAATGCCCCGATAGAGACAGCGAAAGCGCCAGTTGCGTAGTTACCGAGGATTTACCTACGCCACCCTTTCCGGACAAAACCTATATCAAGAATGCGAGTCAGTATCTGCGTTCAAATTCAACCATTGCATTGTACAGATGGTGGACGGTGGGATGTATGAGAATGTACCAGGACAATGTGCTTTATCCTTGAGAGGGACATGTTGGATCTGCTCGCTGATGATTAGGCGACAGAAGAAAAAGTAATTAAGAAGCAAGTAGGTAATAGGGGCCTTAGATCAAGGTGGTCTGAGAAGCATCATCTTGTTCAGAAATCATACAAACAGTCACCTTTTTTTCTCTTTCCGTATTCTAAGGAAACCGGAGTGTATCCGAGTCTCGGCCTGAATCGGCGACGCATTTATCAGCAGAAAAGTTCCATTTAGTAGCCACACTGACAGAAACCAGACCTCACCTGCAGCATCTTTGCCCCTCTATGTTAAATGACGCAATGAATATGTGGCTGTACTCCTGTTACTAGCCACATATCGGATCTTTGTGCCAATTCCTGCCGATGGTTGGTGGCTGGATCCATTTTTCCTGATGGGTAGGCGTTCCCGCCAAGAATCTTGATTCGCGTCAAGTTGTAACAAACTCGACCTTAGACACCTGCAGGAACTCTCCCCCTTTCAACCCCCTGAATCGACTTCGCTCCCTTGCAGCCAACGGTTAGCAGCATTCCGACGCCCACGCAGCTGCGACATTTCCGTCTTGGCAACTGTGCTGCAGAAACGGCTCGTCTTCTCGCAGACAATTCAGCCATGACGATGGGCTTCGTCCAATCTTTTGTCCCATCAATATAGGATCTGGCTGTGCCATTGGCTTCCGGCACTTGCGCATTGCTGCGCGAACACGATGATTATTGTTGGAGGTGAATATGGACGATCCTTGGGGCTCATCACCATGGGCATCATCCGACACGACATTGAAACATAATCCGCCCTCTCCGTTACCAGCGAATTCTTTCTTGAGTCCGCCGCCGAGAGCCTTGGTTGGAGGTAGCTCGCCTGGGTTTTCGAGTCAGTCGTTATGGGCTGACGATAATGGTCTCGCGGACTGGACACGTGCGGATCAGTCGGAAAACACAAGGAATTCATCGGACTGGGGAGCGTGGGCAGAATCGGGGCTACAAGCTCCTCAATACAGCTCAGGGAGAGTGAGTCCGATCGCGTGGCCTAGTAGCACTGCTGCGTCTCCCGGGCTGAAACCAATTCTACGGTCGCGAGCTTCATCCGTCTTCCGACACCATGCTCTAGATCCTTGGGCGGCCGAATCATCCCTTACTGATCGGCGGAATACATTATCAACTCCCTCCCCTTCCTCGTCCCCGAATCCTCAAGCTAGCGCGGCCACGGAAGTCAGATCAGACTATTTCGGCAAGGCTTCATCGATAGTAGAAGGCGGCGACCTAAGTGACGAGGCAGCGAAATCAGCGGATGTTGATACTTTCTCGAATAAGGATGTAGGGACTAGAGTAGAACGCGAACCAGACGATCATGATGCATCGCTCGGATTGCCTAGTGCCCCAGGATCTTCCGATGCAGATGCAGATATAGGGCCCGGGCTCGGGATCCACGACGCGCAATCTCGACATTCGTCTATATCCTCAATCGAAAGCCACAATGTGCCTGAGCGGCAAGACTCCCCAATCACATCGATCGATGAAGAACCGAAGCTGGGGTCACAGCCGCGGCCGCAGCCCACCTCAAGAAAAGCGTCTGGGAAAGTACATGAGCTGGTTGGATTGTACGATGGCTTAATGAAGGCTGTGGTCGAAGATCCACCTGTATCAGAACGACGTGAATCTTCGCGCGAGAAAAGTCGGGAACGACAACTTGACGAGGGAACAAGAGAGATTGACGACCAGGCTGATTTTGGAGACTTTGAAGATGCGGAGGCCAATGGCGATGACCATAACATGGTGGATGCAGGCTCTCCCCCGAAGTCATCCGGCCGATCTGCTACTCCCAAGACTAAAATGAAGGGCGCCTTTCTCCCAAACACAGAAGTGGAATCTAGGGGCGTTCGAGCACCAATTCCCAAAGCCCCCTCGGTTCCGGTTCAGCAACTCATCGACAAATTCGGTCCCGTGAAATATGAAATCGATTTGACGTCCATAGATGAACTGTTTCCAGATCTTGACGATTGCCTTGGCAAGGAGGAGGCTGTAGAAGGTGGACAAGTCCCAGACAAACCTATAACGGACAGCTTCATGTCAATATCGGAACGCAAGACATGGTATCGTATTTCTCGTTACGGATCGATGCGCAAACATGATTCCGGAGATGACGAGAATTATCATAGGGTGGCTTGGCCTACGTCTCAGCTACATAGCGATACAATCAAGATTGTCCGACGATGGATGGAGGAGGACTCATTTACTGGACGATCTACCCTGGGCGGCAGCAAGCAAATGGTTGGCTTCAATTGGGACTCCTCGGCAGCACCTGTCGAATTAGATAAAATCTTTGCGCGAAAGCAACCTGTTGCTCATTCGCGAACTGCATCTATCCCTACGCAAAAGAAGGACCCCGTACATGCAATTGCGTCCGAGGAAAACCGGGCATCCCGACACTCAATTGGCGCCTCAATCAGTCCACCCCCTATAGTCACAGAGGCAAAGGTGGCCCCTATCGCTACCTTTGACTGGAACACCAACGCAGTCAAGTCGCCTATAACCAGTGATGTGCCTGCCGCCAATGACCAAAGCACCAATGGTTCAAAATCCACGGCTCCTTCCATACCAGCGCCCCCTAAGGCGCTTAAACCAATAACTATCGTTGCTCAAGCCGACCTCGAGGATGATGATGACTGGGGAGAGATGGTATCGTCACCGCCGGTCGATGCTCATCATGTCATACCGAAAGCTCCTGAAGTATCTAGCTCAGCAGTGCCCGTTCGCAATAACGATTCGGTACCAAAGTTGTCTGTGGCCATTCCACAGAATAATGGCCAGGCTCCAAAGCAAATGTCCGGTGTCCTAGCCTCATCCGAAGATCAATCTTCCGGAACCGATCCATGGCCCCTCGCCGATTTTTCAATATTCGAGAAGTCTGCGCGAACGCCGAAGTCTACAAAGCAAGAGCCTTGGCCACTTGCTGATTTCTCTATCTTCGAATCGCCCATCTCGCGGTCGAAGCCCGACTGGGTGAACGCATTGAAGCCTAAGGCTGTGTTGAGACCAAAGTCTCGCGGCGATGATAAGCCGCAGGAAGTCGGAACCAAACTTGCACATGGCTCAACTTCCCCTGTGCCAGTCACGCCTATCAAGGCCATTCTTGGCCCAGTAGAGAAACCCCGGGAGGACCAAGACCAAGACCAGGACGAAACCGTGCGGTCTATTATAGAAAACCTACCAGACCTTTCGTACATGCTGCGGTAGGCATATTGGCTATGCATCCTCGAGAGCATACGGTGGATATATAAAACGATTTAAGAAATAATGTTGGTGATTTATGAACTAGAGGGGAAGGATTAACAATCATAGCGGCTCTTCACACGCCTCACGTTTTTGGAGTACAGGCGTTTATCGAAAATATTCGGATAACATGGGCAAAGGCATCCACACAGGCGTTCGAGGAACATCGCCGAACACTTGGGCTTTCGATTATGAATTGAAATGCAGATATAGCGGTTAAACAGTAGCCTACATTAATAATGGCATTCGTCACATAAATAGCACACCTCACTTTTTTTTTCTACGTCTTCGTGTGCGATGATTTGTTACTATAATTCAGTTGTTTCAAACAAGTCTACAGCACAGAACAAGCCCGCTCGTATGTGTGACCACAGATATGTGCCGTTTTGGGAAATATCTCGTAGCCTCAATACACGGTACTCATGTCTAAGCTTAGCTTCTTGCGTCATCTTGATCGACAATCCCCAGAACTCCTATCCTTGGTTCGAAGCCGGGTTACGCTTATACTTATAATTAAACTTTCATGATCATTTAGTAATTACTAGGTCCGAGCTCTAGGGGTTATGCCTCGGGCCTACAAGATGTCATTCAAAGACTTCTAGAGCCAGACACGTACTTTTTAGCAAAGGCTTGTAAATTGTATAGTTATTTATTTATTTTGAACATGCAGAGTATTCAAGGGGACTTGTTCAAAATCAGAGTTGATAAAGAAATTCATGTCATCCATAACGAGGCATCTTTCGATAGGCAAGATTTTACAAATATACAACAATTTTTAGGAACATACCTAGCTTGTTCTTATAAACGAAGCCAATAATATGACGTATGTTATGGCTTTATCTTCATGACAATCATTCTAGTTCTACTCATCATCCCCTTATTCCCCGTCCCCTTAATGAAAGTATATGCTTTACTATAAAATCTGCACAAGTCCAGAGGCCCTCCTCCTCTATATATTTATCTCTTGCCGCGAAAGCTGCTCCTAGTTGAAGAGTCTCGTACTGGATACGAGTCCCTATTTATATTCTGAAGTTCCATGTGCTCGTCACAGTGGCTGCAAGACCGATAAAAGCCACTTACGCACATACTTGAGATATCTATCAGCGGGAGATGTCGGGTAGTTGCGTTTAATCTGAGACTATGCGGTAAGCTATGTCTTAATAGATCGATGAAGACTGAAATAAGTGTAGAAGCAAGGGGCTCATGTTACGAACCTCAGAAACAAAAAGGTGTGCAGGTCACATGATCAAAGATTGAATCGGTGAATCGTTATTTGAGAGGAGCGATTCAACGATTCATTGAATCAGTGAATCGCTAGTCGAAATGTACGATTCAACGATTCATTGAATTAGGAGAAAAGAAAAGGAAACTATAAGTAGATTGAAATTTCCTTGTGTAATTAGTCTCTCGTTCTTCAGCTATCAATCTAAGACTACAGTCACTCTTTGATACTATAGTGAGAGTACCTTGAAACCTCTCTGACGAACATAACATTGTGAATCAATTGAACCAATCTCAACCCACTGTTACCTTCAAATCAAGAAAACCCAGTACGTACTCTCCTGCGAAGTCAGCTGACTAGGAACACACAGGGAGGTTCGTCACAGCTCAGTGAAGATAAGGATGTCCCAGAGAGGTTCTGAGCGAGACAATCTTGAAATTCGTCAGTGGCTTCAACGCCATGATATCTCTGGCAAGTTTTTAAATCTATTTCTAGGCTATAACCACCGAATAGGTAGATAATATAATAATTCTAACTTTCACTACACGGCTTATACATTCAGAAATACTAGGTTGATTCTCACGACACGTCTACAAACATATTACGTAATGTAAGACATCAATTGCATATATGTAAAGGCAGGAGTTGTTCTGATCTAATGATAGCGACAATCCTGTGCCCTGATTGTTACTTCTAATCAGATATAATACCTTCTCATTAGACGATAGTCAAGTACTTTATATAAACTCAGTTGCACCTCAAGAGTCCGATAAACTTATAGTTAAATGGTAAGTTTTGAAGATGTTTAGAAATAATTGAGAGTCCTTCTCAATCCTCGCTAGTGAAAACGGAATCCTAATAAGTAGTGCTTAGATTATACTATCAAATCTATATCTCCCAATTTCGCTCCACCTTTGCTGTCACACTGTGGGTCCTCAATTGAGCCTCAATAATCGTCATCCTAGGTAGGTAAGCGGTTATAGTGGTGACAGGGATCTATAGTGTTGCAGATGCAGTCCGATTGCAAGCTTCCATCCCCGATGAACTATCCGAGTCAGAATAACTCGAAACGGATCGAACCATCCTCATCCGGACACGAAGTTTCATTAAGAGACCCCAACATTCCAATGGTTCGACCTCGTGCTGGGCTCCGAGACCAAAAATGTTGCATAAGCCACCTAGAATAAGGCTCGATGTAGCCTTGGTCAGCCCCTGGTCTTAGAAATGTCTTAAAGGGGCTTCTTTAGCGAACACGGTCAGCGCTTTGACAGAACAACCACATGCTGGAATGGGCTCAGCCTTCTCCTGTTGAAACTTACCAACCGAAAAATCGAAACTGGTCCTAGCAGTGCTAACCGCAACAATGTTTCTTCATTGCTACACTGTCCGAATTCATCACGACTTCTCTATCATCCTGGTATCTATACCAAAGTTACTATGGCAAGTGCCTATCAAGTGCTAGGCCAGTTTAGGAGAATAAAATCTAAGCTTCCGCCAACGAGCCCAAGCTTCATTTTCAGTTCCTCTTCTCGATGTGTTCAATGTTCACATATCTCGTAGACCTCCATTCCAAGATATGGCGACGACCAGCCTATACCTCTGGAAGCCATGTCCTGCCTCCTGGTTTTCAGAGAGATGATTAGATAACCATGATCATCGTTGATGTTCGACTTCATAATCGTTTCTCTTCTATTTTATATCTCCCTGGTGGCCTTTAAACTTGTGTGCTAGCTTCATCAATACCTTTGCTCGACCGCGCCGAATCTATACATCCTCTTGCAACTAATCGTTGATAACTCTAGAGTGAGCAGCTGGCTGGCCCTGCTAGCGCTTGAGTGACAGTTTCATGGCTCAGAGAGATAATGAAAAATACGCAGCGTCGGCGTCCGGTGACGATCACGCCCAGTTACTGTACAAATCTCTCGAGGACTACAACAAGGACCAGAAGAAGAGAAGACGTCCATCAGTTATTCTCGCAGCTCTTCTATGCCTCTTCTTATCTGCGTCAGGCGGCATCGCTCTAGCAGTTGTGCTCTTGATACAGCCAATTGGGATAGAGGCTGCATGTCTGCCGCGTGATCTGATCCTGTTCGGATCATGCATGTCACTGCTTTACATAGGTCTACACATCAGGGGAGCCAGGAAGGATTACATTAGGAATGGCCCAGCGCCTCCTCAGAACTACGGAAACTACTTGCATGCTAGTGCTCTCCTTATTTCCAGACTCAGTATCGCGGTATGGATTGCCGCATTGGTAGCGACGGCTGTTATAATCTCCAAATCATTGCCTTTTGACGGATTTGGAGGAAAGGTGCCGTTTTTGGACTTGCTGATATGTATCGGGGCAATGTAAGGAACAATACATTGTGCGCATTACTGAACCTCACTAACGCGGCTCATAGTCCATCGTTCATTATAATCTCTATTACTATTGAGAAACACACTACGCCTTTCGCAACAACCGCAATCTCGAGAAATTCGTTCCTCACATGTCGCGTCAGCGATTTTGCCGACGATCTAGATGCAGATGTCAGCGTATCTCGGAGGGCGTCGCTCCAACGCAAACAGAGCCAGACCGGCTCCATCTTGACGTTACCAACCGAGGACATGTTCCGCCTAGGCATCTCGCAACCCGAGGAGCTCAAGAGAAATAGAGACGCCCAAGGCCAGACTATTGTAGTCAACGTGGAGGCAGATGACGAGGCCGAGCTCATGGCAAATTCGCCCATCAGGGCCTCCCACAACATCCCGATTGTGCCGGGGCTACACAACCCGCATGCGCACTCACCACCCCAGCCCACATACAACCCCGGCGGCTGGAGAAACGAGTGGGACGACGCCGCCAACCAAGCCGGCGGCGTACCCGTCACCAGCGAGTCGACGAACAGCAGCTCGTCGAGCGTCGACTCGCCCACGCCCTTCTCCTACTCCTCGCACTGCTCGTCCGCGTCCGGCGCGCCCCCGCGCTCGTCGAACTCGTCGAAGGGCACCTTCGGCGGCGGCGGCAACAAGGGCGGCCTCGGGAGACGGAGCCGCGCCTCGGCGAGCACCAGCATCGCGAGCAGCTCGCAGCGCTCGAACCTGTCCACCGTGCGGTACGCGGCGGAGCCCGAGGTCGCCATACGCCAGCCCATCAAGGTCGTCAGGAACCCGGCATACGCCCCCGCGACAGCGACAGCGACGGCGGTGGCGACAGCAGCAGCGGCAGAGGTTAGGGTTGAGGACGTGCAGAGGCCGCGGTCCGCGGCGGTGGCGTCGCAGAGGGCTCACGCGGCGGGCCCGCGGCCGCTGAGGCGCAATCCTTCGAATTTCTCGCGGCCTATACCCCCGCCGTATCGGTAGAGGGACTCGGGCGTGAACATGAGAGTTCCCGGGGCGTTTATGGATGATGTGATGAGACGATGAGAATTTCTTTTTCCTTTTCGTCCCTTTACTACTTCATCGGATATATTAAATATTGGTAATGTGTATTATTATATCTTCAGATGTACTAGTAATTTTTAACAACTTCGACGAAGTTCTTTTAAGCTTCCTTACGTGTTATCGAGTTCTTCTACTAGGCTTACTATTCTCTTAAATTTCCTGTGATAATTATTGTGATCCAACTCCTGGTAGTCTCCTGATTGATGTAACTAGCTTCCTAGGAGCTAACACTAAGCTTGAGACTATTCCCATGAACTAGGAACCATATTTATGTCTACCTTGAGAAACTCGAATATCATGGCGTTATAATCGGATATATTCGGCGTATATATATAGGTACGTAGAGGTAAATAGTTATATACAAGAAGTAGATATTATGTAACCTTATTGCCAAATCAGTATCACGCTTGGTTCACAGATTGAAAGTGTGCAGCTTGATACTAATCTTATCTACGGTCCAGGTCTTACCGCCGTCAGATGTTGTCAGCCCGCTCGAGTCGGCCTCATTTATAGCCAGCGTGTTGCTGAAGGATGAGTCCGCCTCATTTAGGAGGATGGTGGTATCCGTATATTCTATATTCAAGGTTTAGGTTGATTGATTCCTTTGGCCACAGGATGAGTGAGGAAGAGCTTACGGTGCGCGGCTACTGTACCAGAGCAAGCGTCTTCCTGACATTCTACGGCTGTTCCCCAGCCTTCGGCATGACCTGAGCCTAGGGTGATAGGGGGATGATGTTAGCCCAGAAAATTTCTTAAAGGGGGTCAAGCAACTGAGTTAAAGGGGGATCATGGGGTGAGTACGCACTAGTCGATAGAGTAGAGACGACTTTGCCGTTCATGGTGAGGCTCTGGTCGTACTCGCCGGTGGCATCATTGTACACATCTAAGCAGAAGCTTGTTAGTATGAAGATACGACAAAGCCCGTGTAATACGAGAATAAACTCACAGGACATGGTGAGCTTATCACCTGCCGACGCTGGAACCTGTGTACCACCTAGTTGCGTCCCTGCTACAACTCAGTCAGTTTTATGACCTGTATAGTTCTAATCCTTTCGCCACCCTGGAGAAATCGTAAGCGCCCTTACCTTGAAGCGTACTAGCCCACGCGCACCATTGCCCCTTGCTAGCACCACAGTTTCTATCCTCATCGTTAGCCCACCTACTTTCTTATTTCTCGAAATACTACCTCCCTCTTCCTCCAATCTCTTCTCTTAACTGCTCGTGACTTCATCCGTTCAATCCAATAATTATACTAAATCTAAAAGGACCAAGGGTTCATCTTACGCAGACGGGTCCAGGAATGACACTGCCACAGCCTGGATCAGATCGCCTGCACTGGTGCCCATACCAGGCCACAGCGCTAGACGTTCCTCCTGCGGGCTCGGCACCTCGGGAAGCACGAGCGTGGTGTTGGCCTCGCGGATCCAGGAGCTCGTCGGCCCGAGAGAGAAGTACGGGCCGAAGCCGATGGTGTCCTGAGCGTTCACGGAGCCGAGGAAGCTGGCCGCCGCTGCCACTAGGAGGGCGTGAGAGATGGTAGATGAGATGCCGGACATTTTGATATTAGGCCACTGAGACGATCGAGACGGGATAGGTGTTAAGGTCAGGAGTACGGAAGATCACCAATTGATGATGAATGGGTGTTCTTCTAGGCTCGCCTGACGAATTCGGGGCCATTCTGCTTTTATAGGCACTGTTGCACCTTCAGCGAACAGGATATATATTTCAGACCTAGTTCGGGCGCGGCCCTAATCCTCCATTATGTTGTTCTCCCTACCCTTAATTCCCCCACCGGTTCTTCGATCCGAAGGTTCCAGTTGCTACTTTGGGCTGCTACATGGTTCCTTTTTCCCCTTCTGGAGTTATGGAAACTGCACTTACCTATCCTCCTTGTGACCCTGAGTGTGAAGGTTTAAACATTTGATATTCCGCCCCAGATCACCCAGAGTCGGCTCGTATTTCGGGAATAGCTGTTTTTCAAAGACGTGCTCTGATTCGTGGAATAGGGGCTGGTGAAACAATGCCTTGTGTCGTATTAGAAGGCCGGTATATTGGTCCTGGTACCGGGGGTGTGCTGAACATAGCATAGCCCCACCCACCCATCTTTTGTCGAACCCAGCTTATTCAATTCTGCCAACGACAACTTGGTAAGTATGCATTGTCTGTATTAACCATTGGCTCTTATAATGAAAAGTTGCATATCTACCTTAGGTGCCTATATACTCTAAAATATGTCTATTGCGTTATTCGTTGGTATGCCAGTTTTTCTCATACGGCTTAGCACACTGAATATCATATCGGCAAAGTAAATCTCATATATGTACTTCTAGAGCTATTCGATCACATATAACAATTTTTGACATGACACGAATATATGAAGAAGCCATTAGCCGAAGGCAAGACCCTACCAACATAAGTGAGAATATTGGCTAGTTTAGTGGGGCACAGTCCGCATATTTCAACAGCCGTTAAACTCGAAAGTCATCCCTTATAAATGTCTCTTATAAGCCAAATATCTTTGTCAAGATATTAAATAGAGAACCCAGGTTACAAGCTTATAATTCATTCAATTTTACTTATCAGCCTTACTCAGGCCCTCTTGGGTACTAGTCTTTTTCCTCCCCCCCTCTTTTCGGTTATACTAATAATAATGAAAATCCCAAGCTTCACACAGTGTTACACGGCAGAGGTAAATCATATGCACGTCATCTTTCTATTCATGAAAATACGCCTTTAAAGGTTGCCGGCTACGGAAAGGTGCATGGAATAAGACTCGGTCAATTAATTATAGTCATGCTGTTTTAGTAACTATCTTTGTTCAGGCCATTACTACAATGATGAAATGTCTAACTAGCCGTAGTTCTCATTCCGTTGACGCGGCCCATGGCGGAGAAGGATGAAGGCAGCGAGAAGAGCGTCGGGCACTGGATGAATAGGGAAGAAATAGGTTTATCATATGTACATTGGCTGTTATACATCGAGATACCCTCAACTTTAGTCGTTTGCTCAATAATAAAAGTTTCAACCATACTCCGAGCTGCGCATTGCGATAGGTACCTATTCTTCCAAAGATTAACACAAGCTATTTTCGGGTGTGCTCATCGATATTCACATGTACATAGAGATTAGAAATTACAATGGAAAGAGATTGCCCGAGGAATAAGTGTTTGGAGGCATCCGGGATTGTGTGAGTATGATACGTAATAATCGATACACTGACAATGCATACGAGATATCATTTTTATCTCACCAAGCCATACATGTATTATCATGTCATAACCATCGTATGTCACAAAGTTGAGGATGTGACAGGTGAAAGCGGCGAGTCCTATGTACACTTATTGTAGTTAAACTGATCCCAAAGAAGTTAGTTCTATGATTGCGACTACCTAGGTAGAATATTGAAATAGGAGACAAAATTTGACTGAACTATTTAAGTGATATGACGAGTCAAAATATGCATACGCCCTTTTACTGCAGCAAGCCGCTCGTCGAAGATGTTCGAAACAGCGCAAACGCCAGCCCTGGTTTTTGCTCGAAGGGCGTGGCTTCGTCAAACAAACGTCCATAGGCTATGAGACTTTATTCTGTGATCTGATAGAATATTCCGTACAAACGAGAAGTTTCGGCTGTTAGACAATGAGTTTCTTCCCTTCTGGCCTCGTACATAAATATATAGTATTCCATCGTTGCATAATAAAGGCGATAAGAACCACCAGTCTCAACAGGATTAGATACACATACAAGACTCCAGTCAACTTTCCCAAAACAACAATCACTTATAATGGCGCCAATTATTGAAATCATCCGTCACGCCGAAGCTCGAAATAATGTCGAGGGACCACATGTCGGTGATCCAGAGCTTACGCCCAAGGGACAAGACCAGTGCTACGAATTGGCACAGTCATATCCCGAGATGGACAAGATCGCTCACATCGTTGCATCCCCGATGAAGCGCACGATACTGACCGCGATCATCACCTTCATCGAGTTCCTCGACGCCGGCAAGAAAGTCACCGTCCTGCCTGAGCTGCAGGAGAACAGCGCCAGGGCTTGCGATACCGGCTCTCCCCTGCATGAGCTGAAGCTAGAGTTCGACGACTACGTCGAATGGGGAGGCCTTCCCCAGACGTGGTTCGACAAGGGCCTCTGCACGCGATTCGCCCCCGAGAAGGACAAGGTCGAGGAGCGCGCCCGCGTCGCGCGCGCGTGGCTTCGCGACCTGGCACGCCGGACCGATCCCGACCGCCGGATCGTCGTTGTGACGCACGGCGCGTTCGCGCACTTTCTCACGGAGGATTTCTCGGGACTCGAGCCCGGCAGGGGGTCTGGCGTCTTCCCCAATGCCGGGTGGAAGTCCTATCGGTTTGCCGATTTGGACGGCCGAGACGACAGGGCCGCCCTGGTTCTCAGCGAGGAGGAGAAGAGTAAGGCTCCCGGCCCGCACTGGGATGACCTGGATGGAGCTGAGAAGTCGAGGCTTAGGGGTTATGCCCTAGAGAGACTCGAGAGGCACTACAATGAGGCCAAGAAGATCTTTCGAGGTCTGAATTAGTTGCTGTTAGGTTGTCAGGTAGTTGATTAGATTAAAATGGGTTTAATGAGCTCTGGGATTATTTCCAGACTATGGAGCGGGAGGAGCTGGTGAGGAAATGGAGACTTCTATTATCTAGTATGAAGCTCAAAATCATGAGCAGCACTGATATAGTGGCATGTTCACCTCATCGAATTAGAGGCGGTGCTTTCAATGTCACTGTTCGTTGTTTTAGTAATATTCGTTGCCCGTGAGCGTGCAAGATTAAATTTGTCCGGTAAACACAAGTTCTACGAATCGCTTATCTCCATCGTGAGTGAATGCCGTCAAAAGGTAATGGATAGGAGGAAGAGTTATCGTCATGATATATAATTTTTACGTTTAACTTAGAGGCATACGAGGCCTACAGTGCAGATTCCTATTTCGATTGCTAAATAACTCCCTCTATCCCCCCTCCCCCTCTCCCCCCCTTTTTCTTTTTCTTTTTCTTTCTTATTCTTTCTTATTCTTTTTGAATCGGTGTGATCGATGCGGGCAATTTTGAAAAGACAGAACTTCGGATGTTATAAATTTACTAGATCTAACAAAATACTCTCTAGTATGGTTTAGCAGTGTAATTTCCTAACACACTGAAACAGAATACTTTGTGCCAGTATGGTTATATGTACTAGTAGTTTGCAGTGTAGTCCAACCATTCCAGAACACCAAGGTGATAACCGAGAACCAATAGGAAAAAACCCAAGGAGACCCAACCACTCAACTACAGACTCCATGGAGATTGAAAAATATACAATAATAGAACAATTCAACCTATCCGTTCAGAGGTCAAAAATTTCTAGACATAGTCATTGTCGCCTACAATCCCAATATCCTGGCAGACTTTAGTCCTCATCCTAATCTCCCCTTTACTTAGATCTAACTTCCACCTTCGGCGTCTCGTAGCCCTCTGGGTGAATCCGAACAGATTCTTGGGGAACCAACTTTGACGGTCGAGCCGTCTTGCGTCCACCCTGAGGCGGAACATACCTGCCTCTCCAGTCCCTTTTCGCCCTCATGAGGCGAAACCAGTAGTCTTTCGCGCATTCATCCGAACGTCTCTCAAGATCCCCATAGATCACTAGTTCTGCCTGAGTAGGACCACTCCAAGGCCGCATGCTGGTTGGCCTCTCACTCCGGTCCGCGCAGGCTTCGTAGGTAAGTTTCTTTTGGTCTGTGAATCGTGTGACGAGAAGCCAGTGGAGGATGCGCTTTGACGTTTTGGATTCGTCGAATGCAGAACGGAAACCGTTAGGGCCGTGGTATGAGAGGGCTGCGCCCCGACGGATGAGAAATATAACAGAATCTAGCCTCCCAGCATGGCATGCACTCATCAGAGCAGTTCCTTCTGGGCAGCCTTCGAACTCGATTTTTGCACCTATGGTGAGCAGGTTGTCTAGCGCTGTTAACATGCCCATGAACGCAGCTAAACAGAGAGGGCTCCATGATCCCTGTGGCTCAAAGTTTCCAAGTTGCTGAAGATCATGCCAGGAGATTTTGCGAGACAACCTTCGGAACAGCATTGTCACCGAACAAAGTAGATGATTCCACGATTCGCTCCATGGGAATGGCCCTATCTTATCAACAGGAAAATCACCATTCAAGATGAGGCTATGGAATCGGTTATATTGCATGTCGTCAAGTATTGGTGAGACGCCGAAAAGATTCTTCCTGTAGGGGTCGAGGCCTAAGCTAATGAACTTCACGAATGCTTGAGGTGTTCTTGCGTAACGGAGCGCGTTATCGTAATCCCAGGTTGAAGAGCTTAGGCACGCCCCGGCCTGAATCAAGGCGTCTACCAGATTCCATCGGCCGCTATCAGAAGCAGTCATCAAAGGTGTACGACCATACGAATCACGAGATTCCAAGTCAGCGCCATGGTGAATCAACACTTCTGTGATTTCTTGCGCTATTTTTTCGCTCGAATGCGCCACTGCAATGTGTAATGGGGAAGCACGCTCCTCACCGGGATCCAAGGAATTTGGATCAGCACCGCTCTCGAGAAGTACTTGAACAGACTCGTAATCTCCACATCGAATTGCTTTGATAAGTGGTGGGTTATCATCAATTTTGGGGCACCGATTGACCGCCATCCCTATGACATTTGCGTCGCCCTGGTTCACGAGGGCACTGAGAAATTGATTAGGAATCATTCCATGATACTATTACATTGCAAGCACGAGAGAGAAATACGTACGCATAATGCCCTTTATTTTGTTGAATATGTTCGAGGAGAATTCGGAGACCTGGAGTATTTCCATTGGCGGCCGCTGTAGCTACCGGATTCGGTGATTCGTCGAGTATGCTTCCACCGTCGCTCAAATACTTGTCAAGGAACACCGGTAGAGCTTCTACCAGGTCCCTATATTTCAAGATCTTATTGATGGCTGTTAGCGGCCCATGCTTCCCACACGGTGCTTTTTGGGTCAATGCACCGTTGGCTAAAAGCCAGAGGATGATAGAAACCTTGCGGCAGTCGATAGCGAGAAGCAATGGCGAACAGCTCGAACATCCAATAAGATCGAGATTCAGAGGACAGCCACGCAGTTGTAGCCGTTTACATTCAGTAATATCGCCATCTTTAATAGCTACTTGAAGTAGTATTGCAAAGCCCCGTTCCCCCAAGGAAGTCATGGATTTCGTGCCCACATCTACGTTCCTTTGGAAGTATTCGACAATCTGCTTGTTCTTGCCCTGGAGAGCCCAAGCAATGGGGAACATCCCATTTTTGTCTGGTGAATTTTCACTCCCGGCATCGATGAGTAACTTGACAACACTTATTTCCCCGCCCCGGGCTGCAAAATGTAAAGGCAACTCTTCGTTTTTTGATCGAGCGTTGACGTTGGCCCCTTTACCCAGGAGGAACTTGACGACATCGATGTGTCCATTTAAAGCTGCGAAATGTAAAGGCGTGTGCATCTCTGCGGAAACAGGGTCCGGGTTGACTAGAAGTGCGTGATCCATGTAAAACTTCAAGCAGTCCACGTGTCCATTGCCAGAGGCTAAGTGTAGCGCATTTAGTCCATAATATAGTATGTTATTCGCTACTCTTAGGCGGCCTGTTGCTTGCCAATTGAGTTGCCAGGGTGGATCTTGAATACTGCGAAGCTCAAGAAGGAAC
Organism: Biscogniauxia marginata; assembly: GCA_022695795.1. Lineage (NCBI taxonomy): Eukaryota > Fungi > Ascomycota > Sordariomycetes > Xylariales > Xylariaceae > Biscogniauxia > Biscogniauxia marginata. The sequence continues at coordinate 380,362 of MU404058.1, read as the reverse complement.
GATGCCACGCCATTAAATGCAGCCTGCATCGCCGCATCGAATCCATCATTGTCTACAAGTGTCGGATCGGCTCCTGCTTTCAAGAGAGTCAAAGAGGATGCAAACTGATTCGCTTCTATGTGGTAATTTAAAGCTGGAAGCTTCAGCGGGCACCTTGTACGAAGATTCGGATCTGCACCCCTTTTCAATAACTCGTTTATCTGCCAGCTGGAACCTGGGAATGCAAGATAATGAATAAGTCCAAGGCCGCCGTTTCGTGGATTGGTTTCATTGAGTCGCTCAGGATCTGCGTGACCCAACACGAGCTTGAAAATACACCGGACGCTCTCCTCGTGATGGAACGCATCTTTCCGCGGCTTTTGGCAAACTTGTTCCAGTGGCGACAGGATTTCTGGACGATGATGGACGTTGACGCCTTTTTGCAACAGAGCAGTGACGATTCCAACGTCAAGTTCCTTTATAGCTGTGGCTAACAAACGAATTACCAAAACAGAGACCGAAGCATCTGTCCATTGGTCTGCGCGACGAATGATATCACAGAGTAGATCACTAAATATTGGCCAACGATCCGGTCCCGATTCAAATTTGCTGGAGCAAGTCTCCAAGAGTTGCAAAAGCGTACATCGTTTACGGACTGCCTCATATGACTGCAGGACCCCTAGTCCCATGAGGCACTTGACTGTTGGGTTAAGTAGATATCGCTGTTGATTGGCGATGAAATTCACTTCTGAGCCAAACGTTGAAATTCTCCTGCAGAACTGCTCCCAAATGGAACCCGCCTCTTCGCTCATCGGATCGACCATTAGTGGTGCTACTAATGCCGTGATAATGTCTTCGTGAGGGGCAATGGGGTTATTTAGACATTGATTTATGTAGACATGGAGTGGCAGTTCATCGTCAATGTGGAGCCGGCAAGCATCTTTGTAGATGGATTTGAGGTAGTTTACAAAGCTCAGCGATGCCCTATATCCCAAATAATGGAGTGGTGTTATATCTTCAGCTTCAATCAGTTTGGCATTTATTCCAGCCTCCTCGAGGCTTCGAAAAACGTGTTCGCAGTTTGCTCTCGCGGCAAGTAGCGGAACAGGTGTTGGACTTTGCAGCATGGTGATATTCAGTCCGCCTCGTTCGAACAGCAGTGTAGCCGATTCTGACTCGTAGTTAAAGAGGGCTAGGGACAGTGGTGTGTAGCCATCATTATTGATTGTGCTAAGCGCCGGTGTGGTATTGGCTTCGGTGTCGTGTTCAAGGAGCGCCCTCAGTCGAGTGGGACTGTCTACATTAGTGTGTAATACATTGCAGCCGTCTGGATCCTGGACCTTGACGTTCATCCCATGACTGATGAGAATCTTCACCAAATAATTGACTTGGTCAGGATCTTCAAATCTGTGATGCTTCCAAACATGAAATGGTAATCGACCTTTAGAATCTGGTATCACAGGCTTACAACCCGCATCAAGTAGGAATTCGATCACATCTACATCCACCTTCAGATAGGAAGAGTTCATGGCGTGGTGCAACAACGTTTTACCAGCAGCGTCGGCAAGTTCAGCTACGTTGACACGCAGGTCTCCCGACAGCTTTTTTAGAGCGACGAGATCGCCTGTATTAGACGCAGCAAATATCGCTGACTGAAGCCTCTCGGGGCTATATGATATACGAGAATCAATGTTGTTGAGGTCTAGGGCAAATTTGAGGTTCATGCTGATGGCTTTTTCCCATGCTACTTCACACAGCCGCCAGTGGAGGGGCGATATATCAATCAACGTATTGAGAGCTTTGATGAAATTCTGGAGAGATTGATCAAATCGACCCGAAGCCGAATTTTTATAAGCGCAATAAAAATCCAGTTGCTGTGAAAAAGTGGTGACGTCGTGTTCCCGAAGCACTGACGGGTCTGACACGAGGAATGTAGCCATGGAGAGATCCTCGGTAATCGAAAAAATAAGCATTGCGTCGTGAATCAAGCTTGTTGGGCCAGAACGACTCGGCCGGGTACTTGACAATTTGGCACCAGCATTTTTGAGAACTTCCACAGTATTGACTGCGTATTTGAACGTTCTGTTCTCTCCAAAACATTGGTCTTTCCACACGTCTGCAAAACTTCTCTCAAAAACTCTAAAGTGACGAACGGCACATTGAACAGGTGTCCCGACTCGACTTTTCAGCTCTACCTTGACACCTTGCTGTATCAGAACCGAACAGATCTCCGGCAAGGAAAGGATAGACGCTAAGTGCAAAGGAGTGAAACTTCTATCAGTCAAGGGCTGGGTCATATTTTCGATTCTTCGATATCCGTAATAATCATCGTAGATGTAAGAGTTGATATAGGGATGAGCTTCATCGTCAGAATCATACTCCGCACTCTCCATAGCAGCAAAGTTGCTTCTAAGAGATCCATTATATTTGTACTGCCATTTTATAGATCGGAGAATAAGTTCTACCGACCATGAAATAAACATTGGTGTTTTCTGGCTGTGAAACAGCCCTTTTGCCAACTCGACGATACGCTCGTCGCCCCACTCGTCTCTTGCATAGACAGGCCATTTTGCAGCTGCGTGCCAGTAAAACTTGTACTCGTCATTTATCCTTTCCAAGTGTTCAATTAAATCTCTAGGTTCGGTCGGGCATTCATTGAAGTTTTCGAGTTGAAGAAATATGAGGCATTGGATCGCAAGAAGTTGGTTGCATTGCGACTTCGATATCAAAAAGGAGCTCAACTCATCCTTGAGCACCGACTCGTTTTGAAGGAATTCCGCGACCGAGAAGTGTGCGAATTCGAAGTATTTACCACAATTTGACTTTCTTATCAGGCTGCTGCACAATCTCTGAATGGAATGCTCATGGACAAGAGAGTTCGTCTCCAAGAACTCTCCGGTGCTGGCCACAGAGAGGGCTTCTTGGAGCTGCCGAATTCCCAGGCGTGGCTTGGCGTATGCAATGAAAAGTAGAGTCATATGGACAAGGCGTGCTTGTCTCTGAGGAACTCGTTTTAATATGCGTAGATATGTTTCGTCAAGATTCGGGGGTAGCTTTGTCAATGCCTCTCGGCATTCCTTATCGGAGATGCATCCGCAAAGGTGGTCTAGCTGGCAAGCGACCCAACGAAACCTTGACAGAAACGTCAGCTCAATAATTACGGACTCTGTCGTAAAAGACGAACTTACATTCCTGCTGCCCCATCAACCAGGCCATGGAGGATATCCCCTTTGAGACTAGTGTCATTACCAATACGTAGCCTTCGGGTTCGTATTCTTTCCTCGATCTCTGCTTTGACGTATTCGGTAATGTCTTCCGTGTGGGCGCTGATTGCCTCGTGTCTGAACTTCTCTTCGAGTTTTTCTCTGATATTGATTTCGTCTCGACTCAGTAATACTATCGATATTTTATCGGAGTGTTCAGAGATAGAGCAAAGGCTCTCTAGGACCTTAACCGTAAGTTTTTCACATTCGTCCAGCCCATCTACGATCAACAACGATTGATCATATATCTCAGTCATCTCCCCTATGATCTTCTGTAGTCCACTGACCGAGGGATCCTTCGGAAGAAGATTCCTGGGTTTGAGTTCATTATGATATCTTTCCAGGATTTCGTATGCTTCTGCGTTCTGTGTTGCTATTTGATATGCCAACGCGCTCAATATATTCACTGGTTTGAGTGTTGCCTCATCTTTGTAGTCGCAGAAAAAGAAGGCTACTGCAACCTTCTCGTTAGATCTTGATAATGCTGACTCAATAATGGATCCTGCTATGACCGTTTTGCCTGCTCCAGCCATACCGCTGAGCCAGAGCTTCTCCCCTGGCGTTGACTGCCATGTCTGGAAAACAGGAAGTTGCATAAGCCACAATCCAGTTCTTGGATGCCGTAACTCGAGGCTCTTTTCGTAGTTTTTCTGTGGGTTACATTTGAGGAACATCTTGGTGATGAGTTGATGCTCAGAATTGTCGTGGATACGACTTGTGATCTCGCGAGTCTTCTTAACATCTAAGAGTATTTCCGTTGTTGACTTTTCGATATCCTGTTCTCGGGCCAGTGACCGGTGAAGGAGCTCCATAGAATTGGCTGATAGAGCCAGGTCAATGCTTTGTTTGTGTCGTGTGAGATCATCGAGCATTTCCTTCACGCCTATGGAGGAGAAGGGCCATTTGAGCTTCCGAATTGAATCCGTTGAATCAAACTCCTTCAATTTCTCATTGATAGCCGATAATATGTCGCGGCAAGCTCCAATGTGATATTCTCGGTACACAGTATCAAACGGTTCATCCTCGAAACTCCTTGCTAACCTTAAGAGGCTATTTAAGGCGCCTCCTAGAAGATTAATCTCCCTCGCAAGAGATTTAATCTCTTCACCAACCTTTTTCACAGACCTGACATATTTCGTCAAGCGGACAAATACAACGTCTGCGAGTGTAATAAGACCAGCAATGCTAGCCGAAATGGATAAAGGATCTGCCATTATGATATGGTGAGCATGGCTTAGGGTAGGTTGTGTCTGTCAAGAGACGGTGGAAATTTTGCATCTAATATAGGTAATACATGTTGAAATATAAGCCTCACTAAGCTAAGGCGTATATCACATTTTTCCTCTAAATCAACAATACAAAGGATCAGAAATCATCATAAGTGCCATGAAACGGGTAAGGCAGACCTGTAGGCAACCTAGGCAATAGAAAACGACTCTGAGAAGAGGGAACAAGGATTGGGCGTAATATGACTGCATGGTACTGCAGAGTGAACTCAAATGTGATATTGAACTTGATAGGCCACGTTTTGGAGTATCCTGCAAGCCTCATATAAAAGGCATGTACACTATTTACTTATCTTAATGCATATTTGGTCCATACACAATTCACACCTTGCAATTACAGTCACTGCAGTCCCAATCAGCCTTGATGGTCAATCTGCCTGCAGACCTACCCTGTTACTGAAGTATGAGCAGCCCAAATAATCGCCTTTCTCCATACCCCATTCAGAAGCCGAAGGGGGAATCTTCCGTTTGTGATGCAGGAGCCTTTAAAAACAGGCACTTCGGCTTTGATACATCATATGTACATGTAGCACAGATTCATACGTGGCAACACCATATTCCATATGTTGGGCTTGGTGTGATTTAAGGCATGTGCCTCGCAAGAAGCCCTAGGTATCCTATGGAGCGGAAGATTTCAGACTTCTTGTTACCCTCAATTTGCACAGCCTTCCCTTGCGACCATTTGTGCCGTGGATATTTGCCAATATCACTTCGCCATGCTGTATTTTCGCACAAGTTGCTCTTCCCATTAGTTGATTTTCAGAGCCGGCATATCCCACTTATTACTTTCTTGTTGCGTAATGCTTTTCGTTATGGTATCAAACCAAGATTCAAGCATAAGTACCTAAGATAACAGATATTACACATATTCGTTTTGTACGATTGGTCATTATTGAAATATGGAGCCATACGACTCTTGTCACCTGTATCTATCTATATATATAGGAGGGCTTCGCCCTCCTATCTAGACCCATCTTGAACCAATACACTTGATCCTATCCTCACATCTTCGTCTCGTCTCAACAGTCATTGGCTGCCCAACTTGGCTTCTGACCTCTAAGGCGGCAAGGGAACATGCAAAGCAACCAAACCCTCCTGTGGGCATCGAACTTGGGATAGATGAGTGGTTCATAGCCTTGTTGGACATTATCCTTCCATGCAATCTTTTCTAGCACTTTCCTTTGGATTTTGATTAGTTGCTATGTTCAAGTACTCTTAGACGTTGAGCTTCAATATTTGCTCACTGAACTGCTTAGTTTCATAACAGACCTCGAAAGTGCAAATACCCCTCGCTAGGTTCTAATCATACAACCTGAACTGCATCAAAATATTGATCAATACACATTATCCGAGGTGTCTAAGCTCATAGGCCCCTTATCAAGGCTTTCCAATTTCATTCTACATTTGATGGAAGGAGTTACTATAGTATATGAACCCCTTCCCCACTCCCATTTGGTGTGTGTGAACTGTTAGAAGCTCGCTCACTATTAGTTAGTACATTAAGCAAGCTAGGAGGAGCTAGGAGATAAGGGGACTATTTATGTACAAAGGAAAATTAACCGCTTGTCCATGTACACGTCTGGTTGAAGCTCCTCGTGTAATAGTCGAGATATCACCTACTCAGCAACGTACTTCTCTTGGTGATATGAGCCGTTTATACAATTATAATATTAACAAGCTTGGACGTATCTGTTCTGTAGAATACCTCTCCCCCTACTCCCCGTACTTGGAAATCCTCGCCCTCCATGGAACCATGCAAATAGCAATCCCCTACAAACTGGTACACCGAGTCCGTCCTGGTTGGCTGTGCGCCCGAGACTGCGCCCGGCTCTCGTGGCCGCAGCACATAGGGGAAGAAGCCTCCAACCAGTGCTACCACAACATCGCCTTCTGATACCCCGCCCTTGATGCGGACCATATTCTCCTGCTGCCCTGGAAACTCCCCACGCAGGGCTTTTTCGTAAGCACGCGCCGCTTTTGGGTCCTTTTTCTTTAGGAAATCCTGGAAACCGCTCATCATCATGCGCGCCATCGGGTCTACGAGCAGGCGGTCAAAGCCCGGGGCGCGGGGCTGACCCTCGGGGCCCTGCTGCGAGGCTTTGACTTCGTCCTCATCGAGCAGGGTGCGGTCGACGCACGCGATGTCCTCCACAGCCGTCATGCCGAATCTGCCTCCATCGGTACGGAAGAAGCGTCGCCCGATCGCGTATTTGCGCAAGAGTGCCTCGTACGGCTGAGCCACACCGCACTGCGGCAACAGAGCTTGGGCCTCTGGGCTGTTGCCGATACGAGCCTGGATTTCGGGGGAGCGGAGCTGGTCGGGAGAGCAGTCTAGGAGCTTCAAAACGCGCTCCTGGGCAACTAAGCTCCGGAAGCTAGCACCCGAGACAGCACTTGGTTGGACGTTCCCAGCCAGTGTGTCTCCATACCCGCCGATATTGAGGATGAGTGTTCTCCAGAAGCGCTCGTCTCTTTGCCCTCCCGTCTCGAAGATTGGGCCTGGGAGCTTTAGGAACTCCTCAACACAGAGCCGGCCGCAGTTGCCGGCGTTGAAAACAGGAGAGACATAAGTCACACGATCAAGGGCGTGCGCCTGCACGTGCAGCGCATTGTCGTCTGAAACCGCGATCGGCTTGATTGGCATGAGAGATTCCCACCATTGGCGAAGACCGTTTTTCGGGTCGTGTTCAGCGCCCTTCGGCGCAGTGGCGCCGAAATCAGGAACCCAGCTCGGCAGGTCCTTCAGCTTCTTGGTGCACGGCACGCGCTCGCCAAACCATAGAAGCAGATCCTGCCGCTCCAGGATAGTGTAACGCGCCGCTTCTGTAAAGACTTGCTGGGCGCTCTTTGTGTAGTCGACGGTGGGCAATGGTTGGGGCCCCAAATGGTGGCTCTTGATGCGATCGGAGGGTGTGGCGATGCGGACCATCGAGAACACGTACTCCCTCACGTCCTTGGCACCACAGTCCCGGGCCGTTTGTATCATAGGGAAGAGCTCTATCGTCTCGCCGAGCCGCCGCCTCCGCTCCGCGAGCTCGATCGAGTTAGCGATCTCAAATCCCTCCCTGACAGTCGGGAGAAGCGGGACCTGGAAGAACTTCGCCTGGAAAAACGGCATGGCACGAGAGGCCGCGATGTAGTTTGACCATTGTATGTTGCTTCGGCCGCAGACTACGATGGCGAGCTTAGCCAGCACAATCTCGGGGATGCACTGGACGGACTTCCAGTACCGCGCCCCAAAGACGTCGTAAATATCACGCCAATGAGCAAAGTCGAATGAATTCAGATCATCAAAGCCACATTCATCCAGCCTATTCCTGAGCGCATCCATCTGCTGCATAGTAATCTGGCTTAATTTGATGTCAGCCGATATACCAACATGCAAGCAAGCCTGGGTCCAGCGGTTGGCCATGTCATGGATCGTGCCGAACACCGTGGTGGTGGATTCTTTGCCGGGGCCTATCCAACACAAAGTTCTCTCCGCGTTCTCAAGTATCCGGCGAATCACGGCTGCCTGCGCGCTACGTTCCTCGACAGTGCGTCCGACGAGCAAGTCCGCCCATAACGTTCGAGGCTTCTCTTTACGACGAAACGTGCGCAGAGCACTTTCCAGCGCTTTAGGGACGTCCCGATCATCACCATCGACCGAGATGGATACCGTATCTGTGTCTTCTGTGTGGTCATAGGAGATGCATTCGTACGATGTGTCTGCTAGATTTGCTTCTGTGACTGCAATCTTTATCGGGGCATCACGGTCACTAGCAGCCTGCAAGACGGCCAATCGCGCTATTGTAGGTTGTTGTTGCTGGCGAAAAAGCCGAGAAAGGGGGTTCGGGCTCGCCATGATGAAGTGTCTAGACTGACCTGTCCAACAAAAGGTTTTCGTAGCAAATTGTTGAAGTCGCCTTGATGAATGCAGCAGCATCTTATATGGATATGCGTGTGTTAGAAATCGCCTCCATATATATATGCACTCAATGTCTCATGCCATCCTCACGTTCACCTCTGACTTCTAGGTAATAGGTGCCTGCCTGATAATGACTGCCTGCAGCGGGGGAACGTATGGTTTATTTGGGCAGTTAGAGGGGCCTGGTTTTCTGAATGCCATGCGGCGCAGTGATATGTCCTGTAACATACAAATTGAGGCGACGTTCCGCTTGCCGAGCATTGAAATCGTATGAACTAGCACGCCCGCGATCTAGACCTCAAATATGTGTTCTAATCTCGTCTTGGCCCGGCGCTATGGATGGTCTAGCATAAGGGGGAAAGGGGCCGATTTGATTACTTATCGTGGGCTACGACCTATTGCAGGCCACACATTCTTCTCATTTGTACAAGTCTGCGTAAAACAAAGCTGAATGTCGTTTGACCATTCGGTCTAGGGATATGATATTTGTTTTCCATTGAATCATAATGTTTACAAAGGGCCCTGGGTTCAATTCCCAGAATGTCTAGAAATTAAGTTTTTTGCCGTCGCCTGTTAAGAGTTTGCCGAGATTCGCCCAGGGAAAAGAAAAGTTGGCTAGAACTAGGATCAGATTATATCATTATCATCATTTTGAATCTAGCATTATCTATTACCAATAAGTCAATAGAGGGTGCGTGTCTCCCCTCTTAAAATTTTGTCCAGATGTTAGAGAATTTCTGCAAGGTTAGGGAAACAATTTTTGCCTCATTCGATAAACATACATCATGCAATACCATCAGTTACATTTCTCTTAGAAGTCAGCGAACGCTACTAAAAGGAATGGTATAAAGAAAAAGGGGGGTGTTTAAATATATCACTGGGGAGAACATGACTACAATTTCAATTCAATACTGAGGTAATACCTTTCATCTACTTCATAGTAGTTTTTGCTACTTGACCACGTAGAGAGGGCTGTCGATCCATTCGAATCACTTGATATAGTACCATCAAGTCTGATAATTATTTACTGTTCATCCTAGGGCTAACATCGGATGCTTGTCCGACAAGTATGAAATTCTTGTTCAACATGGGAGATTTGAATGTACACACTGGGAAGTAATTACCATGAAAATAATTTAGTCTTCCATCATAAAGATATTCGAATTATCAGTATTCAGTCCAGTCATACTAAAGATCACCCTCATTCGGTAGCTAGATCTCTATATCCGTGGAAAGGTATCTGCGTTGAAGCCCACAATAGCCAATCCCAAAGGGGCAGCAACAGTGAGTTGAATTCACACATGCACAGATACGAGATAAAAAGGCTATTAAGACGAGCCACTTGGTTTTCGTTCACAAAATTATTTTAGAGAAGATGGTTTAGCCAAGTTTTTCCACACGGTGCAGTTGTCTACCGTTTGCTCAAGCAACTATCCGTTTGCTGATGCCGTATTGCCGCGTCTCTGAAAACACTTGAACCGTGTCTAGGATTTGCCTCACTTTCCATTGAGTCACAAGTCATTATAATATCCCTCCACCCAACGGAATATTGCATTACACCTGACAACATCAGGTAAGAGTAATTTACTTGCTCCACATGGACACCCTTCGGAAGGTTCAGGGATGGTAATACCATCTACTAGAAAACACGCAGAATTTGGAGACATCCATAGTTACTGCTTTGAAGTCCCTTGGGAGTATATTTGAAATAAAAGATTTCCACAAGTGCGAGGAATAGGCAAGAGTTGCCGTGTAGGAAAATCGATAGGTATAAGACAGGTACATGTTGCCAAGGGATACAAAGGGGTTGTAGCGTGCAAAAGGCACTATGTCTTAAGTGACTGTAGTTCTAGTTCCTCGCGCAGCGAATACGTTAATATCCCTATACATACCGAGTATATCGTGATAAGGATATGCTTTTATTAATCCGTTTTCACAAGTTAATAGTTGAGGCAGGAATCGCCTGGTTTCATCTTATAAGGATTACCTAGTTAATACCACATTTAGGAAAATATAATATCACGGTATGAAAATATAAAATATAATTTATCACACCTCACTTCCTAATGTGCAGCAAGCACAAAATTGTAGGTTACTGACCTGGTGTGACATATAAGTATTCAATACCTCGTATGTGTAGATACCTGTGGTGTCGCTGCGGCAACTGAAAGCTTTGTGACGAAAGGTAAACACTGTGTTAAACATCATGGCACAGTATTTATGGCTCATTCTTTGACTTAGCCCTTCACACACGGGAACGATGCCCATGAATGACCCCTTTCGTGGGTACTTGCCGGGGTAACCGTACCTTTCCCTCACAAAGCCGACTTTGAATTTTTTCGTTTGGATGCCTGATTACATCTCACTCGAAAGGAGGTTGCTTACCACACAGGCATCGATATTTTACGGACTCAGTACCGGTCGATTGCTTCAAAAAGGAACTATCCCATCGTCCCTCCATCCTTTCCTCTGGGCCCTGTCACATTTTTTTTTCAACTGACTCTAAGATCTGACTCTCTCATACGTGCCCTACAGGCTGACCCCTCTTCTGGTCCTCCATCAAGATGCTGACCTCTGCTGCGATCAACATAATACAATTTTTCTACCCTATTGGGAACACACCCGCTGTGTCGCTGACCCAGGCAATTCCGCCCTATGTCCCGACCAACATTCTACTCCTCGGCTGTGGTGATGTATGGAACATCTTATTCACTAGCCACGTGGATGGTAATTTCCCATTGGAAGTTTTGGAATGCTTGAAAGTTAACTTTTACAAGGCCGGCGCATGGATATTACCTGTTGCGATCTACAGAGGGCTGTCATTGGTATGCTACACTCCCATAGTACAAGGGTCATCTGCTAATATCACGCATCCTAGCTCGCAATGTCCTTCTCCTGTCTCTCATAATCGACGAGAAAGATAAGGATATCGATTCGATGTGGAATATCTACTACCATCTTTACCTTGACGATAAATCCCTAGATCTTCTTCGCTTGCAGGCCAAGAAGCTATATGAAGCCTCGGAGACTATGGACACCTGGCAGCAGAGTAGATATGGATCCCAGTTCAAGATCTGCGACTCGGCAACTCTTGCTGAGATCCGAAAGATGTGGAAGCTATACAAACCCGAGAATAAAGGGAGGGCTGAAGAATCGAGGTTCAAACACCGTTTTGAAGCAATCATCCAAGAAGCGAAGCAGGCCAAGGATGAGAAAGGCATCGGATCTATCTTGACCAGTACCAGATCAACTTCTCCGGTTCACATCGGACAGTTGAAAGACCTCGATGATCTCCATAAGCATTACTGGAATCACGGGAGCATGACGCTGAATTCGAAAAAGCGAGCGAGCGAAAAGCATCCCAATCCTATGATGCTGACATTGGAGGACGATGCGACGATCCACTACGTGACTGACCCTTTACTGGGTTTCCATCTCGCTGCTGCATACGCACCGCTACAGCCAAACAGTCCACTGTATGTCCAGATCAATGGGCTCTACTCAATAGAGCGTGTCGTAGCTGTTGCTCAGTTGGAATTCCGCGAGTGGGTAAAGTCATTCAGAAAGAACTCTGCGAACATAACGATTCGATTCTTCGTTGGAGATGCCGTCTCATTCGCACATACGCTCCAGTACAAGCGCATTACCGGAGCTAACACCGCCAACTGGCCCCGAGACCAGTACCACCTCAAGCCGCTTATGCTAGACGGTGTTGACTACAAATCAGGAGTCGCTCCTTTGGCCTTCGACGTGATTGACACGTCGAACCTCTGCGACCACCTAGGCTCGCTGGTGCTCTTGACTGCTGCATCACCACTGCTGTGTAATAATCTGTCCTCCATTTTATATACGGAGGCCTTTGTCACGACGCATAACTCACATGATGAGACACTGAAAAATATGCTGTGTGGTCACGTCCCAACCCTGTCTACTCTCATCGGCCTATTTCCAACAGAGTACTGGACTAACACTTCGTCCTTATCAGCCGGAGACGAAGCATTGGTCGATTTACTTATGGCAAACTCAAAAGCGCAACAGCCATATCTTCGGGTTTGTTGGAAGCGACCTCTCAACATTGCCGGATCTCTCGGGCCTTCATCTGGATTGATACCTATCCAGTTTGACACAGGCGAGCTGGCCTCCGTCTTATACCACGTCTATCTTCACATGTTCCGCACCGAAGATTTTGAATATTTGCTCTCCTTCACTAGTCTTAATGTTGTGAGGAAGAGTTCCCTCGTCTGGTACCATCGAGCCGGCTTCGTTTCTTTTCTCCGTCTCGTCAAGACCAGGGTATCTTGCGACTGGGACGAAACGATGTTAGCGCTTCTAAGTCTCGTCGAAAGCAGACCTAGAGCCCCCATGGGCATGAATTACATACAAGAGCTATTTATCTACATGCACATGCTAGACGTTTTCTCATTCGGCATTTTAAAAGAATGGCACAACCGCCACCAGTGGGCCCAGGGGCCTGGTAGACTACCTGACCGGAAATGGGAAGATATCCGCGACTGGTCCAACATGCCACCTATTGTCTGCGTCACGCTAAATATTCCAAGACAGAAACTCTCTGTATTGACAGACACAAATCGCCAGCAGCTAAGTACACCAACCGTCCATTGTCTCCTTCAAGGAATAGGAAGAAGCACGTGGCAAAACATATCTCCTGCCTGCCAGTTAGCGTTTGGCGACATAACAACCCACGGGGTCCCAAATGATGACTCCTTCAAGGTTACCGTGAAGGAAGATGACCAAGGATGGAAAGGATCCTCCCCGCTGATTGCGTCCTTCTATGCCCCATCTTCCTTCCTCCTGCTGAATCCCCGTGAAACTATGGTGGCTTTTGGCATACACAGCACACCCGCATCCGCTATGGTCTTCAGTTCAAAACTCGGATTGAGTATGAACTTATATGAAACCTGTATTGATAATTCCGCGAACGTCTATATCACCCAACATGGCCCTCATCAGACGGGGTTACCAGTTGCTCCCGGCTTTGCTCAAGCAGATTCGATTATACCGGAAGCCATCGCCCCAGATGCCGACGTGTCCATAGTTGCCAAGGCTTGTCAAGAGACTGGACGCATCGTCATATTGACTGGCCGTTTCGATATCAAGTCTGCTGACTATAAATCTGATCTCAAAGGCGGATGTCAGGTTGAGTCGTCGATACCTTCGCCATATGAGGTAGCAATCCAAATTGGAAAGCAACAGGAAACGCCCCTCAGAATGTACTTCCCGGTTTTTGTGGCTCGAGATCTGAAGAAGACGAGGATTGCCCGCAAGTCTTCCTATATTGAAGCTATTGCACAAGTGGGCACCGATTCCGACTGGATGAAATACCCATACTTTATGTATCCTATCCATCTCGCCAGTGGAAGGCCAGTCAACTGGAATAATCCATACCTTAGCTTACAAGCCTGTCCGATCATTGACATTAAGCAACGCAACAAGCTGGACTGGTTCAACCCCCATATTGCCACGGCCATGTCCGAAAGGGAGAGGGCATTGCGTGATAATAAGGCATTGCCACGATCCATTGGAGAACAGATCCGATTAGATTTCAAGGAATCAGTGTTCTCGATCCTCATCCAATTCGCCGGGCTCCAAGGCAAGAAGCACCACCTCTTCGGCCTCAACAATGAAGGGAACGGAGGCGTACACATTCTCATTATGTGTTCTAGCTTGCGCATTGATCCAGCGAGCCGCGTCGTGGTGCTGGACTGTGCTGTGCTCCCCCTGCATAAAAGCATAATGTCTAAGCTTATCCACTTCCTCGACGCCTTAGGGAGCGTAAATCTTATCTCCGTCAACGATGCGGAGTTGCGTCTCTGGAAAACCGTCTTGCCGGCATACGTAGAGCGCTGTCGGACTTGGGAGCACCAAGATAACTGCGAGTACGCTAAAGCCGGAAGCGTGCCACTGACACTCGAGGATGAAGAGCAAGTCATTTGCTCGTGTGGAAACGGCGAGTTCCCCCCGGGGTTCCTCAATGGTGTAGCTCACTGGAGCACCGTGTCCAAATTCGCTGTCCGTGCCGCCATCTCACCACCTTTTTGGGCACCCTTTGCAGACAACGTGTTTCACCCGGATTTCGGTAACATCATTGAGGGATGTGCGGCCTGTGGCATGAAGAAGGCAAGAGACGGAGCGGATTTGATGAGCTGCGCGAGATGCAGGAAGTTAAAGTACTGCTCCCGGGAGTGCCAGCGGGCGGATTGGAAGAACCACAAGGTTGTATGCAAGTGACGAGGTGCTTGCCAACGGCGGATGGAAACATTTGTGTGTGCCGTCGCGGCTGGGAGACTAGCCATTTGATGATTAGTAGAGCTCGTGTGTGTGATAGATGGATGTTACGGAATCAGGGGAATCCTGTTCCCGAGACCGCCGTGTAACTACACATAGTATGCAACTAGCTGTTAAGCCAGAGAACTCCACGTGACTCTTTGTAATAGAAACCTAGGTAAGATGTATTATCGTGCGCCTGTACGACACATATGTACCCTGTAGGATCTCTTGTACTATTCCGGCGCAACCATCATGGCCGAAATACGGGCCATAATATCCTGTGCAGGCACATTCTTGATATCAACTCAAGGCGTAAGTTAATGAGCTAATCTACAGGGAACGCCACCGGCTAGAACCTTGGCTTGGTTAAGCTAAAGACGATCAGAAACCAGCGATGCGCGTCCTGAGGTAAGAACCGAGGCCGGTATTAATGGCCGGAGGCGTTCTCCCACATATGCAATCAATACAACCCAGTAGTCCTGATTCTCGCGTCCTGGCCTCACCGTTGCGTCAGATGGCAGAGATACGGTAATTATGACGACAAGTAGGCTCTTGAGGGCCGGCCCATGACCATCTCGTAAAAGAAATAGTTCTAGATACCCCTCGAACGGAATCATCGCCACTTTTCAGTGGCTACTGCACAACCCGTCGCGGCCACACGGCCAGCTCTTCGCGACCCATACTAAGGGCACTTCTAAATTCGGAACCCCCGAAGAAAATAGGTTCACAGACCGCAAGGCACCGTTGTGGGCTTACGGCAACTTAGTGTGGCTAGCTATGAAGCTAGCTGATTTGACAAATCTTCCTTGCCATAGGTCGAGCAGAGGGTCATCGTGCATGCGACCTAGTCGGCTCTCGATACTCAAATGCACACTGCACACCGATTCTCTTGCGTGTACGCCTCGTTGGCTGTCATTCCATCTGCGGCCATGCGCGAATCGCGCGGGGGACCAGTCGATGTCTAGAGAACAGCTGGTTGCCTACCTGTCCTGAGACCCGACGGGTGGGATCACCCACTCCCGTCGTCAGCGGGTGGTCGGCGCTGGCAACCACAGCGTTTGCTCCCTACGGTAAGAGCAAACGGGGCATGATGACCAGACAGCCAGAGTCAGGAGTTGGTTCAGTGGCTGGTAGATGGAGCCCGTAGATCTAGTTTTCCACTTAAAGGCACAACGCGGTGAGGGCGCGAGAAGAGAACCCAATAGCCCCGAGGGATTGAGACAGGCGGCTGGGTGACATGAGACAACTGAGATGAGACTTGGCCTGTGGTTTGCACATCTTCCCAAGACATGCGGATCTCTCGACTCTAATAAGGGCTGCCCGGGCCAGCAATTCCTGGCTATAGTGGTCAATGGTTCGCGACGCCCATTCCCACATTAAGACGGTAAGATGAATAGGCCGCAGCGGATGGAACGGAGGGGAATAGAAGCCTTCTTATGAACGCGAAAAAAAAGAAGCCGTTTCCCGTAGGGACGTGGAACCTCTCCACCCCCTGCAGTCGATTTACGCGTAGAAACGAGATTCTCTCGACTTGTCGCACACGGTTAGAGGCGCGATGGTTTTGTCGCCGTAGGACGGATTTTGAGCCGGGCCCCCCTGTTCGATCGACCCCCGTCTTCTGAAATCGTCTTGGCCTGGAATCCCGACGCGACGATTGGTGCTTATCACTGCAAAGCACAGCGTAGCACTGCATAGGTGCGGATTCTGGCAGTGTCTGGTGAGACCGTCTCGAACAAATCAGAGGCTAAGCTCAAAATTGCATGAAAGGCGTTTGTCCAAAAAAGCTACACTGCGATTCTTGCTTCCGAATCCAGTCTGCCAGGCCAGTGAGAGATCCCTTGCTGCAAACCGAACGAACTGGAGCTTGCCCTGACCGCCCCCCCTGCTTGAAGATCCTGAGCCCACGGTCCACCAAGTTGACCCTCCCCCCCCTATTTCCACCTCTGATTGGTAGCAAGACTCCTCTACGCCAACACCACGCGTTCGCAACACGATCGAGAGGCCTACTGCCTACACTACAATTCAGAGACATGCCCATCTCCCATCTCATACCTCGCAGCCCGTTTAGCCCGTTCAGCCCGCAGCTCGTTTGATGTCTTGAGTGTGTAAGTGCCTATCTACTCATCCCTCCCAGTCCATATTAGCTATCCTATGCCCACGCATATCGCCGTCCTCGATCCCATCCCATTCGCACCATTCAGCTCCTAGCGTTTCATTTCACTCTTTTAGTTTCAATCCTTCTGTCCTACTATTGTCAAGCTATCACCAAGCAACTTTCCAAGTTCCTAACGTCCGGTTGACTCGCTAATCTCGTCGTGCATAATTCTAGACATCGACCCCGGCGTCAATCCCCCGTCTCTGTTGTCTCCTCTGTCCTGTCCTGTCCTTGGCCTCTGTATTCGCGACCACCCTACCTTGCGAGACGATAGCTGAATTTAGACGATCAAGCAATAAGACCTGGCTATTCCCTCCAACACACCCCGTCGCCACTTTTTCTCCTGTTCCCCTCTTTCAACAGTCGATACAAGTCTGGGAGTCTTAAGAATAACCAAACATTATAATCCATCATCCGGTGGCGAAACAAGATAAACAAACAATCCCAGGCCAATTTCGCTTTCTATTTTCCTGTCCGCATTGCTTGGGTGTCAAAAACCTATTGTTTTTTGATCCTCATTGAATTTTATTTGCTACACAACTATTGGCAGATAAAGAACAATCTCTTGTGGAATTGGGACCCAGTCGACCGGGTTGAATCGAGCTCGGTTTTTTAATTACTTCGGATCTTAATTGGGCTTCCTGATCTCCTCACTCTAACGCTCGCGGCACAACATTCCAAAGCCCACAATGGCTGCTGTTACTCGTCAACCTTTCGCTCCGCTCGATGGAGCTCGTCTACAGACATTGACGAGTTTGAAGAACAGACAGAATGGTATGTTGCCGTGATCCAGCTCCAAAACACAGAAGACACGAAAATACACAGAATTTTTCATTGCCCCTTGATCAATCGCGTCAAACCGCAAAGTGCACACGCGCAATGCTGCGATCCATACACGCATTTGTCAAAACACTAGAGCTGCGACTCTTCGTCCAAACACCACCACCCTATCATCATTGTAATAGTATCATCTGAATATTCCCCCCCTCAGAAAGCTACGCAACCACTTATGTACGAATTGAATGGCTAAACAGCAACTAGCAATCTCCGCTTCATCCCCCGTGAAACGGAAAGCGTCCGACTTTGCGGACTCGGACGATTCAGAGAATGTCGACCCCTCGCTCTCATCTAAGCGACCGAAGGGCGCCGACAACAGCTTCTCACCCTCTATGGACTCCTTCGTCAAGCCGTCAACCATCCTCATTACCAAATCTGTCAGCTCCAGCGATGTATCTGCCACCAGTCATCCCAAGGCTTTCTCTACCCCGCGTCCGCGCTCACTCCTGAACCCAAAGTCACCGGCTTCCAAGCTCAACACGTCCATCACCAAATCCAGTCCTCTTTCTGCACCGGCTGGCCGTTCCCCCACCCGTGGTAAGCGATCCGGCATTCTCTCTTCGCGCCGGCGCACCGCAGCAGCCTATTCTCGCGTCGACCCGCCCGTGTTTGGGCTCTCCAGCTCCTCTTCTCCGGCCCCCTTCTCGCTGGACGCCGCGCTCAAGGGCACGATCCCGAGCTACGCGAGCCGCAGCAGCAGCAGCAGCAGCAATGTGTCGTCCCAGAAGAAGCTGTCCTCGTCCTCGTCTAAGGCCTCGGCGGACTTCAGTAGCCTGCACGAGCCCGAGATGAAGTCGTCCTGGTTCTTCGACATCCACGAGGACACGCCGGAGCAGGAGATGACCAACCTGCTGCAGCACAGCACCTGCGTCCTGGATATCAGCTCGGACGAGGAGAGCGAGAGCCGCCGCCAGCGCGAGCGCGCCGAGGGCAAGGAGAACGTGCCCCCCGCCGACGACGTGTCGCAGACGTCGCGGCCTCGCGCGCGCCACGCCGCTGCCGACGCCGACGCGATGGTGGTCGAGAAGGAGCGCAGCCCGCTCGGCGAGATGGACGTCAAGGAGTACTACTCGGAAGGCTGCGACGAGAACACCGTCGTAATAGTACCCGGAGATGACGACGAGGAGCACCAGCAACAGCAGCAGCAGCAGTATCTGGCGAAAAATGACACTGAGTTCACATCGGAACTAAAGTCCGTCGGAGGCTCTGCTTCTAACGTTTCTGATGCTGACCTCGCCATCATCGAGGAGGACACCAAGACGGTAGAAGACCTCATGCAGAAGACCGAGGAGCCCGCGCCGTGTGCCGCGGTTCTCGAGCCACTCGAGGGCACCGACGAGAGCTTCGAGGTCTGGGAGAGCGGAAGCGCGAAGGATGAGGCCGAGACGGTTACTACCGAATGCAGATGACGAGAGGACAAGTGTCCCGCACGACTATGCAGATGACGAGATGACCCCTAAATGGCATAGCATTTTTTTTTTTCGCTTTCTTTCTTTACTTACCGGTTAATTTGCGTGGTTGGGTTTCGGTACGGCAAGGAGGACAGCTTTTAAGGGGGCGGAGGGGGATCACGGCGTCCGTGGAGTTCTAGGGAAGCGTTGTTTTTTTTCCAGGGCTTTAGGAGGTGTTCGGCTCTTGGTTTCGCTCGAGTACAACAACTAACTACCTTGTTTGTAATGCTTTCTCTATATTGATTTTTCCCAGTCGTATCAGTTCTGTATATACAGCACACCCTCTCCCTCCGTCGGGCCCGTCCGCTGCCTCGTCGCGGCTAATACACGATGCGCTCTTGTTTTCCGTTGCGAAATCTGAAAAGGGACTTGAAGGGTCTCTCTTATGTGTGACTTGACTCAAATCAAACCGTGATATTTTCCCGTCTCCCGACTCCCATCACCCGTCTCCTGTCATACATACCTCCCTAGGCCCTTCGCAATCAAACCTAATTGCCTCTCAGACATCGGGTTTGGCGCGCATCCGGCATTTTAGTGCTACGACGCTGCCAAACAGGAATTGAGTCGCATTGACGAGGGCGCTTGCTGAGACGAGAATGCGCTGTTATGCATGTCATCTAATTAGTGCGACGCGCCGATGTCGAATTACAGCGTGCATATGCTATGCGATGCTATGCTAGGCTATGCTTCCCTTCTCCGACGGCATGCCCTGGCGTCTCGCGGCACTAAACGTTCGCTACGAGATGTAGTGGCTGAAAGCTTAACTCTGCTTTGGGGTTCTCGTGTTTTGATAGGCAGCCCCTACGCGATCTGGATGCGTCGGGGGAGGGAATGCGGCCTCTTACTGGACAATAGGTATCTCTGAGATTACCTACCTTAGGGCATGTATTGGTCTATAAGTGTCGACTATGTGGAAGGTAGGTTTAGACTATGGATATACCTAGACTATGCATGTATGCATATAGGAAGCTTAACGCCGTCCAGATTAGAAGGATATGCACGAATTGAGAACAGATTGCCTAATCGCGGGTTACCCCTCAGACGCGTCTCCCAAGATCGCCTCCACACACATCGAATCGTTCGACCGTCACATCATTCGTTCTCACCTTTCGACCCCATTGAGCAAGATCAACGACCCATTGTGTCAAGAGCTTCTCGGCCCGGCACCCAATCAGTAGATATATGAACCCGGCAGCTCACACATATCTTGATTGATCCCTGTTTAGCTCCAATCAAGCTCAGCAAGGTCTCATCGCGGGGGGTCTCCCAATGTCTTTCCTGTTATCCAAGTCGCTTTGATCTTGATATCCCAATCCCAATCCCGATCCCACCCTTATAAGCGGGGGTGAAACATCCTGCGCAAGAGCTGCACGGCGGATTACCCCAGGAGCTGCTTAGATTAACACTTGGAACTATGGCCTCCATCAACGATCTCGCGACCGCGGCGACGATAGCTTCGTCGGCCGTGGCGCTGCAGTCCTCCCCCTCGCAGCAGGCCTCTCAGCACGCACAGTCCTCCCCTCCGGCCCCGGTACACCTATCTCTATCTTCTACCGCCGCGACGCCACTACCACCACCACCAACGACACCCTCGGCTTCATCAACGGCGCTGACAGCATCCGAAACCAACCCCTGGGCGCCTACCACTACCGCCACGACAGCTTCAACAGCCGCCAACAGCGCCAACAGCGCCCCGGGGCCCTCCGTGCTCGCCGCGCCGCAGATATCCCCGCAGAACCCGGCACAGGCGCAGATCCCCGCGCCGGTAACGCCCACTGCGGCGGCCGCAGCAGGAGCAGGGGTAGGGGCAGCTCTGGCCGCCGCAGCGGCACAGGCGGCGGGGAAAAACAGCTTTGTGGCGAACGAGGCGGGCTCCTTCGACGACAGTATGGACGGCGTCGAGATGTCGCTGCCGAAACCCGTGCGTGGCGCGTTCCTCGTCTTCGAGGGCATGGACCGCGCGGGCAAGACGACGCAGGCGAAGCTGCTGCAGCAGAGGTGCATCGAGAGCGGGCGGGAGATCAAGTTTATGCGGTTCCCTGGTAAGTTTCTTTGTTCTCACTTTTCTTTTATACTAAGTTTTTTATTTCTGGTCAGGGGGACTTGGATATTTAGCTTTAATGGTGTTTTCCGGGTGTGAAATTAGACTACCGTGAATAATAGGGGAGAATACAATGGGGTATGGCTAACGTCGCCCGTATAGATAGAGCAACACCAATTGGTCAGATGATCGATTCTTACCTCAAGGGTGACACTGAGATAGAAGATCATGTCATCCATTTATTGTTCAGCGCGAATCGCTGGGAGGCAGTGTAGGTCCCTCATCCCAACTACACCTCTACCCCCTTTCCCTTCAACCTCTTCCGGCTAACTAGGTATGAACGTGTACAGCAAGAAAATCAAGGCCGAGCTCGAGGCCGGCCACACTATTATCTGCGACCGTTTCTACCACAGCGGCATCGTCTACAGCGCCGCCAAGCAGCTACCCTCTCTCTCGCTCTCCTGGGCCAAGGCCCCCGAAGTCGGCCTACCACGTCCGGACATGGTGCTCTTTCTGGACCTGGAGGAATCGGTCGCCCGCAAGCGCGGCGGCTGGGGAGGCGAAGTCTACGAGAAGGGCGAGATGCAGCGGCGCGTGCGCGAGCTGTTCTGGGGCCTCAGCATGGGCGACTTGGGAAGCGCCGTCAGCAATAACAACAACAATAACAGCAACGGCGGCAGCAACAACAATAGCGGCAGTAATAATTCCGGCAGCAACGGCAAGGGCCTGGGCTCGAGGCGCGAGAGCGAGAGGTTCCTGGGCAACGTCACCAGGGCCGTGCCCGGCGGCGAGGCCGGCGAGTTCAGGCAGGAGGAGGAAGACATTCAGATCGTGGACGCGGACCTCGGCGTCGAGGAGCTCAGCGAGAAGGTCTGGGAGGTGGTGCTGCCGCGGCTGAGGGCCGTGGAGAGGGGCGAGGTCGGACGGATGGTTAGGGTCGTGCGGTGATTTGATTTCATTGCGAGATCAGGTTCAAGGCGTATACTTCGGGGGTCGGGGTTGCGAAGTTTTCAATCAATGCGTATATATATCTATATTGGCGTTTGCTTTCTCCACAGGAGTTCGAAACGGAGGTGGTCTTGTCCGATCGTTTGCGACGTTATTCATGAGCAAGTCGGTAATATCGTAAAAGTTCGGAGATTGTTGAAATATATAATTGGCCATTATCACGCGATGAAGCTTTTTATTAACTGGCTGGCTGGCTGGCTTGTTTGAAAAAAGTGTTGGTTTTCCATGTTGCATTCTCTGTCTGTTAGTATGAATCGGTGCATTGCTGGCTCGGATACGGAAGGCATCCCTACTCTTAAAGTCATGAATGAGGATGACTTGAAGCACTATGGAATACATACAGGTATATTAGGGAGTATGGGAATACAAGAAGCCGTATGCAAATTTGCCAACTCGTTATGATTATAGGTCCGCTGCAGTTACCAAGTCATCTGCGAAGGGTCTGCCTGGACTGTCCTGGGGGGTCTTTGGTAGCAATACGTGATTGCCTAGCAATATACGAGTTGTATATTAAGTTGACGTTCCTACTGAATCACCGTATTCCGACTCTCAAGGAAAACGAATGCTTGAACTAGGATCCTTGTGTTTTGTGTTAATCGATGTCAACTTGGCCGTATCCATATATGCAGCTCTCCTATTAGTCGTCAGGCTCTGGGTTGAAGTTAGAAAAGAGGTCACGTAGACAATATCAGACTCAAGCGCTTCCCCTTGTTGTTATACTTCATATTTCAGTCAGGAGATGTCACCATATTATATGAGCATGTGAAGATATAATATCTGGCGCTATAGTTCGCTACTCGGTGCTTGAGAAGATCTTCATTGAGGAGTATGACATGGCGCCATGCGCGGTCGGACACCGCTTGCTCTTAATTACAGGCATTAATGAGGTTGCGACTACTCAGATATAAGAAAATACACGAGGATATAAAATAGATCTACTCGAGAGATCTCGTCCGCTGAAAATACCCAAATAAGCAAACATAAGACATGACATCATGAACTCGAACAGTAAGACTTGACTCCTGATCTTCACTCCGAATATTTTATTTTGTTCCTCGCCGTTCTTGTATAATTACACGTCGGGCAGTATGTCATCGTGTTGTTTGTTTTCGGATAGACATCCTGGCCATATGTGTTATTCAGCGACACGCTTCCGACGACATTGCCGGACTCGAGACGAATCCACGTGTCGAGCTCGAAGTGTTGTAGTCCCGACTTCGACACGCGGACTTGCCGCGAGCCCCGCTCCCAGTTACCGTACCCACCATATCCGGAATGTTGGCCGAAACAAAGGTTGACGTTATTCTTCGGAGAGAAGGTCATGTTGGGCAGCCTCTCGTTCCACTTGTAGCACCACGTGTCGCCGTGGTCGTGACCGGAGAAGAGCGCCATCACGCCTGGGATCCCTGATATCGCCTGCATGAACGGCACGTCTTGCCCGCCATACGAGCAGCTCCCGTCATCCCGTCCGTCTGGACACCACCCCTGGGCCTGCGGGGCCAAAGGGTAGTCATAGTTGATCCCAGGCTCGGTATTCGGGTCGACGCCGGCTTGCTGGAAGGAATATGATGCGAATGTGGGTATGTGGACGAAGGCTAGGGACGGAATAACCTTCTCGTATGTATCCACTAGCCTAGTGTTTGTTTGGATGAACCAGTCGACGACGCTGGAGTCAACCCAATTCGGCTGCCCGATCCTCGAGCCCGATGCGTTCTTCTGTTGATACAGAAACCCTCCCCTGCTGTCGAAAAACCAGAGTAGCAATTCAGGAGTACAACCGTCGTAGCTACAGCTCCTGTTATAAACCGGTATATAATAATTCGACACTCCAGCGTTCGGACTGAACACCATCTTCGCTGTTCGACAATTGACCCACTGGCGTTCTCGGGCGAGAATGACTTCGCCGGAGATGTTGTAGTCGTAGTCGTGATTGCCGTATGTGGATGCCCAGGACAGGCCTCGGTCTACGATAGGCTGGACGATCTGGTCTATGTAGACGGTGCTGTTCTCCAGGAAGCCGTTCTCGCCAGTTATGAGGTCGCCGTTGAGCACAACCAGACCAGGCGACTCTGCATCGAGGATCTTGTTGATAACCTTGACCGAATTTATGTCCTGTTGAGGACCCCACTGGTCCCAAGCGTCTGGTTATGAGTTAGCGAGTCTTATTAGCTAGCTGTCACGGTGATATCGATTCAGCGCGCATTGTTAGAGACGGGCAAGAACTTACTTTCTCCAAAATGCAGGTCCTCGAAGATAGAGATGTGAAAAGTGCCGTCGTCCTTGAACGTAAGAGGCCCGAACGGACTAGAGTTGATAGCATATGTTTTAGCTAGTGTCAATACACCGGCGGGCAAGGCGACGAGGGCCAACCCAACAAACACCAATGAATACATCATGACTCGGGAGGGTTACCGTAGGACCTTACCCGAACTGAAACTCAGAAGAGCCCGATAGGCCCTCCATGAAGGGCACATGGCCTATATGTACTTGATTCATGAGGCTGGTGTCGATAAGACATACTATGGGCGTTGGAGCGAGCTGCCTTGTTTAGGAATGTCGTGAAGTCAGAGACCAACCCGACCCCACCCTCGAATGATATTCATCGGGGTTGAAACTCGACTTATCAGAACTCTCATTCCCCGCAGTGTGTTTAAGATTGCTCTTGGGATTGGCCGGGCGGGTTTCAAAGTCGCTCGGTCGCATTAAAAGCCGGGGCATTCTACATAACATATTGATACAATATGTAGGTAGTATACAGCCCCACGACATTGATTGATAATTTTGTATGATGGTTATAAGATGTAGGTAGGTGAAATTTGGATGTATTCTGCGAGAGGGGGCTAAGACCAAAAGAAATGAAGTGTCCGATTAAATTTCTATAATTAACGTAGGCGGCGATGACAGTCTCGTCTCATGAGTGAGGCATGCTCGCGTAAACTGCACGTGGATAATATTATTGTATCGTTCATCTTTTTCTTTTTATAAATTTTCTTCATTCGCTGCTATCATTTGCGTATGTATAGTTGAGTAAAGCGCATAGTCTCATGTTTTCTTTATTAGCATTTAGCTTATTACTTATAGGTCATTTTCACGGCCAAAAGGGCAACGTCAACAATATCCAATTACGGCAAGTGAATAACTCATTACTACGTACTTATCTATAACTTACTAGGTTTAAGGACATAATGAGAAACAGAACATTAATACGTCGGAATATAAACTGTGGTGTTATTCATTCTCTACTTCATAGACTAACATCTGCTCCTCCGCACACGCAAACTAGGGTTACATGGTCAGTTTATAGAAATACCCAACACGCTCCCTGTCGGCTAACCTCAGTTGAACCACTGGATTTTCCAGAATGCAAGCGGGGCTCTTGGCGCGAAAGGGCTTGATTCTGCCTCTTTGAGTTCCTCATGAACGTCCTCAATAGACTCATCTGGGTGCGCGACTGCAGTGACTTCAAAATCACCATTTTCGACAAGGATGGGTTTGTTTTCTTCATTTCTCTCACCTGGCACCTCGATAGAGTTATAGATGCAGCGAACATGCCCGGCCTTCTTCTTCGCGGCAAACGCCGCCCAGGCTTGGAAGTCCCAGAAGCGACGGCAGGAGTTACAAGCGTTATCGTCTGCCTTATACGGTTTAGAACACTCGATGCACTCGGGTTTGATATCACAATGAGGGCATTTCAGACGGCTAATCAACGCCTCGTTCATTACTGGCGGGCTTTCGGCGGCACGAATGAAACAATGGCCACACTCATGAAAGAGTACTGCATAGGCGTACAGAACTAAAACTCTCTTCACTGATTTGGATGCCATGGTAAGTCTTACAGTGTAGATATCCTTCTTTGTTCTCTTCTCTTTTTGCGATTGTTATGTATTTTCTTTATTTTTCCGAGGTGGTTGTCTGGTTTGTTTTAACTGTTGACTGGAACAAAGGAATACCTAGATCCCCAAGGTTTATATATGCGAAAGCATGGCCTCGAACTCATGATTAACACTTAGGTGCTTGTTAGTCTCCCAGTCTCAGTGACTCGTTATCAAACAAAGACCGTGTTAGCAATGTCTCATCGTCTGCTCTGACTGCGTTGTTATCAAACAATGACTTTGTTAGGATAGGGGAATCAACATGACGAGTTCCTAAAATTTCATTGAATTGGCAGGCAATCAGAAGTGTAGCTCTCAACATCGAGCAATTTCCCTTCATGATATACCAAGAGGTCAGACCTATATGAGTTGGGGATTACATCCCAGACCATATTAGAAAGGGAAATGTGAAGGAAATTTGTTCGTAGAATTATTTCTGCTTCTCTATCTTAGCAATACTCCAATTTTCCTTGTTCATGGTTGACTCATTCCACCATCCCTGGGTAAGAAGCTATAGAATAGATGTGTGGTGTTAGATATTTGGTGTCACCTTGCGAAGCATACCTACCTAGCTAGGAAAGGAGTTTATGAGAGTACAATGTCGAGGTGAAAGTATTGGGCTACGAATCATTTTCCCGACAAACATCAAAATATCTAAGTCAATAAATATTCTTAAAAATGATGATGTCAATGCGACAAAATTCGTCGTGGTTGGTCTAGTAATGTCTGAGTTTGATCTGTCCATAGCCATGTGTTCCCTTATTCTAGTCTAGACCAGCCTCGCAATGCACAAGTTGAAAAGCCACATCGTCAGCGATAGATTTTTTCCAGTAGGCACATGGCGTATTAATTGATTCACATGCAGACCATCATAGTCACATTTCGGCTTACGATTAGTTTCCGAGACAAGCACTCTGTTTAAGCTGATGAATGTAGCTCGTATTCCATGCTGATTGCTGACAGGTAAGGCAAGTAAGGACTAGAAGCTTCTCACGGACGGCTGTTGGCGATGCGGAGATGGAACATATTCTAAAATCCCACTGTAGTACATGTAGAAATCGAATAAATCATGCCACAACGCTGCCTGTGCCCCTTTACCGCATATAATCACGCCATTCCCCTATTCTCCCTTACGCCAAAGAGAATAAGGGATGAGAAGCGATGATGGGATCACTGGCTATGAGCCAGGAATTTGATGCGCATTTCCCAGTCGCGTAACGTCGACATCTCGTAAAGATTGAGGCTTTCATAGGTGTTGGGCATACGAATTCCGCATTTCCCTACCAGCTATAATCGGCGAGGCAGAAAAAGAAAGTGAACGGATCGTGGACCTATAGAAATGAGCGATGCCATCTAAAAATAGGCATTTTACGTTACAATGTTCCGTGAGCTTGGGTCGTACGTTGGTGCCGTGACTTATTGACTTTAACCGAAGCCACAGTAGCGAAAACACGACTCCTCATGCATACTCCGTATCTGTAGAAAATTTAGCTCGAGTATTCGCTGTTGACCGAATACATTATTGCTACGTTCTAGAACAACGTTACGTATATTTCAAAGCCAGTTTATCTTCGTCATTGTGAGCAGCACTGACTTGATTCTCTTGTAACCTGGCAATATAAGTATGCGCGCCCTGCCTCCCCTAATGACTATGTTACAATAACGGAAACACACAAAGACTCCGATACTTTGCTTTTTTCCAAGAGTTGACTCTCAGACTTTCCCCCTAAACGTTAATATGATGAAATTTCTTGGCCATCTCCTCGCCTTTGCAAGCTCACTTTCCCATGTTACGTCGATACCTCAAGATGATCCTGCATCTCAGCCCGGGGAACTTGGATCATGGGAAGTCACGAGGATGAATACATTCCAGCCTTCCGGCCGACCCGGGTCTTCCACCCAGTCTCGCATCTTTGCGGTCATCACCAACCCTAACCAATTGATCGCGGGGCCTTCCCCCACCGGAGATGTGGTCTTCGCCGAGAGCACGGCGAATTGCACCGCTGAATGGGACTCGATAGACGGTTCCCCTTACGACACGGTTTATGACTGTGTGGTGGTACCGGATGCCTCCCAGCAGAACTTCGCGTCCTGGAAATTCGAGCCGATAGAAGCCGCTGCAGACGCCAACCCGGTGGAAAACGTGTATTTAAAGTTCACGCTCGCGTACAATGTTACCGCTGTCGGGAACGTATATTACAAAGTATTGGAGGGAACTGGGCACTTTCTACTTCCCGACAACATGGAAGGCTCCTGTGGTGGCAGCGGGGTTTGCAGTTGGTATTTGAAAGATGAAGATACACCATACGAGATACAGCCGACTATAACATCTTGTCAGGGAACTTGCTGAGAACCTCGGGATGATTGTCATTTTACCAAATCTCTTGTACGTACGGGACAACAAAGGCTCATTTGACTACGATATATAACGGATTTCATTATTGGTATTAGGGCAGGATTGACCAATTCCGGTGACAACATACTGGTATCACAATAAATACACTCCACATAAAATAGCAACTGGGTTACTTGGTGTCTGGAGCCAATTGTGGTAGCCCCTGGAAGTGAAGCGCCGAATAAGGCGTTGACCAGCGAAGACCACATCGTGTACACCACGTTCCCCCTTAGTTAAAGACCCTCAAAATAAATCACTCTCAGTTTCTTGGTATGAGCTTGAGTTTCAGCGAAGGTTTCTCCCATAAGAAGAATATCTTCTGCTCTTCCATCCAGCCTTCACTTTCCGGAAGCAGTTCGAGATCGAAATGCCAAAGAATGTTGGCAAGGACTACTCGAATCTCAGCCAACGCGAGACTAGGTAGCCTGGTTAGTTCCCGTTGTCAAAATGAGGGAATGCGGACTTACGTTTTGCCAATACAGTCCCGGGGTCCCGTACTGAATGGCTTGAGTACAGCTCTGTCATCCCCTGAGAACTCAGGCGGGCAGCTCTTTAGCCAGCGCTCAGGTATGAACTCTTCGGGTCTATGAAAGTTCCTTTCCGACCTATTCGCAGCCCATAGGTTCACCATCAAGTTTGTACCCGGCGGTATGACCTCGCCGGCCACGATGGCGCCGGCGGCAGTGGTTCGGCGGAATAGGCCATCTGGAACCGGAGGATATAGACGGAAGCTTTCCTGGATGACAGCATGAAGGTACTCCTGATGTTGAAGTCTCAATATTGTAAGCTCTGAGGCTGACCGGAATTCCGAACAAAGCTCCTCTCTGATCTTTTGCAAAATGTGTGGATTGCGACAGAGGAGATAGAGCGAGCCCGCGAGAAAGGTTGCAGTTGTCTCGCTCCCTGCGGCGATAAAAACCGGGGCAGCTTCTCCGATCTCCTCGTCGCTTATGACACCTTGGCCTCTATGCATCAAAATATAAGACATCAGGTCCGGCCTATCTATTCCCATTCCCATTCGTCGTTGGACCGCCTCTGATGCGAAATTTA
The DNA here is from genome assembly GCA_022695795.1 of Biscogniauxia marginata. Classification (NCBI taxonomy): domain Eukaryota; kingdom Fungi; phylum Ascomycota; class Sordariomycetes; order Xylariales; family Xylariaceae; genus Biscogniauxia; species Biscogniauxia marginata. The sequence goes on along the minus strand of MU404058.1, from coordinate 350,830 downwards.
GAAGGTCCTGTCGAGAGCCCCTTAATAGTCCCACAAGCAAGATCGGGCGAATTAGTTTTGCGAGCCACGGCGACAGGCGCCTCGTCTCTCTCATCAGGGTGCCCATCTTGATGGGTCCAAACACGGTTCCTAGCCATGGGTGTACTTCACCTTTCTGGAGGCCACCGAAGTTCTCACCAAAAGCCAGTTCCCCTATAATGTCAGTGGTCAACAGATTGAGCCAGTGAACAACGTCGACAGCTCCGTCGTGGGGAGGGGACGACAGGTCACGGAGGCGTGAGATGAACATTGCCGTGTACTGCTGAAGGTATTCCTCCTGTAAAGATACTGCTTTCTCGGAAAACGCGGGGGCTTGCAGTCGACGAAGCCGGCGATGGTCCGCATCGTTAGCAGTAGGCTTCACAAGCATTAGCTGTAGGTACCCAGCGAAGGAAAGATGATCTTTTTCTTTTTTCTTTTTGATACGTTGTTAGAGAACTCACCAAGCTTGCTGCTGCCTTGCGACTCTTGCCGTAGAACAGTATATCCTTCAGCATATTTCCTCTCATTTCTGATTGTTTTGGGCCGTAGATGTCTAATGATTGTCAATGCTTATACCAAATCCAAACAATCGGGGACTACAATCAAAGTAAACCTACCGAGCCACGCCTGGGTAGTAATGAATGATAATTGGTCGGGAGCCGTTCTCACCACAGGGCCGTACTTGTCATGGAGTAGCTTGACGCTGCGCGTGGGGTCACCGCGAAACATGGACACCGTGAATGGGAGTCGAGACGCTGCCCTCGATAGAGGACCAGGAAACTTGCGCAGGGGGTGAAAAAAGACATTATAAACGGTACGAAGACAAACGTATAAAATGGTCTATAAATAAGTTATTCCTGTTGTTCAGCCAGAAGGAAGCCATGCAGCTAGCTTACTGCTGTGACTACTATAAGGGGCACAGTTGTCCAGGGGTTCGATAACGGTATAAGTGGCGAGGACAACATCGGTCAACAAGCTGAACAAATTGGCCCTCTTGAAGTAGGTGCTTTTTGTAGTAAGTAAAACGGCGCAGTTTGAAGAAGTCTTGAATACTAGAAGAAATGTGTTGGAGAACGATTGAGAGAGCTCTCTCCTAATATACAGCCCCTTCTAGGCTACGGCATTCGGTGGGTCTCGGTTGAATTCGGTGCCGTCGTCGAATTACTAGGCCTTGTCACCACCGGGATTCGGACGGTCATTCGGCGGGTTAAGCGAAACACCGGGCTAAAAAAAATATAATACAAGAAGCGGCAGCTGAACACGTGTGAAGGGCAATACAGCATACTATGTAAAGACATAGGTTCCACCAGGAGGGATACAGTGAATGGATGGGAAACTAACATACCCCATACTGTGTAGACCGCCATCCAAAGGGGCAATGATTCGGGGCTTTCGACCGAGCCCCTGCTTACTTGCAAGTGAAAGCTGCTGCCTACTATACTTCTTCTAGGCTCCATCTCAAGCCTATTGCAAAGTATTACCAGCCAACCCCAGTACATGCATATCGCATGTCCGAGGGATGAAGGGCCAGCAGGACGGCTATGTGGCTATTCCAGGATTATACTAACAGGTAGATTTTAGTTATACAACTCGTGTCGCGACACCTAACAACTAATTTATACGATAGTTTAGAAGCATGTGAATCCTTCTCAGCTGGCGACTTCACCAACGTGTCGTGACAAGCGACTCGTACTTAAACAGACAGTCCTATATAGGCATTGTTACAGGACAAGGGGATATATAAAAGATCCTGTCGGCACTAGACACAAAGATCCCTCAAGCCACATGCGCTCAAAGATTTGAGAGTCTTGTAAGCAACTATATTCGCCAAGAAGTAACAAGAATACTCTACGCATCACGTCGTCATCATCATCATGTGGTTCCTCGGTTTCAGGCAGCCCCGGGACTGCATCATCAACAACCACAAGGACGTCGTGGAGGCGATTCTCTCCAAGCGAATGGCCCCATGCTGCGGCGTCTGTCGGGGGTGCGTCAAGCGCCTGGCGCAGTCCGAGGCCGTCTCCTGGCACAGGCGGGTCTACTTTGGCGACCCGTTCTTGCCCGACGACCGGGCCACGTTGTTCCAGGTCTTCGTCTTGATGCTGCAGCTCGTATGGATCGCAGCCATTGCCGGCTTCGGGGCCTTCTACGCAGCTGTGCTGTTGCGATCATTTTACGCGAGATTTTTAGAGATGAGGGGCGATGTTGGTTAAAACTCGAGAGGGACAAGAAGAATGGAGGGTCGGCCTTGATTTAATATTCGATGTGCGGCGTGCACGTTTATGAATTCCTTTGTTATCGTAAAGTTTTCAACAACTGCTTTGTCGCCTGCGCTTTGTTTCCCTTTGCGGCGGAAATATATGCTAACGGTTAGGTAGGTACCTAGGTAATCGCAGTCAGCCATCAATCTCAAGTCCATATTTACTTAAATCGGTAGTTCTTGTAATAAAGCTGTTCTAAAATTTAGACCCAAAGATCATGCCAGCGAGTGCTAAGAAATTGTTTAAATAACTGCAAAGTAGTAGGATATTGTAAGTTGCTGATATTAGCTACGGCGAGGCCACTTGCCTGTTTCAAAGAAGTATCCATTGGATATCATGAGTATTAAATATGATCCAATGAGACATCTATAATTGTAGATGGTATTTCCGTCGCACGACACGGATAAACTCCATGCGTTGTTTATGAACAAGTAGTCATGATGCAGTTGATGTACATAATGCAGGTGTTGAAGAATGATTTTCCTTCCGTAAACACCGTGAGTTGCCCCGGTCTGAGGCGTTGAGCCATCTATCACCCCAATGTGAATGCGAATTCCGATGCAAACCCAGTAATGAGCTGATGTTGAGATCCCTTCCTCTACTCGAAACCCATCGAACGCCTTAAATGCATTTAATCAAAAATTGGCACTGCTGCCACTGCCCAATTTGGTCTACCAGTTTCATCTGGTAAGGCCAACTAGGCTAAGGAACTCGTTTCTCGTCTTTTCTTTCCTCTCAAAGCACCCAAGTACGCAGCTAGTAATCGTACCAGTTGTCGTCTTCTGGACGCCCCTCATGACCATACATAAGTGACTGGATTCCATGACGACTGCTACTCCCTGGGGTTTGAGGACCTCCATAATTGCGTTAGCGACCTCCCTCGTCAGTCGCTCCTGGACCTGTAGCCGGCGACTGAACATCTCCGCAATACGCGGAAGCTTGGAAATGCCAATGACGTTGTTGGCTGGGATATACGCAATATGCATCTAGCGTTCATTGGTTAGTAGGACGACTCGCTGGTGTACGATATATCCTACCTTGCCGGTAAATGGCACCAGATGATGCTCACAGAGACTAAATATCTCAATATCCTTAACGATGACCATCTCGTTATGGTTCTCGTGGAAAATGGCATCATTGACAATGTCCTTCACATTCTCCTGGTAGCCCTTGGTGAAGAAGAGCATAGCTTTGGCATACCGTGTCGGTGTATCTAGCACTCCTTCCCTGTCTGGATCTTCACCTACACATTCCAGGATTGTTCGGACGGCTGCGCGCATCTTCTCGAGTCGCTGGGCGGCCTGCTCGGTGCTCTCTTCTAGTCGCTCTCGCGTGCCTCGACCTGGAAGGCTGTTAGCAAAAACATGTCTGAACATTGGAGTAGTCCCCACGAACTCGGTCGGCTAAGGCCGTCAAAGTCAATAACCGGACTGGGCGACCTGGTTTCGGTCCCCTCAGACTTGTCAGACTTGGACTTCTTCTGCTTCTTGCCCGGAGCCTCGTCCCTGGGATCCCTCGCGGCTTTTCTCAAGCTATTCCTCCTCTTAGACGAGTTCGCATGCCCGTTGATTTCTAGAATGCCACCATCCTTCGTCCTTCTTCTCTTTTTCTTCTTGCTGGCCTTTCTTTCGTCTCGGTCGTCGTCCCGCGTCCGCTTCAATCCGCCATTGACAGAGTCGTCAGCATCTGACGGTCCCGTAACCGAACTATTAGACGCCTCGGGGGCAGCGTCTTGGTCGAGGTGCTTCGTCTGGACGAAATGCGCCATTTTGCGATCAATATAGTGAGTAGCGCAGGTGCATATTAGAAGAGTCGCTTTTCGGACCGGGGTAAGACGGATTCGTGAGAGGTCGTTCCGAATCGGACTCGAATTGAAGGTTATTACTTGATGGAAAATATAAAGAGTGGTTCCTATATAACGGGAACCAATAGGAGTGTCGATAGTGCCAGAGTCATCAAGAAAAATAGAAAGATCTGAGCCTGGGTTAGGAATGAATTTGAGTGTCGCAATTGCGGATAGCGGAGAATTCACTTGTAGCTTACCAGGTAGTACTATCGAAAAATTGGTACTACCTAATTGATTTGTTATCGATTATCCGTTATCGGGGCTGATAGGAAGTTCTGAAAGTCCGAAGTTCCGTTATGATTACATCACTAGGTAGCTGAAGCTCTTCAAGATCAATCCATCATTTCGTCTTCCTCCTTGCCAACATCTCGATACTTATCTTTACAACGTCGCCACCATTCCTTCATCATCTCTACTCGCACTCGTCTCCTTGCACACATCTCACCGTCACATTCAGTGTGAAATACCCATCCAATCTGCATTATCTTCACGAGCGCACTCTCCCGCACCGACAACGAACACGAACCATCGCGATCCGGCATACACCACATTCAGGCCTCTCTGCTACGCGACCGCACGTACTTACACATACGCCTGATTCGCGCATATAAGCTCAGAAAGCAGTTGTGCAAAAATCATCAGCTTCTACGGGCGTGCGACCGACGAGATGGCGTCACCTCCTCATAGCTACTCGCCCGCGGGCTCTCCTCCCTATCCTGCACATTCGCAATTGCCATCCAAGAAGCGCGGCTCGACGACTGCCGATCTGCCGGTACAACCACCCTCACTCAAGAGGCGGAAAGCATCTACTATGTCCATCGCATCTGCCGGCTCAGCTCACCCACTGCGACAAACCTCCTTTCCACCTGACGAGTCACAAGCCCGAGGCTTCTCTCCGTCTTACCAGCGATCCCCTAGCATCGACGCTTCTAGCTTCGTTAGTGGAAGTCAAGTGAGTGGTGCTCCGATGAAGAGGAAGCGAGGGAGGAAGTCAAAAGCAGAACGTGCGAGCGAAGCTGCGGCAGAAGCCGCCCTACGCGATGGCACCCCCAGTATTGTTGGAGGTCGCGCTGCCACCATACTCAGCACTGCAAGTGGCAACTATGCTGGCAAGGATGGTGACGGTGACGGTGCTAAGGATGGCGAAGGTGATGGTTCGTTCGAGATACCAGAGAACATGGCGAGCAGATCTGCTGCTCGGACCAAGGAACAAATCGATGAAGAGAAGGAGCTCGTTGCGTTACTAAAATCACGGATGGACGCTCGGCAATTTGACCGATATGAGGTCTGGCATCGCGCCACCCTAAAAAACGCTGATGTAAAGAGAGTATGTTGCGCAATCTTTCGACCACTCCCGAATTTCCTAGCTAGTTTTTCAATCTGCTGACTTCACTGGCCTAGCACATCAACATCGTCACTTCTCAATCCTGCCCTACCAATGTTCACCAGATGATGCAGGTGGTCTGCAAGATGTATCTCGGCGATATGGTAGAGGCAGCTCGGGATATACAGCAGGAATGGATTGATCTAGGCGAAAAGCAGACAGATTTGCCTGATGACAACCTGGAACCATCAAACGAGCTATCACAGCACCTCCGGAGAGCTCCTCTACGACCGGAACATCTTCGAGAAGCCTACCGACGTCGTAAGACCTCGGTTGAGTCTGGTGGCGCCTTGGGAAGTTTAATGGTATGGAATCAGCAAACTCGGAACGGAACGGAGAGGTTTGGGCCGCGGACAGGTGGCCGTCGAGTTTTCAGATGAACGAGATAACTCGAAGGCCATGAAGAACATCATACGACTAGTCGTGTCTCGACTCAATACCACGATACGACCTACAACTTCACCCGAGAAGATAATATACTAGCTAGCTCGCTAAATCATAAAGAAGAAGGGTGGTGAGAACATTGCACAGTTGTAGACTCACAAGCATATATATATGCACAGTCGGCCGTCTTACAAGTGGTCTTCGTCGCTGTCTTTCATAACAATATATCGTCTAGTCCTTCTCGGACAAGGAGTTGAGTATCATATTTTGGTATCCTGCAATAGTGCATGAGTTGTGTAACCTACCTTGCGAGGTATACGCTATGGAATGGTTCTTGTATATCCATCATCCCACTAATTAAACCATGCCTCTGGCATTGAGCTACCAATGACTCATAGTTAGCCTACCTGCAAGCCATATTGCCTCTACGAATTTCATGATTGATATGGGCGTTCGAAGAAGGAATAAACAGGTTATAGCCTCGTAAAAGATGAATTAGAGCCAGAGTCACGTGAATGATGCTCATCCTGATTCAGAATCCATCAAGTAAGCGTACATGAATTACGCCTCTCTTAGCTTCGTGCGCATGTATAATCGGCTGAGACTATGAGTACTCGATCTCCACATGTGGGATTGCTTAGAGCACCATCGTCCCTTGGCTATAGATCAAAAGGACTCTGAAGCGGGCTAGACACCGTATATACGTAGGTTAGTTTCGAAGCATAAATAGGGGGTGAAGACCACGACGTAGTCACATCGGGCAACCCATAAAGTACTCATCCAGATTGAATATTTTGTGTTCCCTATAGGTATTGAGACACCCCCACCCCGGCAAAGCGGCATTTTTCAATCCATTTGTATTTGATGCTACTACCCCTTAACGACACTACAACTACAGTCCAGCAAACGTCAAAGGGCAAGATGAACTTCCTAGACTACCCTATTCCAGCAGGAGTACACGCCATACCAGATACGGTTCTCGACCTCCGCCCAGACTCCGAAATTGACTATGACATCCTGCACCCTAAGCCCGTCTCGTCGTCAGAGAAGAACATCTGGTTCTTCTGGCACAGCGGGTACACAAACATGCATCCTTACGGAAAACGTAACGTACGGGCCTGGTACCGGTGCTTCTCCAAGTCGGGATGGACTATCCGCGTCGTGGACCGAGATCTGGGGTCACCCCTCAATATAGCGAACTTCCTCGACGTCTCGGACCGGGAGCTCTTCCCGCGCGCCTTCGCCGACGGGACCCTGGCCGGCGCCTACGCGGCCCAGCACGCCTCCGACCTGGTGCGCCTGCCGCTGCTGCTGCGCTACGGCGGCGTGTACGCCGACGCCGGCCTGATGCAGATCGGCGACCTCGACCGGCTGTGGGAGCAGACGGTCGCGAACCCGGACTCGCCGTTCGAACTGCTCTCGTACAACATGGGCGGCGCCGGCGCGCGCCAGCTCACAAACTACTTCCTCGCGGCCGGGCGCGACAACCCGCTCTTCGCGCGCTCGCACCGCCTGCTGCTGGCGCTGTGGGCCGGCCGCACGAGCACCGACGGGATGCACGCCAGCCCCTTGCTCGGGGGGCTGGAGATGCTGGGGGAGGGCCTCCCCGAGGAGACGCGCCGCGAGCTGTCGGACTATATCGTCCAGGGGCAGGCCATGACGATGGTCATGGGGCTAGTAGACGAGGACGACGGATGGGATGGCCCGCGGTACACCGCCGAGCACGTGTACGCCATCGAGTACATGGTCGGCTCGCAGCTGATCAACGAGTTCACGGCGTGGGACGGGCGGCGGGCATTCGAGCTCATGTCGCTGCCGCTGCCGGGGGAGGGCGAGGCGGAGAGCGCGGACCAGGGGCTCGCGAGGGAGATCGTGGAGGCCTGCCTGGCGAGGAGCTTCGGGTTCAAGCTCGCGACGGGGCTGATCTTGAAGGTCATTGGTGAGACGCTGTCGTCGCTGTGGAGGAAGCACGAGGGTTCCGATGATGTGCCGGGGACGTATGCCCATTGGCTGAGGCACGGGACGATATATTGGACTCAGGATAACCTACCACCCCGGTTGGAGTTTGAGGTCATTGAGCCGTTTAAGAGGGGGCCGTTACTAAGGGAGAACTAGATCGAGGGGGGAGTTGCTTCTATTATTTTTATTTTTATTCTGTTTATTTTATAAAACTTTCCTTGGGTAAGGATGTATACCCGAGGTTGTGAGTATTTCCCCTCAAGTATTGGCAATGGACAAGAGGATTCACGACAGGCATATGTAAACACATAGAATTAGACGGTCAACAATAATCGGTGGAACGACTTTAAAGGGGCATCCTTCGCCGCTGAGTATTCCGTGGTGCATGTGATTTTGGTTTAAGGGGGAGACTAGCGTGATTTAAGCTTAAAAGAGATCTCTTTTCTGCGGATCGATTCTAAACCAGTTTAACCCCTTCCTAGTTTTCATGCTCTGTTGATTCCGATACGTTGTTGTGATAAACGACCAACGTCGCCGTTGCATACAAGTTCCTTTGTCATGCCAGTACCCGTAAGTCATGATTCATCGATATCGTCAAATCGCAGTATGCCCGCCCGCTAATACTATTAATTCCGAGACAGGGTGAAACACATGAACATATCTATAACAACTTCACATAGTACGAATTCTATTCCGCAATTTGCTTGCTTAAGTAAAAATGAGGGTCTTCGGTTACCCCCCCAGCCCCAGTTGTATTTTTTGCTCAATTTGGCTAGATATTAGCTGTACGATGGCCGAAGAATCGAACCTCACCAAGGCAGAAGAAAATGCAGTTAGCATAGTTACTTTACGATCTGATCTCTCCCTTCTCTATAAAATCCTCCGTGCCGTCATCAGACCCTTTCGCCCACGGCTCGTCTCCTCAAATCAACGCTATCCAGCCGGCTCACTTCAGTTACAGGAACATCCTCAGACTATCAATAAAATCATCGTCGCAGAGCGCAAGGTTGAAGTGCCCTAAGGCTCATCTTTAGCACGGACCCTGAGACAGAGAACGCCATTCTATGGCTCTACGATTTTCAAGTACCCAGATCACCTTTAGAAGGGACCGGAGGACGCACGCACTGGATCTACTACTTTGCTGGAGGCGGGTTCCAATTGCCAGCATCGTCTGAGCACTGGAAGTTTTGCGCACATGTCGCGTCGTCGCTAGCCCCATCAAGGGGGAAAATAGCATTAGTCTCATACCCGCTGGCACCAAATTCGCCAGCTAGAGACACATTGCCGCTCCTCAGGCGCTGGCTGACCCAGGAACTCAATAGTGCAAGGATAGAGGATAGAATCGTATCCTTAGCTGGCGATAGCGCCGGTGCCAACATTGCTTTATCCTTGGGTCTGTGGTGCGCCGACCAGCTAGCACTTGCCAAGGCGACCACGGACCAGGAGCGGGTTAAAGATCTCTGCCGTCTCAGATCTATCCTCGCGATCTCTCCACCGACAGACATGCGCAACCAAAACCCAGATATACCCTTAGCTGACGCGCGGGATCCCGTGCTAACAAAGAGGCTTACGGACAACGCGGCGCGGGCGTGGTCCAAAGGCTCGGAGAAGGATGACCCGTACTTAAGTCCGATCCTTGCAGATTTAGGAAATGTAAGGGAGAGCAAGATGAGAGTGAGCGGGGTGGTCGGAACGGCGGACGTGTTGGCCCCTGACTCGCTGATCTTCCTCCAGAAGTGTAAAGATGAAAGGGTACAGGGGAGTTGGCTCGTCTGGAATGGACAGATGCACTGCTTTCCTTTGGCAGCCTGCTATGGCCTGAGGGAGGGAAGGCAGGCGAGAGCGTGGGCAGAAAAGATCTTACGGGGGGTGACGTAGCGGGCGTTAGTAGTGGCTGGGGCGGATTACTGTGTCTCTAGGTATTGGTGGTGCTTGATTGGACATTTCCTACGACAATGGACATGTCACAGCTGGATATCTACTATGTGGCTTCTTCATTCGGTTGAAGGGATGACCCTCGTCAATCCAATCTAGACGATATTCAAAGATAAGGGTGGTAAGCTGAGTATATTACCCCCCTAATATGCTACGTATTTATTTGTCTCAGTTTCTTTTTCTTTCATTTAATCACGGTGGTTCCTTACCACTATATCGTTCGTGATATTGATGTGACAGCAGGAAGCAGTCTTTACCGGTTCGACGCATCTTAAATTGCCTCAGTCGTATGTCCTATGGAATCCCTGTCAAAACAAATTCGCGTTGGCCGGAAGACGCCACCTTGGTACCGGCCCGGTCAGCCCAGCTGAGACGTCCGGGAAGCAGGTAACGTATAAAGACTCAATTCATAACTGTCAGATGTGGGGTCTTACACCGAGCTCGGACCAATCATAAATATATTTTCATCTCACATCCAACCTCCCGTTCGATTACCTCCAACAATTGAGTCCCCAACCTCATCTCACCCAGCCTGATACATTCCCGACACACATCCCATGAGCATGGCCGTAACCGATGACCAAGTAAGTGTTCGGGGGTCCACCCTAGAGCATCTGTATCGACAGCTGAAGGAATTGAATCAGAGGGCGATAGGGCTCAAGGGAACTAATTTCCAGACCCGGGTCCGTGCCTACGAGGAAGGGATGGAAGACTTCCATCTCAGAGAAGCGGCGATACGCGAGGCTATCAGGACTTATTCTCGACAGAGAATCAGATCGCTGAACATCTTAGACCTACCAGACGAGATCCTCATCTTGATCTTTGAGCATGTCAAAGGATGGTGGATGCATGAGCGCAAGTTCGATCCGTATTCGACTAATCATAGGGATATCATGAACGTCCGGCTTGTTTGTCGACGATTCTGCTATTCAAGCTCGCACCTCCTTATCCACTTCCTCACTGTTTCGATGGAACTTTCGTCCCTATCACGCCTTAGTGAGATTTCCCGCCATCCCGCGATCAGGAGGGGAGTACGAGGTATTCGTGTCCTTCTACACTTTTACGACTCTGCCCTGGCTGACGACTTCTGGCGCTTTGTTGCGTTTCGGAAGGACGATCTCAAGAAGACTATTGGCGACATCCAAGCAGCGTTACGGCATGGAATTACTACCTATACCGCATGGAGCGTGTCTGAGCAAAACGAATTCATCAATCAGATGCGGGCCGCGTTGGATGAAAAGCGCAGATTGTTGAAATCATTCGAAGGGCTTGGTGCTGATATGACCGCCGAACCAACCGATGAGCAGAGTTTGCGTTATCGGAAGGTTTTCGAAAGGGCCCATAGAGAGTATAGGCGGCGCTTAGAAGAGCAAGACAAATTAAAGAATGCAGGCAATTTTGTACAGCATGTTGCAGATACGATAGCAATGATGCCTGCGGTCAGGGTCCTTCAAATTTGCGATCGCCGGCAACGTCCACAATCGCCATACGATTGGTCCTTGGCGCCGGGAGCTAACACGGAAAGCCTCTATAGTGTAATGATAGGGCCAATAGAGTGGGCGCAAGCCAGACGGCATCGGCTCGGCCCGCCGCCGGTAGACTTGATCGTCAAGGTGATCGCGGCCCTTGGTGAGAAAGATGTCTTACTCACCGTGATAGACATCGAAGTGTCGCCTCCTGACGACTACACCATGCTGTCGGTTACCGACGACGACTGCCGCAACCTGACGGCTGCCGCGCGAAATTTGAAGCACTATAGTTTCAGCCAGCCGATGTTCTCAAGGACCAATTATCAACCACGCAGACCGGAAGAGGGTAGACAACTAAAGCGGTTCACAAATGCGCTCCTCAACACCGACACCCTCCGGACAATCAACGTTGACTTTTCCTGTCTGCGCGTGAAAGACGCCCCGTCGCCATTTAACACGGGCGCCATCGATACCAGTCGTGCATCTCAGAACCTGCAGCTCATGTGCTTTTCCAACATGTCCATCCACCTCAAAGATCTAGAGCAGTACGGCCCATCTCGGGAATCTATATGGCTGGATGGACTGCATCTGCTGAGCGGAACCTGGGCCGAGGCCCTAGACATCCTTCGGCAGAAGTACAACAAGTTGGAGGGTGTGGGGTCGCATGAAGTATCGCTTCACGATCCCACGGGCGCCGAGTGCAGTGCCTTGCCGGCGGATAAGTACATTGAGATTTTTGGGGAGGTAATGCCGCAAGGGGGAACTAAAGCTGAGAACTTCATCTGGGGGTTCGCTGGCTCCAACCCATTGAGGGATTGGGGTCTGGGAATTAACGGGTGGTTCATCTAGAACCGATATCGATTTGGAGTTGGATAGGCCGCATGGGATTTACTGAAGAATGGAATTGATCACGATATACTACTCACGGTACGTGGGATGATGTACCCTTCTAATACATCTTCATGTAATACTTTTTATTGCTGCTTTGTCTTCACTTTCTATAGCAGTCTTAATGACGGATGTCAAGATCCTTTTGTTCAATTCAATATCTTCAATTTTGCTCTGCCTGCTTTGCCGTAAGTTCTGTCTTAGAAACTGAAATAACCAAGCGAAATATTTCCTCCCATATACTCTAAGCATAGTATCTACTAGACAATAGAGAAGGTTTCTATAGCAGAATAGAGGTCATTACGAAAGCAGTTTCACGAGAATTATGCCATAGCCTTAGTGGATTATATTTAAGATGTTGAATTCGCAAGATATACCATATAGCGCAATAACGGCCAGGGGAGACCATAGCGTATTAGCAGGGGAGAAGAGAATAGTATTACCAATGGGTATGGAACAAGAAACTTGTAGCTTTGATACGAGGACTGATTACAAAACCTAGGACACGATGTAAAAGTTTATGGAAGCGATTTAATATCTAAGATTTATGTCGAAGCGAGTAAACTACAAGGACCTCGAGGCGCCTTTGCTATGAATATCTAACAGTTCAGAAAACTAACACCAACTCTAGCCCCTAAGAACAATCTCACAGAGGTCATAAAATTATGAGGTTTACCTAGAATAACGCCCTCGGTAAGAAGCAAGTAATCAACATCAACCCGAAGACCGGAAGATCATATTAGATAGCGAATAAATTTTTAATTAAGTAGTATACTGTAGATAATGGTTTATTGGCACACCGGCCATGGATACCCTTGATTCAGGTTCCTTCCCCTCGGGGACCAGAATCTAGTATCTATAAAAATGCGCTTTTAAAATTTTTTACGATGCGACCTCCAACAGCACACCGAAACTTTTCAATACCCGGGGTAGAATGATGAGGGTAGCAATCATATTTATTGAGGCTTCCCCTTTCGGACATTTGTCCTAGGACTTCTGCGTGGAAGGTGTGGCCACTTAAGCCAAAATGATATGTGATGAAGCATATGGAAATATCGCGTGCTTATTCGTTTTCTCGGTATAGCCTACCTACCCGACCTCTCCCCATTTCCAGAAACTGTGCATAGTTGCGAATAAGTAAATTATCTTATCGCCACGTCCCTTCATGACACGGGCGACTCGTGTATCTCCATGAGCAATGACTTGTCCACGTCAGTGTCATTATGATGATGCCGTAAAAAGTAATGGCAAATGTATCGTTGAGTGCAATGCCTTGCACTATGTACCTAAAGCTAAGGTAGGGCCGTACCGTAGCTATCCCGCCTCCCACTTAACAACCACATCATAATTGGTTTTTGATTAGATAAACAAGGAGCCTGAAGCGACAATAATGGTGTACTCCCGAGTCTGTAATATGTATACGTATACATACACTATTGAAAGCTGGGCTCTCCACGCGGCCTGGCCGGAAGGCTCTCGGGCCATTATGACGAAAGTCAATGCGACCAACTCGACAACCCGAAGTCGCATTTAAACGTAAGCAGGATAAAGTAGGGTGGAGCTGCGGTAGGAGCCGGGGCCTGGCCAAAATGAAGGCCTTGCATATCGTAGCGTGGGTGTATTTGTGATAAGTTAGCCTTGTGTCTGCATGACTGCCCGTGCGCCGGGTCCAAACGCAGCAGAGCCTAGCAAGGATCGTCATGCGAATCATTCGGTATGCGGGGGGTTGCAAGGTCTAGAAGATCCGCGGAAGAATTCCCAGTAGTAGCAAACACATGCGTATGTATGTGGTGTGTATGTACTACGTACAGATTACAGCAAGCCGCATGGCCCCGGACAAACTGTTCTTCTCATGCCACCATCATATATTTTCGGATGCACGCCGGGGACACACGATACATGAAGTCTAAGTGGGTTTTGACGTCTCAGATAACGACTGATAACTTTGGGTCAATCCTGTTTGCTCGGGAAAAGGGAAGAAATAATCACGGAGCCGCAAATTCTTCGACGAGATATTAAGTCTTATATATTCCTTGCTTCGATCAATCTGTAATACGCCCCCTAGCATCCGTAGTATGTGCAGCAACAACTTGCGTAGTTGTCCCAACGGAGTTGAAGTCTACTGCCTCCTAACTGTACCGTGTTGGCCAAATTAGAGGTTCTCCGATTGGCTACCGGCTCGGAACTGAGCCTTTCTGGCTCACCTGAACCTTTGTTCCCCGATGATCCTGCGACTTCTTCTCGCATGGCCTGTCCGCCACTGCACACCCCTGTTACAGGTGAAGATTCATGACTGATTTGAACGTTGAATTAGTCTCTGTTGATATAACATGATTGAGAGCTGCGAGGTTAAGAGAATGTGGACGAATCCTTTTCAAACGATGTAAGCTTCATTCGTACCAACCAGTTTCAGTTTCCTACTTTCTTCAGTCTGCTTGTAGATAGAAATTCTTCTTGGAGACGAGCTTCTGTCGCGATGATTGTCCAATTTTACTATATCTTAACACATTCCGTGAAAAGGACGTCGCCTTTGCGAAAATGGCTCATACGGTATATGGATGGATGGGTTACTTTGAGAGATTTCATTAGAAGACCAAAAAAGGTCGGAACCACCTTAGTCTCTAAGAGAAATTTGATGAAGTTACGGCGTCTAATATGACATCGGGTTGTGGAACGACGGAAGTACAGATGTCCCTTATGTAGTCAAAAACTCAGCTTTGCCGGCTTATAACACCCTCAATGGGGCTTTGATCTACGGCCTCCTCCTGGGGAGGCTTCTAGACGAGTGCCAAGAAAGGCAAGCTACGTCGCTGTAACATCTTGCTGCTGGCCGAGATGCCATGCTACCGCACTCGCCCACACGTCGGCAACCAGGACTTCCAGCATAGCCGCATTTGTTGAGTCTAGCCCTATAGAATATTCTAGTATACCCAGTATCTAATGGCATTGGACGCGAAAGTGTCGTAAAATTGGTTTCACTTGTTCGTGAGGTTCAGGACCTGCAGAATTGAACCCCTAATAATTGCCGTTGCTTTGGTAACGAAGGAAACTTCATGATAGGATCGAGAATAGGACGGTTACTCATAGTAAATACGGAACATGTATGAACATTATCGGAAATCCTTGAGGCAACCTAGGTATTTTGCCCGTATCCTTTAATTGTCAAATGTTATACTATCTGTGTTAATGGTGATGGATTCACGTCACTATCCACTGCAGAGCAGAAAACCGTCACTTGAATTAACATTACTTCTTTATTCTTTATATTCTCTATACTACCTACGTACCTCAGACGTGTATTCCTTTTGGGCATGCCAGTCCTGCTGAACTCCAAATCTGTCGACGCCCTGAAGCCACATTTTATTCAACGCCTTTTTATATGCAATGGAAGTCATTGTACAATAGACTAGCCGTAAGCTACCCGAGCTAGGTAAGAAGCACAAGAGATAATCTTCGAAAAGCAGTTTAATGCGGCATCGATGCGTGCTTTAAGTTCTCGATATCGTGTATTCAGTCGTAACGTGAATTCCCGATTCCTCAGCACTGTGACTATCTCTAGCCATGATGGTCGTATTGATATCCTCTTGGCTTTCGCTCGGCGGCTGGTGATCGCGTCTTGGCTTCGAATGATTCATGACGGACAGCTTGTAGTTCGGCGCACCTTTTTGGCCCCCAGAAATTATAGTTGCGACATTGCCTTCGTGATCCCCGTCGGTATGGTCGGTAAGCTTAGAGTGACCACCCCGAGTTCCAAGGCCGTTGCTCTTCCAACTTTCGCTGCCGCGCTCGCTAGTGAACCGTTGCCTAGCTGTGCTGACAAGAGGCTTTAGAGCCGGTGCGCAGACCACAATAGACGCAACGAGGATCTCCCGAGAGGCCCATCCGAGTGCGACGGACAGAGTTTGTATGTCCCGGAGAGAATAGTAAGCCCGAAGTACAGCGCAAATCATCACGAAAATTCCAGAGGAGAAGAGTACTCCTAAGGAAAGTTTTCGCCTGATGCTAAGACTTGACTGAAGAAGCATAGGTAATGGAATGGCCATTATCCCGAGATCGGTTCTGCAAATATAAGCAATCAGCTACGTCAGATTGACTGTAAGGAAACGAAATACTTACATGACGTCCAGAGCTGTGATGATGATATAGTTTCCCCTTCGAAGCGTGCAATCATCTAATTCCATCACTAGTCAGCGGTGGCATAGAGTAAAATATATGATGACTTACCACCTGGGAATGGCTTTACTTGCCACGCTCTGTGAGTAGGAAAGCAAGAAAATATATGCCAGAACAGAGATGCGAGAAATGTCGCTGCGGAAACTCCCATCATGATTCTGGCAAGCTTCTGCTGCCAAAGACCCATTCTAGAAAAGTTAGTCAGCGCAAAGCTGCTTTATAGGGGAAAGGCGACGAACGTCAGTCTGTTGTAGAGGAATAGGAGAACAGCCTTCAAACTCCATATCAACAGTATGTAAAATACCCAGGCTACATATGCATGCTTCGAGCCTTTGACAATTTGGGGCACTTCGCTGTCGGGTATTTCCATCGCTGTCTGGTCATTGAGTCCAATATTGTTGCCGAAATAACCTGACGGGTAGGATTAGCAGGTAGGTTTCACAGAGGACAACGCAAAGGAATCGCCAACTTACCACAAGTGAAAAGGAAGGTCGCTTCCAGAATCCAGAATATCTTACCCAGTCAAGTCAATACCTCAAAGTGTCTAATTCACTGTAAAGTGTGTACTTACAACCGCAACACCGGCAAACATATCATCTATGCCGAAACCGCTGAAGCCAGCAACTCTCCATCGCGCATAAAATCTTAGGCTGAAGATTAAAATACCAATTCCAAGCTCGGTGAAGAGCTCGACGTTAAGATTGTAGGCCATGGAGATAGAGAGTCGATCGGTGGGACAACGAAATAATCGCAGGGGCGGGATTTCTGAGGATATTTGAACATTACTTATCTATGTAAATATGAAATGATAACTATAGAATTGCTTCGTGTGGTATATTGCTTCTCTTTTCCAGCCAGCGACCAAGAGCAAGTATTGCATTAACCTGGGTCCACTTTCTTAGTGTAGTATCTGCTAGGGCACGTAGGAGATAGATCTTCGGCGTCCTAGGCTTGTGCACCGGGGTCTAGTGGTCGGTACTCTCCCACACATGCAAGCATCATGGGCCCTAATACATACCTAACACCGAGGTGTTCCTTGCTACGTCCAATGAACTGTAAACATGAGCTGTCACAAAAGAAAAATGAACAAAACTGAGGTAGCCGGTGCGATTTTCAGTCCGAAGTTTCTGACGCCGCCAGGCGGCTTACGCTATTCTGGTTGTCGCATTCCAAGACGTAGCATACGGTTGACTGAAAAGGTTGAATCCTTGTTCTGGCAAGGGGGGTTGGTTCTGGCTATGACTCTTGGTATAATACTGTGCCTCCAAATATGCATTAGCCGAGGAAGACATGGGCACTGAAGCAATATGACCATTCAAGACACCATTTTAACAAGTATTTGGCCAAACAGTCACAGCAAAAACTAACTGTTCACATACATAGAATGTAAAATGCTAGTAATGATAATGTGCTGTTGGTAACTAGTAACATCACTATCCGCATCACTGTGACCCAGAGTATGAGTGCGTTTAATCATGCTGAGGTTAGTATTGCTACAGGTTATCATGCTGAAGAAGGAAATAGAACAAAACCCCCTCTCAGGGTGCAGATCACAACCATATAGAGTGAGGAATATTCCTGACTACCCCGTATGCTTTCCGTTCCTTTCTGTCAGTGCGCTGCTTCCATCTCCTGAAGATCAAACAAACACATCACATTCTGCTCTATGAAAGCCAAGGTCATGGTCGCACGCAATTTTAATGTGGATAGGAAAAGAGTATATGAGGGAGTGTTAAGAAGTTTTAATATGTTCTTGTTATATAGTTATATAGTTCATCTGCCCTGCTTTTAAGCGATGAACAAGGAATTACCTTGGTGGTGTAAATGCTCCTATCGTCCGCTGTAATACATCCACGAACTTGAGCAGACGTATGTAGATAAAACCTCTCCAAACCTTTGCGGGATGGACATACGATCATGCTGGGATTGGAAGTCTAAATAATAGCGGGACGGGAGAGTTGTTTCCGTAGCCGCCTGCCGCCCCTTGCCTGACGGAGACGAAGAGGATACCGGCCAAAGGATCCCAAAGGGCCTAAGAGGTGAGGACAAATCTGGGTTTCGGCTGTGTACTATGTATATCTCTTTACTCTACGATATCTACAATAGATTTGCACTACTAGAACCTCTCATCTCGTTCCGCACCGTCCCTAGACTAACACTAGCACGCTTGACCTTGTAATGGAGGGACCGGGGAGCGGGGGACCTTTATACCAGCCAGTAACGCTTTATTAGGTACCCGTGTCGAGATCTTAGTGTCTAGCCCCAATTACCTTACATCCCGAACCATAGAGAGAGGGGTGAGCCTATGCAAAGTGCCTAGTCACCAATTTTTGTTACACTAGAGGATATTGAGGAGCAGTAATCGACGATCACCTGATTTACGGACTGAGTACCTAGGTTGGGAGATTAAGAAATATTTTGACATGCAGAATTCTGATACGTATTGGTAGTATGTAGGATGCACGTGCCGCTCACTTTCGATAATTCTTTTTTCCAAAACGCCCACTCTTGCCACTCCCCGAGCCTCTCTTGTAGATGCTTCCACCTTTAACATATAAGTAGAAGCAAAACGTCTCGATGTAGGGTCTTGGCGATCGGGCCCAATCAAAATTGATAATCTTGGAGATTACGTGCACTCGAGCTGTAACCAGCAATTATAAGAATACCTACCTGGTACGGACAGTAATATTGGGTTGAAGTTGGTTGTTAAGAGACAAAACTAACCAATCGCAAAGAGTGAATTAGTGCTTAAAGGTATTAATCATCAACAACAGTCTGTGACTAAGCAAAGTTGTATTGTTTATGTATGTACCCATGCTTTTCCCCTTACGGCTTACCTTGCGATGTGTTGCGTTCTGAATTTCCCAAGTACCAGACATACCCAGATGCATACCTAGTTTCACATGGTCCAAGCAATTGGATACCCCTGTCCTGGAGTGCCCAATTCATCCCCTTGTTCTTTTCTCCAGAGTCCAGCATGCTACAACTATTACCCCAGATAGTCATCCACTGATCCGCCGGTCACGTAGCAAGTACTGGGGTCTAACAGGGGTGCTCAGCCAGCCAATAAGACATTCGGGTGTCGCCAATCAGGAAACCTATTCCTTTTTTTTCTTAACAATTCGCGTCTGCCCGGGGTAGGAGCTTGTATCTAAAATTTATTCTGGGGCCTGAAATCGGATTCTTTGATATATGATAGAATTCCTAGGAGGCTGGTGGACTCGACTCCTACTGGCTAGAATTGTGACAACGCTAGTGTAGGTTGTTGAACTGCATGTAACAGACAAAGTGATATTCCTTTTTCAGCGCTGTATTATATTGAGATATCCGGTTTTCTCGAAGCTGTTCGGCCAACACGTAAAGGTGCTAAGCTGATAGTTTCGTGTCTCGCGGGGTTCACTAGGAGAATCTGGGTTTTCCTCAATGATATATGTATGCATACAAAATAGATATATATTCGGGTTGGAAAAAAACCGGACTTATCGCTGTAATGTCGGAAGGGATAACGGACACATTAGCCTTGCGGGCGGGGCCAACATGCTGGTTGGAAGTCCCGGATTCTCCATTTGCCGCTTCGAAAATCCACACGAAGATCTTCTAATCCAGGTCCTGCTGCTTTTGGCAGGCTATTTGCAGATACATATAAACCCTTGAATTGATATTAGCGTCTCCAACTGGAAGTGACGCTGCCACCACTCCCGAGGATAGCTGCATACATATCCCTAAACACATCGTTTCGTATATGACAGTTTGAGCATAGTTAGAAGATACATCAGTGGTTGTATCAGCACTTAAAAGATCGGTTGTGAAAAGCTCATTTCTTGTAACCAATCCACAGCGGCAAGTACCTATTATCATGCTGACGGTTGATCTGTACGGTAGCATTCGGTGCTCACCTACTCCAATAGACAGCAAACGAGGATTCCACCTGTCGTGTCAGTATAACAGTGACCCCGCATCGCCTCTTGGCTATGGATGTAGGAATTAGGGGCAGGGAGTACGTCCGTACAGGAGACCTTGTTGTTGGAAGAGTAGATACCTTACTTGGTTAGGATGGGCATCAGCACTATATTTCGTCTTCTTCGTCGTTCGTAATTCCATGCTTAGATTCATTCCTGTGGTTGCAAAATCTGGTAACCTAACTCTACGAGTGTTTGCCTTCAATTCTTGAGCACTACGTCGTAAGGATTCCATTGCTGGCGTTTCGCAATTTCTAGAAACCTAGAAATAGGTACCTTCTGATGCTCCGGTATTAATCTGTCTCTAGATACTCCGGTCCAGGCCTTTAGCAACATGGCTCCGGCCCCTCTCGAAGAACCGACAGTTCCGTGGTACTCTCCGGCCGCAAGGCTAACCGATAGTAATTACACGGGCCCCCCACGAAACGTCGCTGCCATCGATGCGTTGACATTCCCTCCTAATTGCCGACCTAAAAGTTACAACATCAAGGGCACCAGCCCTGATTCCAAGATCCTGTTCACCAACGTTAGCATATTAGATTCCTCGGGGCGCCCTCCGTATAAGGGAGATGTGTTAATCGAAGGTATGATTAGGTTTGGACTGTCTTCAGCACGGTTACTATTCGATATGAGTAGGGCGAATCCTATGTTGCTGACGTTAATTCTGCCCAGGTGAACGATTCGCAGCAGTCGGGAACGTACCAAACAAGGATAAACTGATCAGCGATCCAAATGTCAAAATCTTCGATGGCCGTGGAAGGACTCTCATGTCCGGCCTGGGTGATGCCCATACGCACTTCACTTGGAACGGCGGCGATCTGGGCGCCTTGGGCACCTTGAACGTCGAAGAGCACACGTTAGTGACAGCTAAGAGTGCCAAGAGTTACTTGGATAGTGGCTACACAATGTCAGGCTGGTGCCTTGCCCTTTCTTATCGACATGTTCTAATATTTGGCCTGCAGGTGTTTTGGCGCGGCGTCTGCCAAGGATAGGCTTGATATTGTTATCCGAAATGCCATCAACGAGGGTGATATCCCAGGGCCAAGATATCTAGCGAACGCGAAAGAAATAGCACGGAGTGATGGTGAACTCGTGCCAGGCATTACTGCGTACGCTGACGGACCAGATGAGATGCGAAAGGTCATCAAGCACCATGTTGACCTGGGGGTGGATCAGGTCAAGTTAAGCATGTCCGGCGAAGGGGTAGGTGCACTGATTATTTCGCTTTTGCGATTGATGATATATGATCAATTTAATGGTCTGACATTGCAAATCTCTTCCAGATCACCGAAATACGTGCGGCGCAAGATTGTTACTTTACAGATGATGAAACCGCTGCGTGTGTCGACGAAGCTCACAAACATGGTATACGGTTGTGTGCTCACGCCAGAGCTCGGGATTCCGTTAAAATGTGTGTAAGGCACGGCGTTGAGGTTATCTATCACGCCTCATATGTTGACGATGAAGGTAAAGCCACATAGTTTAGACCCCAAATCCTCACCCAAAATTCTAATCAAGTTTTATAGGTATGGACATGCTAGAAGAGAAAAAGACTTCACACGTGGTCGCACCTGGCATCAACTGGATCATTGCCACTCTTCAAGATGCCGCGGAATTCGGCTATAGTCACGAGACTGCCGAGCGTGTTGGTTACAAGAAAGAACTGGAGGTTGGTATCTTGGGTCTTAGAGAGATGCACCGCCGCGGTATCGTTGTGCTGCCGGGAGGTGATTACGGCTTCGCATGGACTCCCCACGGTACATATGCTAGGGATCTAGCGCACTTCAAGAATCTGCTTGGATTCACTGCGCACGAGAGCATTATTGCTGCCACAAGGGGAGTTGCTGCACTGATGATGCAAGGACATGAGCTTGGGCAAGTGAAAGAGGGTTACTACGCCGACTGTATTCTTGTTGATGGTGACCCATTGAGTGAAATTGAGTGTCTCCAGGACCACAGTCGGTTGAATGTCATCATCATCAACGGAAGGGTCCATAAGGCAGAACAGTAAGAGCAGAAGATCTACAGAAATGGATGAAGACGAGTTCGGAAACCTGCACTCAGATTGTCGGACTTTTGACAAATTTCCTTAGCTATATCGTTGCTGCAATACCATCATATATCTACTTCTACTTCTCCTATCATATCAACCTAGGAGCCATGGTTACCTAGTTTGCATGATTCAAATATTGTCCATCATGTGCCCTCGGTCAGGTTAAGCCATTTAATACTGGATGAAGGTTTCAAACCCTTCGCGTCTTGCACATCCATGATGCGTCAATGGTAATAATAATTTATAAAACAAAGCTTAAAGTTCATTTCCTTATATAGTAGTCCAGAGTCTGACATTCTTTAAACCGTATGATAGTCCATTAGTAAAATTCTATCCAGCGTGAAACCACTCGTCTAGATGCTGACAGATTTAAATCTTCCAATTACTAGCAAAATACATTGTATATTATATCTCCCTCCTTTACAAGCCTGGTTCGTACAACAAATAGTAAGGATCCACTGGGGTTGGAAATAATAGGAGCATCTTCACATCGTTGTCATTATAATAGTCTGAGGGCTATGATATGTTTTGTATGACAGTTAAGGGTTGCCTATCATCCATTCCGTATTCTAATTATCCTTATTTTTCTTCTGAGTGGATATTCATTGCTTATTCCTAGATGATATAGTAGTTGTGCGGCCTCCCCTTTTCCAGTACCACAACACTAGTCACACAATTACCCCTCCAGAAATATCCCGTATTTTCTCGCAGTTACCAACAAAATCAACATAATGATGTAGCTTTTTTTCTTTCCTTTACTTTAGTTATAAACTACCTATGTCACAACGAGGACCTGTAGTTATAACCATTTAGACGTTTCACCCCTTTGCTTGAATTCGACCTCGGCCTCGGGGTTCGGGAAAACGTATTCGTGTAGACACACATTGGGAGGTCGAGTAGTCACACCTTCGGGGAACCTCAAGTCATACTTCAATAAGATGTTCGAGATGATCATCTTGATTGAGTTTCCAGCCAAAAATCGTCCAGGACATGAATACTTCCCATGTCCGAAGTGGAGACTGTTATCGCTTGTAGTAGCAAATTGATGCTTGTGACCATCACCCGTTTTACCACGGTTATGATAGTGTCGTAGGCCGTCAAAGGTGTAAGGGTCAGGAGTAACCTCAGGGTCGAGCACGACGGGCGCGATAGGCATCATAAGATGGACACCCTTTGGAAGGTAAGTACCGTCGGATAGCGTCAGGGGTTTACGAACTGCACGTTTAAACCCGACTAGATCAATTAGTTTCGTTTGCCCCTTCTTCACGAAATATCAGAAACGCGGACGGGGGTAAAAGGGCAGACACACGTAAGCTAGGAGGATTCAGTCTTTGGGACTCTCGCATAAAGCTGTCTAGTTTCTTAAAATGTGTCAAGGCCTGTTTCGTGTATTCTCCATCTTTCTGTAGTGCCTCTAGGACTTCCTGCCGCAGCGGTTCGATGTACTCAGGGTGCGCACAAAGATCGAATAACGTCTGAGTGGCAGCCATGGACGTAGTGTGCACAGCACCAAGTGTTAAGATCAGCAGGCGATGAGCGAGCTTATCGGGATGGCCATCGAACTCGTCAGCCGCATCCATCATGTACTGCAGGAAGTCTTCTGGTTTCTTGTAGTCGAAATCTTCCCTCTCACGCCTGCGTCGTTCGTTAATGAGCGGGATGATGATATGCTTGGCTTTCCTGAGAGCCCAATTGACCTGGTACGATGACGGAAGCAGAAATGTGACGAAGAACTTGGCCCAGTCGGGGAATATCTGTAGCACGATAATGGTCTTGAAGGCGTTCTCGGTATAAGTCAGCGCTGTCGAGAGCCATTCCTCATCTTCGCATAGGGGTAAGCCGACGAAATGCCGAGCTGCGATAAACGAGACTAGACGAAGGACTAAATGGAAAGCCTTTACACTGGTGTAACCATCTAATTATCGTTGTTAATTAGTGTTAATAGTCACGGATGCATATTTTTCCTTTCAGCTTTCAAACTTGACGAACCTTTAGTCGCCGGGATTTCTTCTGGAAAGTGCCTTCTCAATGTCTCTTGAACTACTGGTACGTGGTGACGAAGTCTAGGTGTAAGTCTACCCTGAATGGTACGAGTATGTAGGTTCCCCTCAGTGAGGATGGCGGTAGTAGAATAGAGGCCTTGAAAATTCTACTACATATTAGCATGTATAAGTCAAATATATGATTTTTAGGATTACTACATCAATATTTGCCTGGATCGAACTCAGTTCCTCATCAGGCATGCTCCTCAGTTCGCTGATATATTTCCTCGGAACGACCAGGATATCATGCCCTGACAGCTTGAAAACTTGTCCCTTATACTGCCTATCAATCAGCAGGTGTTATACTCAGTGATTGGATATCCCACCCACCTTCTCATATCCTTCATCCAGGAGCGTAGAAGCACTTTGAAAGAACCGCCATCTTGTTCTAATCGTGTCTGTTGGGCCTATAATGGGGGCTTTGAACTTCTCATTCCCGTTTTTTCTTAACACAGTGCACCATGCAAAGTATATGGCTATAACGTATGCGATGGTAATATAGGAAGGCCGATGAAGCATGCGTAAAAGTTCAGATCGCACGCCATCATGAATAGTAGGTGCAGTGTTTGCATATATAGTATATTTAGTATCCATTTTGTTTATTGGGCCACTGGAAAATTCATTGAATATACCTTCTCTTAGATGGTTCACGTCGTTGGTCAAACTTCTAGGTGGCCTCTATATTTGACGTACCAGATAGCCCATTTAAAACATAGAAAGCTTAGGCAAGATATAACCAGTAGAGCTGTGTTGTGTAAAAATCACCTATTAATATGTAATGTTACAGCCATGGTGTTGGTATTTAGCTTCTCTACACCAAAATCTAAGTAATCTCACTAATCAATCGCTTAATATCAAGGGCCGCCCCGCTTATTTTGGAGTCCCCCTTACCTTTTTTGGGGTGCACGTCTATACGTAGCGGTTAAGGCCGTTTCGAGCCGCTTACACGAATACGGTATTGTTTTTTATTAGTTACGCGATAACGGATTATAGTTCTATTTACGGCATAAACGTAGCTTACGCGATTTATGTTTTATCGAGGCTATTTAATTTTATAGTAATATGTTATGTTTTCTTTATATAGTTTATTTACTTTCGAATATAATAATTTATCTTTATTCTTTTTATTCGGCTTTATTTATTTATTAATTATCCTTTATATATATTATTTATATAATGGATTCGTATAAACTCCTACTATTTATTTAGTTTTATATATCCGGACTTTTTATATATAATTAATAATTAATCGTTTTTGTATTAACACTTATTATATCTTTAAATATTATTAATTCCCGAGCTTATTAATTTTATATATATATATATTTAATAATTACCCTCTTTTTTATTTATAATTTAACTATTATTATTCTCGTTTTTATTTATATTAATAAGTAATATGCTTCATTTTACATTTATTTTAATATCGCGTTTTTCGTTTTTTACGTTATTTATATTATCTTCGTTTCTTCCTCCTATTAAAATAACAGGTTTTAATAATTATTATTAGTAATATTAAGTTCTTTTTCGCGTTTATTACATTATTATAAACCCCTTGTGTTTTATTTATATTATAACCTTTATTTAACTTAATTAAATATATATAAAGGCTTTTAACTAAAATATCGGCGTTTTAAATATCGTTATTATTTACGGCTTTAAGTGTTATATGGCTTTAAGTGTTATACGGCTTAATTTAATATACGGGTTATTAGCGCCGATATTACCGGCGTTATTAAGTTTAAAACTACGTGTCTCGTTAAAAATAAAAATAACATGTTATATTAAAATCACCTTTTAATTATCCTTTTAAAAAACTATTTATTTTATTTTATTAACATGAATTAAGTTGATATCGATTTTAATTTACGGTTTTTAAATAGTGACTTTTTAGGGTTTATTAATTCTTTAATAAAAAATCCGTATTTTTAATAACTTATTTAAATACGCCGTCGTTATTTTTCTTAGTAGCGTCGTATTTGTTTATCACCGCGATTAGTAACCCCGGCTCGCCTTGTTAAGTTAAGGCGTTCTCGTTTCGTACTTTAATCTTTAATCACCTTTATTATTATTAACGCGACTAAGATTTAAAGGCGGCAATGCCTTATAAATTTAATTAAGGCTAACGACGTTATTTTCGACTTAATAACATTAAATAAAACTTCGTTTAATATATACGGTTATTAACCCGGCGTCGAAAAAATAATAAAATAAAAATAATTAAAAATGTTAACGGTATTTTTATTAATTATAATATATATATTAAAAATAACGACATAAGATTTTTATTATTTAAAACTAATTTTTTTACGAATATTTATTATAATAATAACGAGGTTTTTTTTCGAGGCTTAAATATCTCGATAAAACTTTATATATCGAGGTTTTATAATATACGTATTTTGGCTTAATAAAGTATTATGCCGCGGACTTATCTTATTTTTAACGTGTTTAAAATTAGTAATTAGCGTGTTACAAAGGTAATTAATATTAGGTTTTTAAATACGAGGTTTAGTTAAGTTGGAAATACGTCGTTTAAAATTGGTTTATTTATAATTATGACGAGGTTTCTTTCTTTTTTAAAAGATAATACTGTTACGAACCAACTATGTTAGAGGGATTTCTTATAAGGGTGTTAAAACACGAACCAAGAATATGAGTACAAGAAGATCCATTTTCGTCGTCTAATAAGACGTTATGTAATGTGATCTAAGTTACTCTTAAATTACCATAAATGGAATCTAAGTTGATTTTAGATTTAAATAAATTCTCCTTATACGACAGTTAATATAAAAAGGGAATGTATATTAAGAAAAATAAGTATAAATAAATTGAAATTTCTTATATATTTAGTTATTTATTTTAGTTTTTTAGTTATTAATTTAAAATTATAATTACTTTTTAATATTATAATAAGAGTACTTTACAACTTTTTTAATAAATAAAACATTATAAATTATTTGAATTAATTTTAATTTATTATTACTTTTAAATCAAGAAAACTTAATATGTATTTACTTGTGAAGTTAATTAATTAAAAACATATAAAGAGGTTGTTACATTTTAATAACTCCTTAATTAATGCTTAATATTGGTTTAAAAGAAGGGACTTTTAATTGGATCGTCTTAGGATAAGTATGCCTCTTAAAACTAAAGAGTAACAAAAAAAGAAATAAGTAAGAGAATAATAATTAATAAGTTTTTAAATAAAAATTTTAGCTTTTTTTACGGTATAATAAAAAAGTTTAGAAAAATTAATATAAAAGTTAATTATAATTATAGTTAAAAAAGAGTTTTAAAAGAACACCTTAAAAGCTTAATAAGAAGAATCATTTAAGGAAGAAGAAGAAAAAGAAAAAGAAAAACTTAAAAAAAAAATAAGTAAAATAACTTTTATTTTTTAAAGATAAGTAATTAAAACCACTTTTAAATAATAGCGACCTTAATAACTTAAACGACGAAAACAATATAACGACTCTCGATATAAAGGGTTTTAAACTAATTATATTTAATAAATATAATAAGTTAAGCGATTTAAAGGGATTTTTAATTTAAGCTAAAACTTACTTATGGTTCTATTACGAAACGATTACTATTAAGAAATAAAAAGTTTTCACGATATTTCAACTCCTCGTCAAAACTACCTTAACCTGGTTTTAACCAGTGTTAAAAGATCATCTAGAAAACGAATTAAACGCCTAAGAAGACACAAAAAAGGTCTTTAAAAATTACAAGGAATTTAAAAAACAACTTAAATCTATATTTAACAACTTAATTCTCAAGTAACAAGTCAAAGCTTAACTTTATAAATTACGACAAGATAAAAAGGCCTTAAATTACGTTATTAAGTTTAAAAAACTCGTAAACTAATTATAATTACCTATTAAAAGCTTATATTACTTATTTTATTAAAGATTAAAAAACTATATAAAAAATAAGTTATATAAAATAAGTTTATATAAAGAAAAAAACCTAAGAAAGTTTAATAATTACGTTATAATAGTAATTACTATTAATAATAAAAACTTTAAATGGTACTTTAAAAAGAAAAAAACGGTATAACGAAGAAATAGCGAGCAGTAGAAAAAAGGAAATCATAAAAGTGATACCGGAATAAGGAAAGGCATTAAAACTAAGTTAAACCTCATTAAAATCAACGCTGCTTAAAAGGAACAAAAGAAACGAGATAAGTTAACTATTAAATGTTTTAATTGTAAAAAGAAAGGATATTATAAAAACAAATGTCGAAGTTTTAAGAAATAAGAACTAAAAACAAAAGGGATTCCTTAATCCAAGAAAAAAACTTTTAAAACGAAAGTTTATTTCGAAAATAATAAAAAGGTAAATTAAGTGTTTATTATTACTAGTATTAAAATAAAGAAAAACAAAAAAGTCTTTATAGAAAAAGTTTATAAATATTATTAGGTTAATTATAAAGATTATTTAAAGAATAACTATTTATACCTAGAATATTTTATATTAAAATAAGCTAAATAAGGATATAATAAAAACGAATTATCGTATAAATATAATAACTATAAATTAAGATACGACTTAAGAATTGAGTTAAACCATAATAAGCTACATTAAAGCCATTATAACGACGATAAATATAAAACTTACTAAGGAAAAAGCCAGCATAATAGCTTAAACCGGAGGTTTTATATAAATGATAACTGCGATATCTATTAAAGCTTAAAAAAACATATATTATTATATTAGAGTTTTTATATTAACAACGTTTATTAAGTATATAAAAGTTTTAAGGATAAAGTTAGTTATTATTTTTAAGAACTAAAAAGTAATAATACGAAAGAAAATAAATATATTTACAATAACGTCCCACGATAGCTTTATTATTTTAAAACATATTATTTTCACTTAAGTTCCGAAAAAAGTAACGAAGTAATTATTAAAGGTTATATATATTATATCTCGGTATTATGCGACGTATACGACTTGTTTGGAGCGGGTTTCGAAAAAAACGAAATTAAAGATGAATTATGGGAATTATAAAAGGAATTATATTTTTTATAATAGCTCGAAGAACGAACTAAGTATAATACTAATTTGTTTAGCTTAATAGGAAAGTATTTAATAAAATAATAAGTAAAAATACGTGTGATTAAATTAAGTTATAAACGAATTATTAAAGTATACCTCAAAAAAAAGAGAAAGTTTCTAGAAATTAATATAAACCTATAAAAAAACATTAAATTACTTTTAGTAAATAAACTTAAGAATTATATATTTTATTTAAAAATAATTTAAAATCTTAAGAAATTTTTGTGACGAACCTCCCTATGTGTTCCTAGTCAGCTGACTTCACAGGTGAGTATGTACTAGGTTTTCTTGATTTAAAGGTAATAATGAGTTGAGATTAATTCAAGTAATTTACGATGTTATGTTCGTTAAAAAGGTTTCAAGGTACTCTCATTATAGTATTAAAGAGTGACTATAGTCTTAGATTAATAACTAAAGAACTAAAATAAATAACTAGATACGTAAGAAATTTCAATTTACTTATATTTTATCTTTTATAAGGAGTTATATCCACTTTCTTTTAAATTCTCAGGAAAACAACTAAGAATCTTGGCATTCTCCTAGATTCTCAAAAGAATAATTAAGAATCTTGGTATTCTCCTTTTTATAGTTATGTGACCTTAAATTACATAACCATTTTAATTCCTTTTATTTTTATTAAATCGTAACACTATATTTCCCTTTTAAATGATTTTATTTTTAAAACTTTTTTTCTTAGTAGCTTTTTATTTTAATTATATTATTTTATCGTGTTACTAAAAATATGCGAATAGGTTTAAAGAAAAAGAATTCCTCCGAATACCGATATAAACTAGTCGCCGCTATTAATCAATTTAGATATATAGTTATGTTTTATACTCGCTGTTTTAAAAGGGGCTTATTATATAGGATATTAAAGGATTAGAAAAAATGTTAAAATTATAGCGAGACCGGTGCCACTTTTTATAACGGTAATTATATTTCTTTAAAATCCCTTTAAAATATCTAGAAAGAAAAACTTAAGATAAATTAAGAAAAACGAGTAGCTGTTTAACAACTTTAAGAGTTATTAAGTAAAATTACGCGATTAAATCGTTAATTTAAATGATTACGTAATCGTGGGGTTTAATTTATTCGACGTGGATTTTAAAACCTAAATAAGTTAAAAGATTAAAAACATATTAAAGCGGAACAAAAACGCCTTAGTAAAGAGTAACAACATACGGAGGAATCGTTACGTTAATTTAAATTTAAGCAAGACGTGTTTGCTTTAAAGGTCTTCCCCTCTTTTAATTAGTTTTAACTGGATTATGACTTAGGTTCTTAAATCCCCTTAAGCGATCTAGGTTTTAGCGGTGAAAGCTTTCAAGCTTAACCGTTAAATTCTTTAAATGTTTAAGTGGTTTTTAAGTGTTTTTTTTTGGTGGATAATCTTCTCATTTAACGAAATACTATAACTGATTTTTAATTTGTTTTAAATTTAGTATCTTTTTTATTTTGTACTTATTAGGGTTTTCTTTAAATTCTAGTTGGTTTTTTAATATGGCGTTATTTAATACTAGTTTTAAAAGTAAAACATAAAATATAAAATGTATTTTAAATCTTTTTAATAGTACTAACTTGTAATTAATTTTCGAAATAATCTCTTTAATCTTATATGGTTTTAATTTCTTAAATTTAAGTTTTTTGTTAGGTCGTTTTATTTTGATTTAAGGTGTTTTTAATATTGTGTTTTATCGTTAACAAAGTAAATAAATCATGTCCCCTTTTTTAAGAATTAGTCCTTTAATTCTTTTTTTATTATAATACTTTATTATTTTGTTTTAAATAAATTATAATTCTTTTTATAGCCGTTATTATACTACTTGGATTTTTTTGGATAGTACTTTTACTCTCGAGGCCTTTATTTCAATTCTTGGTGTTTTTATAAGTTTAATTGGTTGTCTTTAGATTTCCGTTTTCTGCCTATATACTGCCTTATATAGTGATATCTTCATGTCCTCGTTAACCGAAGTGTTATATGCTATTTAGTGTGACGAACCTCCCTGTGTGTTCCTAGTCAACTGACTTCACAGGTGAGTACGTACTAGGTTTTCTTGATTTAAAGGTAACAGTGGGTTGAGATTGGTTCAAGTGTTTCACAATGATTATTCGTTAGAGAGGTTTTAAGGTATTCTCACTATAGTATCAAGAAGTGACTATAGTTTTAGATTAATAGCTAAAAAGGGAGAAACTAATTACATAAAGAAATTCCAATTTACTTATACTCGTCCTTCCTTTTATACAATTAACTAAATAGTTAAATCGTAAGTTGCTTCACCCATTATTCATATATTTAGTAAATAGTTAAATCGTAAGTTACCCCACCCATTATTCACCTATTTAATGGGGTTACGTGCATGGCACGCGTTTCCTCATTTTAGAAGTCTTATAACATTATTCTTCCCCTTTAAGAATCTTTATCTCAAAAATAAAAAAAGTATTGGTTAACCTTTTCTCTAATTTATTAAGAGGTTTAAACCTTCTTTAATTTAGTTTATAATGTCTTATTATATAATAAAATTTCGTAAAGAAAATTCTAATATTTCGTGTTAAGTTAAGAAGTAAGTTAAGAATAAGGTAGTTTTTTTAAACTCTATTACTTTTCATAGTAAAAAAAAAATAACTTATTCTTATTACGAGCGTAATAAAAAAGATTATATTATTTTAAAAGATTTTAATTGTTATGTGAAATACATAAAATTAGGTCGATCGCAATATAACGTGTTTAATATTTCGCGAAAAAGCGTAACTAAAATTACGGAACAATTTTAAAAGGTCGAGGCTAAGTTTAAGAAAGCGAAATCTTATTATAAGGTTACTTATGTTACTAAGGAGGCAGCTATAAACCGCATTTTACGCCTTAGAACTAAGCGTAAACTATGGTCGAATAAACTACGTAAAATGGTTACTCGGGGTTTTAATTCCATGGAAAATTTAAAGCGCGTTAAGCGTAAAAAAGAAAAACAGAAACGTCTTATTAAAGAATCGCAACGTGTAGAGGGATCGTAGCGTTAGTTTAAATCTTCGTAGAGTTTACTTACTTCCAAGACCTGCCTTTCCTCCTTTCTTGGTCCTTCCCAGCAAGATTAAGATTTCGACGTCCAAGCCTTCCTAGCCGGTTTAGATTCTAGCGGTGGAAGTCCTCAATTTTATTTGTCAGGTTTTTCAAGTGCTTAAGTAGTTTTTAAGTGTTTTTTTCTGGTGAGTAACCTTCCTATTTGATTAAATACTGCAGTTAACCTTCGATCTATTTTGAATTTAATATCTTTTTTACTTTGTACTTATTAGGGTTTTTTTTAAATTTTAGTTGGTTTTTTGGCATGGCGTTTTTTGGTGCTGGTTTTAAGAGCGAAATATGAAATATAAGATGTATTTTAAATCCTTTTAGTAATATTAACTTGTAATTAACTTTCGAAATAACCTTTTTAATTTTATATAGTCCCAATTTTTTAAATTTAAGTTTTTCGCTAGGTCGCTTTGTTTTAATTTAGAGTGTTTTTAATGTTACGCCTTGTCGTTAGTAAAATAAGTAAACTATGTCTTTTCTTTTAAGAATTAGTTCTTTAATTCTTCTTTTATTATAGTACTTTGTTATTTTATCTTGAATAAACTGTAATTCTTTTTATAGTTATTGTTATACTACCTAGATTTTTTTAGATAGTACTTCTGCTTTCGGGGCTTTTATTTCGACTTTTAATGCTTCCGTGAGTTTGATTGGTTATTTTTAGGCTTCCGCTTTTTGCCTGTACACTGCTTTATGTGGTGATATTTTCATATCTTCGTTAATTAAAGTGTTATATATTATTTGGGTTATTAGTAGCAATTTTACCTAGTTATTTATTTCCTAGTTAATATAGCTTCGTAAGTATTATTTTATTATTTAGTTTAGTTTTTTTATTTGTTTGTCGGTTTGGGGGTAATACGTTATAAACAATTTTTACTTGATTTCTATTTATTTTATTAAGCTAGTTCAAAATTTTAACGTGAATAACTTATCTTTGTTTAAAATAACGCGTTTTAGTAGTTTATGTTTATTAATATACTTTTTTAAGAAGCTGAAAGCTAATTATTCTACTATACTTGATTTGTTAAATGGTAAGAAGTAGGCGTATTTCGTGAGTCTGTTAATAATTACCTATATGCTGTTATAAGGTACTCTTATGATAAGATCTTTTAACTTTAAGAGTTTTATTACGAAATTCCATGTAATTATATTCCATGCTTTGTTAGGTATCTAGGTTAGTTGTAGTAATTTATATGGTTTATGTTATGATGCTTTAGCCTTATTATAGATGTTATAATTCTTTATAATTCTTTTAATTGTTTGTTATATTCCTAGAAAGTCGAATTCTTTTTAAAGTCGTTTTATTGTTTTGAAAATCCTTTAGTAGCCGTGTAAAAGGTGTTTATGAAATTCTTTAACGAATTCGTCCTGTATTCGTTTTAGTATATATACCTTTTCCTTATACGAGAGAAGTTTATTACTAGATCCTTGTTAAAACTATAATTAATTCGTTATTTTGTTGCTAGAACATTTAGACATCTTTTTTATTGATTTTTGATTTATAATCTCCCTTTTTATTAAGAAGATTTGTTTAGATGTTTTTTTTTTCCTTGATATGTTGGATTTTGAAATTGAATTTAAACAGGAAAATTATTTAACGCTCGTGTCTCTAGTTAAGCGTTTGTGTTATTATGAATCGTGTAAGGTTCTTGTGGTTTAAATAGATATTAATAGGTTCCTTGGTTTTATTGAGCCATAGTTCTTATTTCTTTAGTGCTTTGATAATTACTAATAATTCCTTGTTATAAATTTAATAGTTTAGTTTAGTACTATGTAGTGCTTTAAATAGGTACGCGACTAGGTATTATTTCTTATTATCTTTTAATTGCTTTAAAACTGCTCTAATAGCGAAATTTAAAGCGTTTATTCTTAGTCGTTTCTTTTTATTTTCGTTTAAAAGTTTATATATAACTTTATTAGTTATAATTTTCTTTAATTGCCGAAAAGCTTATCTGGCTTTTTTAGTAAAATGGAAAGCCTCTCTTGTTTTTACTAGGGTAATTAGTTCTATTAATAGTTTAGCGATACGCCCGAAATCTTTAATGAGTTATTTAATATAGTTAACAAAGTTAAGAAATGCGCGTACGTTTGTGACACTCTTGGGTTCTAGCTAATCCTTAACTACTATTATTTTTCTTTTTTAAATGCGGATTTCCCTTAAACTTATTATAAACCCTAAATAGTTTAGTTTTTTGATATGCTATTTACTTTTAGTCGGATACATAAGTAGGTTCGCTTTTTCCAGGGCTTTTAACACTTGCTTTATATGTTTTTTATGCTTTTTTTCGTTTTTTAAGTAAATTAGTATATCGTTTAAGTAAATAAATACAAATTTATCTAGAAACTTATAAAGAACTATTATAATTATATGTTGAAATGTAACGGGTGTATTAATAAGTCTAAATGGCATAACTTTATATTTATAATGTTTATATATTGTTTAAAAGGTTATATATTATTTGTGTTTTTTAGTTATTTTAATTATATAATAGTTATTGCGAAGGTCTAGTGCTATAAAGATTTAAGCTTTATTAATTTGTCTTTTTATAAATTTCATTAGTGGTAATAAATGCTTGTTTTTTTTTGGTTATTTTATTAAGGTGTCGGTAGTTAATTACTCGTTTTTATACTAGGTTTCCTTCTTTATTGACATGTTACTTCCTGTTTTTGTCGATTTTAGGTACCATGATTGCTGGGTATCTTAACGAGGATTTAGATTCTCGAATATATCCTTTATCGAGATCTTCCTAGATTCCCTTTTATAATGCTTTTTATTTTTCTTGATTTATAAAATACATTAAGAATAATTTTAATTATTTTTCTTTTTTAAAGTAGATTTAGTGATTTTATTAGTTATGTTTTAATAATTCTTTTTTTGTTTTATTTTTAAATAATTTATAGAAACGGAGGTACTTACGCGGTACTTTCTTCGTTAGATTTTCAGGCTTGGTTACTCGAATTATATAAGTAATATATTTCGTTTTTGCATTTATTTCTCTGGAGTTACTTGTGGTACTTATCTCGTAACCTGTAATGATTAACTCTTTTTATTTCTAATCTTAATAAAGCGTGTTTGTCTTAAAATTTATTTGTGGATTGCTTTTTTTAAGTTAATTCATTCTTAAGATTATATTGTGATTTAATATATGTGTAATGTTAAGAATGACTTATTTAAGATGTTTTTAAATAATTACCGAAAGAGGAATTATTTTTTTAATACTTTACTATTTTCGTAACTAAATATGTTTTCTTTAAAGTTTTATAGTTTATATAGATTTTATTTATATACCTATAGTATTTTGTCTTTTTAAGTTACTTTTATTAAGATATAGTTTTTATTTACTCTTAAATTTATTAAGGCTTTATATTCCCTTTCATTATACTTAACTCTAGTTATAATAATGTTATTAAGTCCCGATTAGACTTTATATAAAGACTTGTTATTCATGGCTTTTCGCTGCTTTACTAGCGAGAGCCTTTACCGTTTTTTGGTTTTTTACGTCTCTTTTCCTTTGGTTTTCTTTTAATTGCTATAACCTAGATGTTTTTCTATTCTTGGGTTTTCATAGGAGCGTGTTTCTAGTAATCATTACTTAAATAATCTCTTTAATTTCCCTTTACGTAATAAGGGGTAAAAGGTTTATCTTTTATGTAAAACTTTATACATTGAAACTTTAATTTTTCTTCGAGGGCCTTTTTATAACTTAAGTCTATTTTGTTAACTTAGAACTTTTTAAAGTTCTAGATTATTCTCGAATAAAATAAATAATTATTAAGTTTATTTATTAAAGGTATCTTAATATCTCTCTTTAGGTTTATATTAATTTTTAGAAGTTTTCCTCTTTTTTTAAGGTATATTTTAATGATTCGTTTATAGCCCTGTTTAGTTACACGTGTTTTTACTTACTACTTTGTTAAGTGTTTTTCTATAAAGCCGAATAGATTAATATTGTATTTAGTTCGTTTTTTGAGTCATTATAGAAGATATAATCCCTTCTATAATTCCCATAATTCTTCTTTAATTTCGTCTTTTTCGAAACCTACTCCGAGTAAGTTATGTATATCGCATGGTATTAAGATGTAATACATATAACTTTTAGCTATTACTTCGTAACTTTTTTCGGAACTTAGGTAAAGATAACATGCTTTAAAGTAATGTAACCATCGTGGGGTGTTATTGTAAATACACTTATTTTCTTTTATATTATTATTTTCTGGTTTTTAAGGATAATAACCGGCTTTATTCTTAGAACTTTTATGTACTTAACAAGCGTCGTTAGTGTAAAAGCTTTAATATAACGATATATATTCCCTTAAGCTTTAATAAATATTATAGTTATTATTTGTGCAAAACCTCTAGTTTAAGTTGTTATACTGGCTTTTTCCTTAGTAGGTTTCGCATTTATCGTTTTTATAATGGCTCCAATGTAAATCACTATGGTTTGACTTAATTCTTAAGTCGTATTTTAGCTTATAATTATCGTATTTGTATAGTAATTCGCCTTTATTATATCCTTATTTGGCTTGTTCTAGTGTGAAATATTTTAAATATAAGTAGTCATTCTTTAAATAGTTTTTACGGTTAACTTAATAATATTTATAGATTTTTTCTATAAGGGCTTCCTCGATTTTTTCTGCTTTAATAATACTAATAGTAAATACTTAGTTTATTTCTTTATTATTTTCGAATTAAATCTTTACTTCGGCGACTTTCTTTTCGGGTTAAGGAATCTCTCTTATTCTTAGTTTCTATTTCTTAAGACTTCGGCACTCGTTCTTATAATGTCTTTTCTTTCTACAATTAAAATATTTAATAGTTGATTTATCTCGTTTCTTTTGTTCCTTTTAAACAACGTTAATTTTAATAAGGTTTAACTTGGTTTTAGTGCTTTTCTTAGTTTTAGCACCGCTTTTGTGATTTTCTTTTTTCAACTAATCGCTATTCCTTTGTTATACCGTTTTTTTCTTTTTAAAGTACCGTTCGAAGTTCTTATTATTAATGGTAATTATTATTATAACGTAGTTATTAAACTTTCCTGGGTTCCTTTCTTTATATAGGTTTATTTTGTATAACTTATTTTTTATATGGTTTTTTAACTTTTAATAAAATAAGTAATATAAGTTTTTAATAGGTAATTATAATTAACTTACGAGTTTTTTAAACTTAATAATGTAGTTTAAAGCCTTTTTATTTTGTCGTAATTTATAAAGTTAAGTTTCGGTTTGTTACTTAAGAATTGGGTTACTAAATATAGACCTAAGTTGTTTTTTAAATTCCTTATAATTTTTGAAGATTTTTTTCGTGTTTTCTCGGGCGTTTAATTCGTTTTTTAAATAATTCTTTAATACTAGTTAAAACCAGGTTAAGGCGGTTCCGGCGAGAAGCTAGGATACCGTGAGAACTTTTTGTTTTTTAGTAGTAATCGTTCCATAATAGAACCGTAAATAAGTTCCAACCTGGATTAAAAATCCTTTTAAATCGCTTAACCCATTATATTTACTAGATGTAATTAGTTTAAAACCCTTCACATCGGGGGTTGTTATATTATCTTCGTCGTTTAAGTCGTTAGGGTTATTATCGTTTAAAAGTGGTTACTTATTTTTAGGAGGTAGGGGTTATTTTACTTATTTATCTTTTTTTTTAGGTATTTTTTCTTCCTCCTCTTCTTTTTCTTTAAATGCTTTTTCTTGTTGATTTTTTAAGATGTCCTCTTATGACTCCTTTTTAACTGTAACTATAATGGATTTTTGTGTTGGTTTCTTTAAACTTTTTAATTATACCATAAAAAGATCTAAAGTTTTCGTTTAAAAGCTTATTAACTATTGTTTTTTTACTTGTTTTTTTTCTTGTTACCTTTTGGTTTTAAGGGGCATACTTATCCTAGAATTATTTAATTAAAAGTCTCTTCTCCTAAACCAATATTAAGCATTAATTAAGGAGCTATCAAAATGTAACGAACCTCCTTATGTGTTCCTAGTTAACTAACTTTACAAGTAAGTACGTACTAGGTTTTCTTGATTTAAAAGTAATAGTGAGTTGAGATTAATTTAAGTGTTTTATAATAATTGTTCGTTAAAGAGGTTTCAAGGTACTCTCATTATAATATTAAGGAGTGATTATAATTTTAGATTAATAGCTAAAGAGGGAGAGATTAATTATATAAGGAAATTCCAATTTATTTATACTCGTTCTTTTTCTCATATAATTGATTGAATAGTTAAATCGTAGGTTGCCCCACCTACTATTCACATATTTAGTAAATAGTTGAATCGTAAGTTACCTCACCCACTATTTACTTATTCGATGGGGTCACATGCATGGCACGCGTTTCCTCATTTTAGGAGTCTCGTAACATTTAGGCTATTAATAGTAATTCTACTTAGTTATTTATTTCCCAGTTAATATAGCTTCGTAAATATTGTTTTATTATTTAGTTTAGTTTTTTTATTTATTTGTTTATTTAGGGATAATACGTTATAAATAACTTTTATTTAACTTTTATCCGTTTTATTAAGTTTATTTAAAATTTTAAAATAAATAGCTTATCTCTATTTAAAATAATGCGTTTCGGTAGTTCATATTTATTAACATATTTTCTTAAAAAATTAAAAGCTAGTTATTTTATTATACTTGATTCGTTAAATGGTAAAAAATAGGCATATTTCGTGAGTTTATTAATAATTACCTATATATTGTTATAAGGTACTCTTATAATAAGATCTTTTAACTCTAGGAGTTTTATTACGAAATCCTATGTAATTGTGTGCCACGCTTTGTTAGGTATTTAGGTTAGTTATAATAATTCGTATGGTTTATGTTATAATGCTTTAACCTTATTATAAATATTGTAATTCTTTATAATTCTTTTAATTGTTTATCGCATTCCTAGAAAGTTAAATTCTTTTTAAAGTCGTTTTATTATTTTGAAAATTCTTTGGTGGCTATATAAAGGATATTTATGAAATTTTTTAATAAATTCGTTTTATACTCGTTTTAATATATATACCTTTTCTTTGTATAAGAAAAGTTCGTTATTAAATCCTTGTTAAGACTATAATTATTTTTCTTTTTAATTATAATTTCCCTTAAAACGTTATTTCTAGTTTCTTATATTAATTTATATATAAACTAATATAATTAATTCGTTATTTTGTTATTTAAACATCTAGATATTTCTTTTATTGATTTTTAATTTATAATCTCCCCTTTTATTAAGAAGATCTACTTAGATATTTTCCTTTCTTTTAATGTGCTAGATTTTAAAATTGAATTTAAACAAGAAAATCATTTAACGCTTATATTTTTAATTAAGCGTTTATATTGTTATGAATTATGTAAGGTTCTTGTGATTTAAATAAATATTAATAGGTTCCTTAGTTTTACTAAGCCATGGTTCCTATTCCTTTAATGCTTTAATAACTATTAATAGTTCTTTATTATAAATTTAATAGTTTAGTTTAGCACTATATAATGCTTTAAATAAGTACGCGACTAGGTACCACTTCTTATTATTTTCTAGTTACTTTAAAACTATTTCAATGGCGAAATTTAAGGCGTTTGTCTTTAATCGTTTCTTTTTATTTTCGTTTAAAAGTTTATATATAACCTCGCTAGTTATAACTTCTTTTAATTATTGAAAAGCCTGTTTAGCTTCTTTAGTGAAATAAAAAGTCTATTTTGTTCTCGCTAGGATAATCAATTCCGTTAATGGTTTAACGATATACCCGAAATCTTTAATGAGTTATTTAACGTAGTTAACAAAGCCAAGAAATGCGTATATATTTATAACACTTTTAGGTTCTAGCTAATCCTTAATTATTATTATTTTTCCTTTTTAAATGTAAATTTCTTTTAGACTTATTATAAACCTTAAATAATCTAATTTTTTGATATGCTATTTATTTTTAGTCGGGTGAATAAGTAGGTTTGCTTTTTCTAGGGCTTTTAACACTTGTTTTACATGTTTCTTATGTTTCTTCTCGTTTTTTAAGTAAATTAATATATCGTTTAAATAAACAAATATAAATTTATTTAAAAACTTGCGAAGAATTATTATAATTATATGTTAAAATGTAGTAAGTGCGTTAATAAGTTTAAATAGCATAACTTTATATTTATAGTGTTTATATATTGTTTAAAATGCGATATATTATTTATGTCCTTTGGTTATTCTAATTATATAATATTCATCGCGAAGATCTAGTGCTATAAAGATTTAGGCTTTGTTAATTTGTCTTTTTATAAGTTTTATTAATAGTAATAAATATCCGTTTTTCTTAGTTATTTTATTAAGGTGTTAATAGTCGATTACTCGTCGCTATATTAAGTTTCTTTCTTTATTAACATGTTACTTCCTGTTTTTATCAACTTTAAATATTATAATTACTAGGTATTTTAACGAAGACCTTAATTCTTGAATATATTTTTTATTAAATTCCTTTTAAATTCCTTTTTATAATGCTTTTTATTTTTCTTGATTTATAAAATACACTAAAAATAGTTTTAGTTGTTTTCTTTTCTTAAAATAGATTTAGTAATTTCACTAGTTATGTTTTAATAATTATTTTTTTGTTTTATCTTTAAACAATTTATAGAAACGGAAGTACTTACGTAATACTCTTTTCGTTAAATCTTTAAGCTTGGTTACTCGAATTATATAAGCGATATGTTTCGTTTTTATATCCGTTTCTCTAAAGTTACTTACGATACTTATTTCGTAACTTATAATGATTAACTCCTTTTATCTTTAATCTTAATAAAGCGTGTTTATCTCGAAATTTATTCGTGAATTATTTCTTTTAAGCTAATTTATTTCTAGAATCATGTCGTGACTTAATATATATGTAATGTCAAAAATGACTTGCTTGAGGTGTCTTTAAATGGTTACCATGAAAGGAACTATCTTTTTTAGCATTTTACTATTCTCGTAACTAGACATGTATTCTTCGAAGTTCCGTAATTAATATGAACTTTATTTATATATTTATGGTATCTTGTTTTTCTAAGTTATCTTAACTAAGATATAGCTTTTGTTTATTCCTAAGTTTATAAGGGCTTTGTACTCTCTTTTATTGTTTCTAACTCTGGTTTTAATAGTATTATCGAGTCTCGACTAGACTTTATATAAGGACTTGCTATTTATGGCTTTTCGCTGCTTTACTAATAAGAGCTTTTACTGTTTTTTGGTTTTTCACGTCTTTTCTCTTTTAGGTTTCTTTGAGTTATTATAACCCGGATATCCTTTTATTCTTAGGCTTTTATAAAAGCGTGTTTCTAGTAATCATTATTTAAACAATTTTTTTAATTATTCTTTATATAATAAGGGGTAAAAGGTTTATTTTTTATATAAAACTTTATACATTAAAACTTTAATTCTTTTTCGAGGGCCCTTTTATAACCTAAATTTATTTTTTTATTAACTTAAAATTTCTTAAGGTTTTGGATTATCTTTAAATAAAATGTATAATTCTTAAATTCGTTTATTAAGGGTAATTTGATGTTTCTTTATAGGTTTATATTAATTTTTAAAAACTTTCCCCTTTTCTTAAAGTATATTTTAACGATTTATTTATAA
Source organism: Biscogniauxia marginata (assembly GCA_022695795.1). Lineage (NCBI taxonomy): Eukaryota > Fungi > Ascomycota > Sordariomycetes > Xylariales > Xylariaceae > Biscogniauxia > Biscogniauxia marginata. Next base: position 308,753 of record MU404058.1, on the reverse strand, counting down.
TCTAGTTTAGTTACACATATTTTTGTTTGTTATTTTATTAAGTGTTTTTTTATTAAGCCGAATAAACTAGTGTCATACTTAGCTCGTTTTTCGAGCTATTATAGAAAATGTAGTTCTTTTTATAATTCCCATAATTCGTCCTTAACTTCGTCTTTTTCGAAACCCGCTTTGAGCAAGTCGTGTACGTCGCATGGTACCGAGGTATAATATATATAACCTTTAGCAATTTCTTCGTTACTTCTTTCGGAACTTAGGTAAAGATAATATGCTTTAAAGTAATATGGCCATCGTGGGACGTTATTATAAATATACTCATTTTCTTTCATGTTATTACTTTCTAGTTCTTGAAAATAATAACCGGCTTTATCTTTAAAACTTTTATGTACTTAACAAACGTCGTTAATATAAAAACTTTAATGTAATAATGCGTGTTCTTTTGAGTTTTAATGGATATCACAGCTGTTATTTATATAAAACCTCTAGTTTACATTATTATGTTGGCTTTTTCTTTAGTAGGTTTTATATTTATCGTCGTTATAATGGCTTTAATATAACTTATTATGGTTTAACTTAATTCTTAAGTTATATCCTAATTTATAATTATTATATTTATATAGTAATTCGTTTTCGTTATATCCTTATTTAACTTGTTTTAATATAAAATATCCCAAGTATATGTAGTTATTTTTTAAATAGTTTTTATAATTAACTTAATAATATCTATAAACTTTTTCTATAAGGACTTCCTCGTTTTTCTTTACTTTAATAATAATAATAATAAACACTTAATTTATTTTCTTATTGTTTTCGAAATGAATTCTCACTTTAAAAGTTCTTTTCTCGGGTTAAGAAATCCCTCTTGTTCTTAGTTCTTATTTCTTAGAACTTTAATACTCGTTTTTATAATGTTTTTTCTTTTTATAATTAAAACACTTAATAGTTAATTTATTTTGTTTTTTTTACTCTTTTCGAGTAACGTTAATTTTAATAAGGTTTAATTTAGTTTTAATGCCTTTCCTAGTTCCGGCACCGCTTCTATGATTTCCTTTTTTCAACTAATCGCTATTCCTTCGTTATACCGTTTTTTTTTTTAAGGTACCGTTCAAAATTTTCGTTATTAATAATAATTACTATTATAACGTAGTTATTAAACTTTCCTGGGTTCCTTTTTTTATATAGATTTATTTTATATAGCTTATTCTTTATATGGTTTTTTAGTCCTTAATAAAATAAGTAATATAAGCTTTTAATAAATAGTTATAATTAACTTGCGAGTTTCTTGAACTTAATAGCGTAATTTAAAGCCTTCTTATCTTGTTATAATTTATGAAGTCGAGTTTCGGCTTATTATTTAAGGATTAAATTGCCGAACATAGATTTAAGTTGTTTTTTAAACTCTTTATAATCCTTAAAGACTTTCTTTATGTTTTTTTGGGCGTTTAATCCGTTTTCTAAATAATCTTTTAACACTAGTTAAAACCAGGTTAAAGTAGTTTTAACGAGAAGCTGAGATATCGTGAAAACCTTTTATTTTTTAATAGTAATCGTTTTATAATAAAACCGTAAATAGGTTTCGACTTGAATTAAAAATCCTTTTAGATCGCTTAACCCATTATATTTATTAAGTATAATTAATTTAAAACCCTTTATATCGGGGGTTATTATATTGTTTTTATCGTTTAAGTTATTAAGGTCGTTATCGTTTAAAGGTGGTTTCGGTTACTTGTTTTTAAGAAGTAAAGGTTATTTTACTTATTTGTTTTTTTTAGGTGTTTTTTCCTCCTTTTTTTCTTCTTCTTTAAATGATTCTTCTTGCTAAGCTTTTAAGGTGTCCTTTTATAACTCTTTTTTAGCTGTAACTATAATTAACTCTTATGTTAATTCCTTTAAACCTTTTTATTATATCATAAAAGAATTTAAAGCTTTCGTTTAAGAGCTTATTAATTGTTATTCTTTTACTTGTTTTTTTTCTTGTTACCCTTTAGTCTTAAGGGGCATGTTTATCCTGGGACGATTTGACCGAGGGTTCCTTCTCCTAAACCAATGTTAAGCATTGATTAAGGAGTTATTAAAATGTGACGAATCTCCCTATGTGTTCTTAGTTAACTAACTTCATAAATAAGTACATATTAGGTTTTCTTAATTTAAAAGTAATAATGAATTGAGATTGGTTTAAATAATTCACGATGTTATATTTGTTAAAAAGGTTTCAAAGTATTTTTATTATAATATTAAAGAGTGATTATAGTCTTAAATTAATAGTTAAAGAACTAAAATGAATAACTAGATACGTAGGAAATTTTAATTTATTTATACTTTATTCTTTATAGGGAGTTATACCTACCTTCTCCCAAATTCTCAGGAGAACAACTAAGAATCTTGGTATTCTCCTTTTTATAATTATGTGACCTTAGATCACATGACCACCTTAATTCCTTTTACCCTTGTTAAGTCGTAATAATTTTGAGTTAATAAAAAAATAGATTTAAGTTATAAAAAGGCCCTCGAAAAAGAATTAAAGTTTTAATATATAAGGTTTTACATAAAAGATAAACCTCTTACTCCTTATTACATGAAAAATAATTACTAGAAACACGCTCTTATAAAAACCTAAAAATGGAAGGATATCCAAGCTATAATAACTTAAAGAAACCTAAAAGAAAAAAGGCGTAAAAAACCAAAAAACGGTAAAGGCTCTCGCTAGTAAAGTAATAAGAAGCTATAAATAATAAGTCTTTATATGAAGTTAAATCGAGACTTAATAATACCATTATAACTAGAGTCAAGTATAATAAAAAAAGTATAAAGCTCTTAAAAACTTAAAAACAAATAAAAGCTATATTTTAATTAAGATAACTTAAAAAGATAAAATATTATAAATATATAAACAAAGTTTATACTAATTACGGAACTTCGAAAAATACATATTTAGTTACGAGAATAATAAAGTGTTAAAAGAAATAATCCCTCTTTTAATAACCATTTAAAGACATTTTGAGCAAGTCATTTTTAATATTATATATATATTAAGTCACGACATAATGCTAAAAATGAATTAACTTAAAAAAAGCAATTTACGAATAAATTTCGAGATAAACACGTTTTATTAAGATTAGAAATAAGAGGAGTTAACCACTACAGGTTACGAGATAAGTACCGCAAGTGACTCTAAAAAAACGAATGCAAAAACGAAATATATCGCCTATATAATTCAAGCAACTAAGCCTAAAAATCTAACGAAAAAAGTACCACGCGAATACCTCCGTTTTTATAAATTATTTAAAAACAGAACAAAAGAAGAATTATTAAAACATAACTAATAAAATTACTAAATCTATTTTAAGAAAAGAAAGTAGTTAAAATTATTTTTAATATATCTTATAAATTAGGAAAAATAAAAAGCACTATAAAAAGGAATTTAAAAAGATCTTAATAAAGGATATTTTTAAGAATTAAAATCCTCGTTAAGATACTTAATAGTTATAATACCAAAAATTAATAAAAATGAAAAGTAACGTGTTAATAAAGAAGGAAATCTAATATAGCGACGAGTAATCGATTATTAACATTTTAATAAAATAACCAAGAAAAACGAATACTTATTACTATTAATAAAACTTATAAGAAAATAAATTAATAAAACCTAAATTTTTATAGTATTAAACCTTTGCGATAAATATTATATAATTAAAATAACTAAAGGACATGAATAATATACCGCATTTTAAACGATATATAGATACTATAAATATAAGGTTATGCCGTTTAGACTTAATAACGCACTTGTTATATTTTAATATATAATTATAACGATTTTTTATAAGTTTTTAAATAAATTTATATTCGTTTATTTAAACGATATATTAATTTACTTAAAAAGCGAGAAGGAATATAAGGAACGTATAAAACAAATGTTAAAAGCCCTAGAAAAAGTAAACCTATTTATTTATTCGACTAAAAATAAATAGCATATCAGAAAACTGGATTATTTAAGGTTTATAATAAGTCTAAGAGAAATCCATATTTAAAAAGGGAAAATAGTAGTAGTTAAGGATTAGTTAAAACCTAAGAGTGTTATAAACATATGCGCATTTTTTGGCTTTATTAATTACGTTAAATAACTTATTAAAGATTTCAGGCGAATCGCTAAACTATTAATAAAACTAATTATTTTAGTAAAAACAAGAGAGGCTTTTCATTTCACTAAAGAAGCTAAATAGGCTTTTTAATAATTAAAGAAAGTTGTAATTAATGAGGTTATATGTAAACTTCTAAACGAAAATAAAAAGAAACGACTAAGGATAAACGCTTTAAATTTCGCCATTAAAGTAGTTTTAAAGCAATTAGAAGATAATGGAAAATGGTATTTAGTCGCGTACCTATTTAAAGCATTATATAATATTAAACTAAATTATTAAATTTATAATAAGAAATTGTTAATAGTCATTAAAGCACTAAAAAAATAAGAACTATAGCTTAGCGGAATTAAGGAACTTATTAAGATATATTTAAACCATAAAAACCTTACACGATTTATAATAATATAAATGTTTAACTAGAGATATAAGTGTTAAATAATTTTCTTATTTAATTTTAATTTTAAAATTTAGTACATTAAAGAAAAAGAAAATATCTAAGTAAATCTTCTTAGTAAAAAGAGAAATTAAAAATTAAAAATTAATAAAAGAAATATCTAGATGTTTAAACAATAAAATAATAAATTAGTTATATTAACTTATATGTAAATCAATATAAAAAACTAGAAATAACGTTTTAAGGAAAATTATAATTAAAAAGAAAAATAATTATAGTCTTAATAAGGATTTAGCGATGAACTTCTCTTATATAAGGAAAAGGTATACATATTAGAACGAGTACAAAACGAATTCGTTAAAGAATTCCACAAATATCTTCTATATAGTCACCAAGGAATTTTTAAAACAATAAAACGACTTTAAAAGGAATTTAACTTCCCAGGGATGCGACAAATAATTAAAAGAATTATAAAAATTTATAATATTTATAATAAAGCTAAAGCATCACGACATAAACCATATAAATTACTATAATTAACTTAAATACCTAATAAAGCGTAACACATAATTATATAAGATTTCATAATGAAACTCCTAAAGTTAAAAGATCCTATTATAAGAGTGCCTTATAACAATATATAAGTAATCGTTAATAAATTCACAAAATATGCTTACTTCTTACTATTTAATAAATCAAGCATAGTAAAACAACTAATTTTTAATTTCTTAAAAAAATACGTTAATAAATATAGATTATTAAAACATATTATTTTAAATAAAAACAAGTTATTTACTTTAAAATTTTAAATAAACCTAATAAAACGAATAAAAGTTAAATAAAAGTTGTTTATAACATATTATCCCTAAATAAACAAATAAATAAAAAGATAAAACTAAATAATAAAACAATATTTATAAAGCTATATTAACTAGGAAATGAATAACTAGGTAGAATTGCTATTAATAACTTAAATAGTATATAACACTTCGGTTAACGAAAACATGAAAATGTCACTATATAAAGCAATATACGGGTAAAAAGCGGAAATCCAAAAACAACTAATTAAACTCATAAAAACACTAAAAGTCGAAATAAAAGCCTCGAAAGCAAAAATACTATTTAAAAAGATTTAAGTAGTATAATAACGATTATAAAAAGAATTATAATTTATTTAAAATAAAATAACAAGGTATTATAATAAAAAGAGAATTAAAGAACTAATTCTTAAAAAAGGAGACATGGTTTACTTACTCCGCTAATAATAAGGTGTAATATTAAAAATACTCTAAATTAAAATAAAACGACTTAATAAAAAACTTAAATTTAAGAAATTAGGACTATATAAAATTAAAAAGGTTATTTTAAAAGTTAATTACAAGTTAGTGCTATTAAAAAGATCTAGAATATATTTTATATTTCATGTTTTACTTTTAAAACCAACACTAAAAAACGCCTTACTAAAAAGCTAACTAGAATTTAAAAAAAACCTTAATAAGTATAAAATAAAAAAAATATTAAATTTAAAACGAATTAAAAATTAATTATAATATTTTGTTAAATAAAAAGAATACCTACTTAAAAAGAATACTTAAAAACCACTTAAGCATTTAAAGAATTTAATAGTTAAACTTAAAAACTTTTATCGCTAGAACCCGGATCGGTTAAAAGGGCCCGAAAATCGAGATCCTGATTTAAAAAGGATAAGTCGAAAGAGGGGACGGCCGTAGAAACAGCATTAATTTACTTAGTTAACGAACGCTATTTAGTTTTTAGTTTGGTTTACTCCTTTTTTAAACGCTTTTATTTTTCCTCCCCCACTTTTTCCATTTTTTCGATGGAAGAAAAACCACGTTTTAATATCTTAAAACCCTGTTTTCTTAAGAACTCTTTTTATTTATATATATGGATTATTTGTCTCGTTAATGCTTAAAACTCTTTCTCGGCACGACGACGCTTTATAGCGAGCTTTTCTTGTTCGCGAGTAATATTAAATAAGTTAAATATCGCGGTGCTATTACCGTTATAATAACTTCGGACTTTGGTAGTGTAAGTAAAACAGGTTTTAAACTTTAAAATCATAAAGTAAAAAGAATTAATTTAAAAGTAATAAAAATAAAGAAACACTTTATAGCTAGTAAAGCGGATAAATAAAGTAATAATATTGCGAGTTTCGCGTTAATTTTTATGAGGCTTTATAATGGACTTAAAAACCCCCGATATATTAAAAATGATAAATGAAAAAGAACTTACTAAAAAAGATCTTTAAAATAAAGATTTTAAAAGGAGAGAAATAATATTACGAACTAATTATATTAAAAGGATTTTTTATAAAGGTGTTAAAATACGAACTAAGAATGTAAGTATAAGAAGATTTATTTTCGTCATTTAATAAAACGTTATGTAATGTGATTTAAGTTATTCTTAAATTATTATAAATGGAATTTAAGTTAATTTCAGATTTAAATAGATTCTTTTTATATAATAGTTGGTGTAAAAAGGGAATATGTATTAAGAAGAATAAGTATAAATAGATTGAAATTTCCTATATATTTAGTTATTTATTTTAGTTTTTTAGTTATTAATTTAAGATTATAATTACTTTTTAATATTATAGTGAAAGTACTTTAAAACCTCTTTAACGAATAAAACATTATAAATCACTTAAACTAATCTTAATTCATTGTTATTTTTAAATCAAGAAAACCTAGTACGTATTTACTTGTGAAGTTAGTTGACTAAGAACATATAAGGAGGTTCGTTATAAATACTTAGCTTTTTTATTTTCGTTTTATAAATAAAAAGTAGCGGCTTAATATTATTTTAAATTAATATCATTATTTTCGTATTAAGTTTTAATTATAGTTTTTCCTTTTTTCTATTTAATTACTTATTAATTGAGTTATAAAAACTCGTAATAATAAAACGGATAAAATTTATCGAATTAAGAAGAAGAGTATTATAAAATATAATCTTTACGTTATAATGTTAATTCACGTACTTTTTTTTATTACTAAAAAGTTTATTTATAAAGGGGTGAATAGTGTTGCGGCTAAGATAAAGAGGATGAATATGGATAAGGAGCCTGGACCCTCGAAGCGGAAGGCGGATAAGGAGATTTCGGATAGTGAGGATAAAAGGCCTAAGCGTAAACGCACGGCTATCTTTACTTTTCGATTTAGAATGCGGCTTTTATTTAGGATTTCGGAAATTACTAGTGGTTTAATTAGTAATAACCTTAATGTTACTTTTCCCGCTTTAAAGGTTCGAGATTTATTTACTTCCGTTTATTAAGTTTAAAAAAATGCTATGTTTATAAATAAGATTAAAACTAAAAAATAACCGCCTTTTTATAACAATTTTTTGGGTTTTTAAATTTTTAATTTATTTTATATAATAAAAACTTTAATTCTTTATGCCTCGAAACTATTATTAATTTCTACCTTTTTAATAAATTAATTAAAAGCCTTTATTTAATTATTTAAAGTGTAAGGTCCTTCTCGTTCGATAAAAAGTGGAAATTTAATCTTTATAAATATACAATTTCCTTTTAATTATTTCACGTTTATTTCATGTTTATTTCAAAGTAGTCTTTAAAATCCTAGTTAAAAACGTAAATACATAGCAAGGCCTAGTTTATAAAACTTATAAAGCGTATATATTTGTTTATTACTAAAAAAGCGACTTAACATCTTAGTATTTACTTGTAAAACTAATTAAGTCCCTTATTATTTAAAAGGATATTATTTACGACGATATAATTAACGTTCTTATTTATTAACGCGGCGTTTTATACCCTAGCTATATAATAATAAAGCCCGAAAAATCGAGCTTATATTATCTTAAAAAGACGGGTCTCTCCGTAAATACATAATATGCGGAGTCGTTTTAAGTAAATATTAACGCTTTACTTTTTATAAAACCGCGAATAAGTCTTTATTAATTCGCTAAAACGTATCTTTTTAAATATTATATATAACCCTCTCCTTATAAAAAGGGGAACCCCTTAAAAAACGAAAATAAAAAAGGACCTAAAATAAAAAGGAAAGTTATATAAATTATTATAAAATAAACGTTTATATAAAGCTAGAAACCCTTAAACGAATACTTAATAAGCAAAAAGAACTTCTTATTCCGGGCTAAAACGCCCTCGAGGGGGGAGGTGATTACCTATAAAAATGCCGAGGAGACTTATAGCGTTTACTTTATATCGGAGGGTATAAAGAGGGGGGCCCCCCGAGGCACGAGAGTAGAGTACCCCCGAAACCCCCTAAGACGCTTAATAGGCTTACGAGTCCCCACAACCCGTACGTAATTACCCCTCGCCGACGGGCAAGATAATTACGAAAAGTGTAATATTAAAAAGTAAAAAAGCATTTATTTAGTTTATTAAGAAGATTCTCCTTTTTTTATTTCTAGAGTTTTTTCGGTAGGTTCTAGATTTTATTAAGGTTTAATAAAATATATTTCTAAATTATAAGTCTTCATTTCTAATCCGTATATAAGCTTATTACTATAAAATGTAAAATTAAATCTCGTGAGGCACATTCTTCGAATCTCTTAAAGAATTCCTTCTTCGTTTAAAAGGTAAAAACCTTAAACTAGAAATTTATTTTAACTTTTTTTTAATATTTACGTGGCTACGTTATATCTCTATTAATATATATAAACCCTTTTTTATATAAATATTTTTAAGTAATAGTTTTATTTTTAGTAAAACTAATATTTAAATAAAAACGCTTAATATCGAAATAATAAACGTTACAAATTTATTTTTTTAAACTATTTATTAAATACGTAATAATAAAGTGTGTTATCTTTATATTATTCGCGATAAATATAAAAATGTTAAAATTTAAAAGCTTTAATTTTTTCGAGGAATTTCTTTAATAGGAAAATGCATTTTAAGTATATAAAGAAAACGGATTTCGCGTTAAGTTTAAATCGACCTAATTTAAAAGGGTTTTAAAAATCGATTTCTAGAGATTAATCTTACCGGGTTTCGATAAAAGCTTTATAAAAAGTTATTCTCGTTATTAATATAAGTCGAGGTAGTAATAAAGTTATTAATATAACTATACTTTTTACAAAACGGTTATATACAAATAAAAATAAAGAGGGGGGGGTGTCTACGCGATGGCAAGGGCCTTTTAAGCCGAAAATTAAGCTTAAAAACGTTTATTAAAAAGTTTTTATTTATATATCTAGTTAAATACGTTATTAAGGTTAAAAGGTATATTAATATCAAGTATTATAAAGTCTATTAATAAGCCCGGCGAACTATCGCGAGAAAAGGGGCTTAAATCTCCGTAACGGTTTTCTTTTTCGCTTTTTAGTTCGAAAAGTTAAATTAAGCTTATTTATATTAAGGAAGCGTATAATTAATTAATAGTAAGGCGTATTATTAAATAATATAATCATTAAAACGATAATTACTACTTAAACGAAGTATATAAAGGTATATATAGTAATTAATAGTGTTTAATAATGCTTTGGTATTTATAAAGTATTTGCTATGGGATTTGTTTTTTTCTTTATACTTTTTCTTAACACCATGGCGAATACTTTTAATATTACATCTAATCCTTGTGCAGAACATCTCTTTCATCCCTCATGATCAGCGCTGTATATCTACACATCAACGTGCAGGTCTCTTTGCATAGTACCCGCCCCCGCTTCCAACGTCAGGAGTGATAATTTATTATCTTTCGTACCAACGACTATTGGTACTTCAGGGTAGAAATGTGATTTTAGGGGAACCAGGGGTTCCTTAGTGACTATGTATTGTGTCTAACTAATGTTACTCCAAATTACACAATCGGACCGGCTATTTGTCCCATGAGGCCACGATATTCGCGGCATGGTTATCATATGACTTGGTACTTTGTTTTACTCCGACCTGATCCTACCGTGAATTTCCGACTTGCTACATAAGGATTTGGTAGGTATCGTCTTACTGCATTCATAAGTATATCTACAATCTGCCCAAGGTTACACTGGCGAAACTGAGGGCATTTACATACCCTGCGATCATACTGCATGAATCCTATGGGATGTGGCAACTGAGACCTACATAAATGATAGTTTCTTGGCTCAATTTAAGCATGTTATCGGTCCCGACGTCCTTGAATCCTGCGGAATATTTTACTCGTCCCAACCAAGTACTTGATGATCGCCTATGGTCTCTAGTTGCGTAGTTAAAATCCCTAGCAGTACGTAGGACAGGATATCGTCACCTCAATAGCTCATTGGCTGCCTAAATTAGTGTTGGAGGAATAATGATTAAGAGGTGCGGTAGAGATAAATTACATCGGCCGAGAAAAGGGGGCAGTATAATACCCCCGAAGCTATGTGGCTCTACCGGTCTCGAATAGGCGTTTTTCAGAGCATTTCCTTTTCTGTTATTATAAATACTGAAATATTCATGATGCGGATGTTTCCACTAGTGGCCTAGAGGTATAATTAATTAATAAATAAACTGATCATGAGATTTGACACCTGCCTGAGCACAGCACCACTATTCCTATGTATACAGTGAATAACTTTATAGGTGTGAGTACTCCGCATATAATAATCATTTCGTCCCTAGAACTTGTTAATGAACTACCTCCAAGGCTGAATAAAGACTATATAAACCTGAGGATCTTACTAGATAAAGATCATCACATGTTAGCTTGGGAATTAACATCCTGCGCATTTAGACTCGTAAAAATACAAAATATCTCGGCTAGTCATCATGAAAACTTTTTGAACACTTGGAACAATCCAGCTATTCACTATGAACTCATTAAACGCGAGGTCTAGCAGGATCATAAACTATCTAGCAGAATCGCTTGGATCCCACTATCATGGATCAAGTTCAATGACTCTGTCCATCTATGATACTGCTTGGGTAGCAATGGTGACGAAAACCACGAAGCAGGGAGACCAGACGATAACTCGCTGGTTATATCCACAATGTTTCCAGAAGCTACTGGATAATCAGTCCCCCGAGGGAGGATTTGGCGAGAACAAGGCAGAGGTCGATGCAATTCTGAACACAATGGCGGCTTTACTCGCAATTACGAAGCTTAAGGCTAGCCCCACAATCTCAGGCGTTGCAACAATGCCCGATTTGCCAACTCGGATTTCGAAAGGCTGTGCCTATTTAAACCGGAAACTGAAAAATTGGGACGTTCATTCAACAATCCATGTAGGCTTCGAGATCCTGATTCCGACCCTGCTCGGCTTGCTTCGCAAGGAGGGGATAGGTCTCGAATTTCCAGGAGCAAAGATTTTGACAGAAATGAATGCCCGAAAATTGTCTACTTTCACTGAAGAAATTATCTACTCGCCTAAGCAGACGACTCTGCTTCATTCTCTAGAAGCCTTCATTGGTAAGATTGACATTGACAGGACGGCTCACCACCTTCGTCATGGGGCGATGATGGCCTCCCCGTCGTCTACTGCTGCGTATTTAATGAATTCTTCAACATGGAGTGAAGCTGCAGAGACCTATCTACGCTTTGTCGTAGAAACTAATAATGGTGGGGTTCCGTCCGCGTTTCCCATCATAGTATTCGAGACCACTTGGGTAAAGTCAATTCGGCCACCAGATGTGAGCAACACCCCCACTAACAGTTCAGCAGGTTCTTTCGACGCTTCTCGAGTCTGGATTCACGGTTGAAAATCTTGGAAAAGATAATATCCGTTAAATTGCGGATTTCCTAGAAGCTCAACAGCGAGATGGTGCAGGAATCACTGGGTTTGGTACGACACCTCCACGAATGAGATGGTGCGTTATGATGAATGGCTAATCTCAAATACAGCCCCGGGAGTTCTTCCGGATGCAGACGATACAGCGAAGTCCATAATAACCCTCAGCCTGCTGAACCGACCAACGACATGCGAGGATATGATCAAAGAATTCGAGTCCCAGACGCATTTTAAGACTTACAACAACGAGTCTACGGCGTCTTTCAGCGCTAACTGTAATGTACTAAATGCTATTGTTCGTTCTGCAAGCGCATCCCGTTATCTTCCACAGGTTTTGAAGTCTCTTAATTACCTCTACCAGACGTGGTACGAGGGAAAAATCTCCGACAAGTGGGTAAGTTATCTCGCCCTGCTGATAAAACCTCCCTCATTACTGACGATGGGCTGCAGAACCTGGAGATACAGTACTCCATGATGCTCCTAGCGGAGGCGCTAATACGAGTCGTTTAAGCTTGGGGCAGCAACATCCTTCGTGAACTTCCCGGGCATATAATCTCAGAACGCATCCCACTAGTGACCTTGCAGATTCTCATACGCACCCTGAGCACCCAGTCAACCAACGGCTCTTGGAAGGATTCGGCGGAAATCACAGCTTATGCCGTACTGACTCTAAAAAGACTTGCCCATCTACCATGGTTTGCTAAAGCTCTTGACGAAGAGACACGAGAGAGTATCGACCTCGGCGTCAAGTACCTTAAGGCAAACGAAGCTAAATGGGACACACCGGCATTCGTTTGGGTGGAAAAGGTCACTTATGGATCCAATATCTTATCAGAGTCCTACTGCTTAGCGGCAATTCAGGCTTCTAGTTCTCACGAGTGGGGCGAGAAAGCCTCCAGCGCTTTCACCATGCCCACGGAGAAAATCAGCATGTTTCTTGCCTTCTTCTCTCAACTACCGTTGTTTTCCCAAGAGCCTGCTGTGACGAACCTCCCTGTGTGTTCCTAGTTAGCTAACTTCACAGGTGAGTACGTACTAGGTTTTCTTGATTTAAAGGTAACAGTGAATCGAGGTTAATTTAAGAGATTCATAATGCTTTATTCGTTAAAGAGATTTTAAGGTACTTTTATTATAATATTAAGGAGTAACTATAGTCTTAAATTAATAGCTAAAGAACGAGAGACTAATTACATAAAAAATCCTGCCTTTTTTATTTTTATTTTTTATTTTTTATACTCCTTATTTTGGTATGTTAAATACCGTTAAATCTTTTTATTTATAAGAATTTAACTTATTAAATTCTCATAAATTCTTAAAGTAACAAGAATTTAATTATGTAATGTTAAATCATGATTAAAATTTGAACCGATTAATCTAACTACTCTTAGTCCGTGTTTCGACACCCTGGTAAGGAACTTCTTTAATCTTATGGTTCGTAACATAAAATAACGACGTGTTTATAAGAATCTTAAATATTTATAAAGAAATAAAGAAAATATTAAATATTACTCTTTAAAAGGAATAAGTATAAAAAAATAAGATTTCTTATATATTTAGTTATTAATTTAAAATTATAATTACTTTTTAATATTATAATAAAAATACTTTAAAATCTTTTTAACGAACGAAATATTATAAATCTTTTAAACTAACCTCGATTTATTATTACCTTTAAATTAAGAAAACCTAATACGTATTTATTTATAAAGTTAATTAACTAAAAATATATAAAAAATTCGTTATATTTTAATAGCTTTTTAATTAATATTTAATATTAATTTAAAAGAAGGGACTCTCGGTTAAACCCCCTTAAAATAAGTATACCCCTTAAAATTAAAAGGTAATAAAAAACAAATAAAAAAATAATAATTAATAAGCTTTTAAACGAAAACTTTAGATTTTTTTACGATATAACAAAAAGGTTTAAAAAAAACCAATATAAAAGTTAATTATAATTATAATTAAAAAAAAGCCTTAAAAAGATACCTTTAAAGCTTAACAAAAAGAATCGTTTAAAAAGGAAAAAAAAGAAAATAAACAAATAAAATAACTTTTACCTCTTAAAAACAAATAACCAAAGCTATCCCTAAATAATAATAACCTTAATAATTTAAACGATAAAAATAATATAACGACCCCCGATATAAAAAGTTTTAAATTAATTACACCTAATAAATATAATAAGTTAAATAATTTAAAGGGATTTTTAATTTAAATAAGAACCTATTTACGGTTTTATTACGAAATAATTATTATTAAAAAATAAAAAGTTCTTATAACATCTTAACTCTTCGTTGGAACTACCTTAACCTAATTTTAACCGGTATTAAAAAATCACTTAAATAATAAACTAAACGCCTAAAAAGACATAAAAAAATCTTTAAAAATTACAAAAAATTTAAAAAACAACTTAAATTTATATTTAATAACTTAATCCTTAAATAACAAGCCGAAACTAAACTTTACAAACTACGATAAAACAAAAAAGCTTTAAATTAGTTATAACTACTTATTAAAAGTTTATATTACTTATTTTATTAAAAATTATATAAAATAAACTTATACAAAAAAAAGAACTTAAAAAAGTTTAATAACTACGTTATAATAATAATTACTATTAATAATAAAAACTTTGAATAATACCTTAAAAAAAGAACAATATAACGAAAAAACGGCGATTAACAAAAAAAATGAAATTACAAAAATGACATTAAAACAAAGAAAAGCATTAAAACTAAGTTAAACCTTATTAAAATTAACGCTACTTAAAAAAAGCAAAAAAAACAAAATAAGTCGACTATTAAATGTTTTAACTATAAAAAAAAACATTATAAAAACGAGTATTAAAATCCCAAAAAATAAAAACTAAAAATAAGAAAAATTCCTTAACCCGAAAAAAAAACCTTTAAAATAAGAGTTCTTTTCGAAAATAACAAAAAAGTAAACTAAGTATTTATTATTACCACCATTAAAATAAAATAAAAAACGAAAAAATTCCCACAAAAAAAGTTATAATATTTATTAAAGTTATAAAAAAAACTTATAAACATTACTTAAAATACTATTACTTATTTATTACAATTCGCGAAAGTTATAAATGTTATTAAATTAACCTTAAAAACTACTTAAAGTATTTTACGTTAAAACAAGCTAAATAAAGGTATAATAAAAGTAAACTACCATACGAATATAATACCTATAAATTAAAATATAACTTAAGAATTAAGTTAAATCATAATAAACTACATTAAAGTTATTATAACGACAATAAATATAAAACATATTAAAAAATTAAACATAATAATTTACACCGGAAGTTTTATATAAATAATAACTATAATATTCATTAAAACCTAAATAATACTAATTAACTTCATAAATTATTAAACGAAAAACCTAAATTAAAACCAAAAATAATTAATTAATTAAAAAATAAAATAACGGAATTATAAAAAGAATATATATCGTTACATTAAAGCTTTTATATTAACGAGGTTTATTAAATACTTTAAAACTTTAAAAATAAAACTAGTTATTATTTCTAAAAACCGGAAAGTAATAACATAAATATATATATATATATTTATAATAACGTCTTATAATAATCACGTTATTTAAAAACCTATTATCTTTACTTAAATTCCAAAAAAAACAACTAAGTAATTATTAAAAGTTATATATATTACATTTTAATTCTTTATAATATACATAAATTACTCGAAACGTGTTTTTGTTACGGACCCCAGAATGGAACCACGTGCTGGTCACGTGGTTTAACGAGAGAATCAGTGAATCGCTCCTCTTGGCAAAGCAATTCGGTGATTCAGTGACTTAGTAAATCGCTCCTCTTGGCAAAGCAATTCGGTGATTCAGTGACTTAGTAAATCGCTCCTCTTGGCAAAGCGATTTAGCGATTCACTTGTTTTAAGGAAAGGAGAAATAAGTATAAATAAATTGGAATTTCCTTGTGTATTTAGTTATTCATTTTTTAATTATTAATTTAAGATTATAATCATTTTTTAATATTATAGTGAAAGTACCTTGAAACCTCTTTAACGAACATAATATTGTGAATTAATTAAACTAATCTTAACTTATTATTATCTTTAAATTAGGAAAACCTAATACGTACTTACTTGTGAAGTTAGTTAACTAGGAATATATAAAGAGGTTTGTCACATTTTAATAGCTCCTTAATTAATGCTTAACATTAGTTTAAAAGGAGGGACTTTTAGTTAAATAATCTCAAGATAAGTATACCTCTTAAGATTAAAGGGTAATAAAAAAAGAAACAAATAAAAGAATAATAATTAATAAACTCTTAAACGAAAATTTTAGGTCTTTTTACGATATAATAAAAAGGTTTAAAAGAGGACACCTTAAAAGCTTAGCACGAAGAATTATTTAAGGAAGAAGAAAAGGAAAAGGAAAAAACACTTAAAAAAAAAACAAATAAGCAAGATAACCCCTACCTTCTAAAAACAAGTAACTAAAATTACTTTTAAATGATAGCGACCTTAATAACTCAAACGACGAAAACAATATGATAACCTCCAACGTAAAAGGTTTTAAACTAATTATACTTAGTAAATATAATGAGTTAAACGACCTAAAAGGATTTTTGATTTAAGCTAGAACCTATTTATAGTTTTATTATAAAACGATTACTACTAAAGAATAAAAGGTTTTCACGGTATTCTAGCTCCTCGCCGAAACCGCCTTAACCTGGTTTTAACTAGTGTTAAAGAATTACCTAGAAAACGGATTAAACGTCTAAGAAAACACAAAAAAAGTCTTTAAGAATTATAAAGAATTTAAAAAACAACTTAAATCTATATTTAATAATTTAATTCTTAAGTAACAAGCCAAAGCTCGACTTTATAAACTATAACAAGATAAAAAGGCTTTAAATTACGCTATTAAGTTTAAAAAACTTACAAGCTAGTTATAATTACTTATTAAAAGCCTATATTACTTATTTTATTAAGAATTAAAAAACTATATAAAAAATAAGTTATATAAAATAAACCTATATAAAGAAAGGAACCTAGGAAAGTTTAATAATTACGTCACAATAGTAATTACTATTAATAACGAGAACTTTAAACGATATTTTAAAAAAAAAAACGGTATAACGAAGAAATAGCGATTAATTAAAAGAAGGAAATCATAAAAGCGGTGCCGGAACTAGAAAAAGCACTAAAACCAAATTAAACCCTATCGAAATTAACGTTATTTAAAAGGAACAAAAAAACGAGATAAATTAACTATTAAGTATTTTAATTATAGAAAAAAAAGACATTATAAAAACGAGTGTCGAAGTCCTAAGAAACAGGAACTAAGAACAAGAGGGATTCCTTAACCTAAAAAAAGAACTTTTAAAGCGAAAGTTTATTTCGAAAATAATAAAGAGGTAAATTAAGTGTTTATTATTACTACTATTAAAGTAGAGAAAAATAAGGAAGTCCTTATAAAAGGAGTTTATAGATATTATTAAGTTAATTATAAAAATTATTTAAAGGATAACCACTTATATTTAAGATATTTCACATTAAAACAAGCTAAACAAGGATATAACGAAAACGAACTACTATACAAATATAATAATTACAAGCTAGAATACGACTTAGGAATTAAGTTAAACCATAATAATCTACATTAAAGCCATTATAATAACAATAATTACGAAACCTATTAAAGAAAAAGCCAATATAATAGCTTAAACGGAAGGTTTTACATAAATAATAATTGCGATGTTTATTAGAACTTAAAGAAACATACATCGTTATATTAAAGTGTAACGAACCTCCTTGTGACTTCCTAGTTAGCTGACTTCACAAGTAAGTACGTACTAGGTTTTCTTGATTTGCAAGTAACAATGGGTTAAAATTGGTTTAAGTATTTCACAATAGTTGTTCGTTAAAGAGGTTTTAAGGTACTCTCACTATAGTATCAAAAAGTGATTATAGTCTTAGATTAATAGCTAAAGAACTCGAATAAATAATTAAAAACAAGAGAAATCTTATTCTTTTTATATTAAATTTCCTTTTAAGATAATGCCTAACATTTTTAATCATTTTTTCTTATTCTTTGTAAGAATAACAGAGAATATAATTATTCTCTCTTATTCTTTGTAAAAACAACAAAGAATACAATTATTTTCTTTTATTCTTTATAAAAACAAGAGAGAATATAACCATTCTCTCTCGTTCTTTATAAGAGCCATAGAAAATGCTATTATATATTACGTAACCCGTGTTTATATGATTATTCACCTTTTTAACTCTTATTAGTTCGTAATATTATTTCTCCCTTCTAATTTTGTTTTGTCCTTAAAACGCTTTAAATTAATACTCACTATTTTTTATTATGTTTTTAAGTAGAATAACTAAACGTTTTTAACTAGATTCGAAAAAGAGTTTTACTAAATATTATTATAAGTTGGTTTTTGCGATTATCGAGTTTAGTTTCGAAATTATATCGTGTTTCCGCTATTTTAATTAAAGCTTTATTTATAAGATGTTAAAAAGTCGCAAAAAGTGTTAAAACTATATTAAGATAAACATTTTTTAATATGACGAAAATCGCATTTCTTTTAATTCCTTAGAAAATATTCGTTTAAAAAAACTACGCGTTAATAAGGAAAAACATGCGGCTTTTAAAGAGCATTAACGTATTCTTTAAAGCCTTTAAAAACTCTCGGCTCGTATGTTTCGCCTAAATTAATAATCCGAGTTTCTTCGTAAGCGAAAAGTAAAATTTATTTAGCGTAAACTCAAAAATTTAAATAAATTAAAAGAGTAAAAACTTTTTAAGGCAAAGTAATAACGTTTTAATGAAAAATAATAACGTATAAAGGAATCGCTGTGTCAATTTGAATCTAAACAAGACATGCTTGCTTTAAGGGTCTTCCCCTCCTTTAATTAGTCCCGATTAAGTTACGAACCGGGTCCTTAAATCCCCCTAAGCGATTTGGGTTTTAGCGGTAAAAATTCTTAAATTTATTTGTTAAATTCTTTAAATACTTAAGTGGTTTTTAAGTGTTTTTTTTTAGTGAGTAGTTTTCTCACTTAACAAAATACTATAATTAACCTCCGATTCGTTTTAAATCCAGTATCTTTTTTACTTCGTATTTATTAGGGTTTTTTTTAAATTCTAGTTAGTTTTCTAGTATAACGTTATTTAGTGCTAGTTTTAAAAGCGAAATATAAAATACAAGATATATTTTAAATCTTTTTAATAGTGCCAATTTATAATTAACTTTTAAAATAACTTCCTCGATTTTATATGGTTTTAATTTCTTAAATTTAAGTTTTTCGCTAGGTCGCTTTATTTTAATTTAAGGTGTTTTTAATATTACGCTTTATCGTTAACAAAGTAAATAAATTATATTTCCTCTTTTAAGAATTAGTCCCTTAATTCTTTTTTCATTATAATACTTTGTTATTTTATCTTAAATAAATTATAATTCTTTTTATAACCGTTGTTATACTATCTAGATCTTTTTAGATAGTACTTCTGCTCTCGGGGCCTTTGTTTCGACTTTTAGTGCTTTCGTGAGTTTGATCGGTTGTTTTTAGGCTTCCGCTTTTTACCCGTACACTACCTCGTGTAATGACATTTTTATGTTTTCGTTAATCGAAATGTTATATGCTATTTAGGCTATTAGTAATAATTCTACCTAGTTATTTATTTCCTAGTTAATATAGCTTTATAAATATTGTTTTATTATTTAGTTTAATTTCTTTGTTTATTTATCGGTTTAAAGATAATACGCTATAAACAATTTTTGCTTAATTCTCATTCGTTTTATTAAGCTAGTTCAAAATTTTAACGTAAATAGCTTATTTCTATTTAAAATAACGCGTTTTAGTAACCCATGTTTATTAACGTATTCTCTTAAAAAGCTGAAAACTAATTATTTTACTATGCTTAATTCGTTAAATAATAAAAAGTAAGCGTATTTCGTAAGTTTATTAACGATTACTTATATGCTATTATAATGTACTCTTATAATAAGATCTTTTGACTTTAAGAGTTTCATTACGAAGTCCTATATAATTATATTCTATGCTTTGTTAGGTATCTAGGTTGGTTATAATAATCCGTATGGTTTATGTTATAATGCTTTAGCCTTATTATAAATATTACAATTCTTTATAATTCTTTTGGTTATTTATCGTATTCCTAGAAAATCGAATTCTTTTTAAAGTCGTTTTACCGTTTTGAAAATCCCTTGGTGGCTATGTAAAGGATGTTCGTGAAATTCTTTAACAAATTCATTTTATATTCGTTCTAGTATATATACCTTTTCCTTATACAAGAGAAGTTTATCGTTAAATCCTTATTAAAACTATAATTATTTTTCCTTTTAATTGTAATTTTCCTTGAAACGTTATTTCTAGTCTCTTATATTAATTCATATGTAAACTAATATAACTAATTCGTTATTTTGTTATTAAAACATTTAGATATTTCTTTTATTAATTTTTAATTTATAATCTCCTTTTTTATTAAGAAGATCTACTTAGATATTTTCCTTTCCCTTAATATACTAGATTTTAAAATTGAATTTAAACAAGAAAATCATTTAACGCTTATATCTTTAATTAAGCGTTTATATTATTATAAATCGTGTAAGGTTTTTGTGGTTTAAATAAATATTAATAGGTTCCTTAGTTTTATTAAGCTATAGTTCCTATTTCTTTAGTGCTTTAATGACTACTAATAGTTCCTTGTTATAAATCTAATAATTCAGTTTAGCACTATATAATGCTTTAAATAGGTACGCGACTAGGTACTATTTCTTATTATCTTTTAATTGCTTTAAAACTACTTTAATGGCGAAATTTAAAGCGTTTATCCTTAGTCGTTTCTTTTTATTTTCGTTTAAAAGTTTATATATAACCTTATTAGTTATAACTTTTTTTAGTTGCTAAAAAGCCTATCTAGCTTTTTTAGTGAAATAAAAAGCCTTTTTTGTTTTTGCTAAGGTAATTAGTTTTGTTAATGGTTTAATAATACGCCCGAAATCTTTAATAAGTTATTTAACATAATTAATAAAGCCAAGAAATACGCGTACGTTTATAACACTTTTAAGTTCTAGTTAATCCTTAACTATTACTATTTTTCCTTTTTAAATGCGGATTTCCCCTGGACTTATTATAAACCCTAAATAATCTAGTTTTTTAATATGTTATTCATTTTTAGTTAGATAAACAAATAGGTTTGCTTTTTCCAGGGCTTTTAATACTTGCTTTATATGTTTTTTATATTCCTTCTCATTTTCTAAGTAAATTAAGATATCGTCTAGGTAAACAAATACAAATTTATCTAGAAACTTGCGAAGAACTATTATAATTATATGTTAAAATGTAACGGGTGTATTAATAAGTTTAAATGGCATAACTTTATACTTATAATATTTATATATTATTTAAAAAGCTATATATTATTCGTATCCCTTGATTATTTTAATTATATAATATTTATCGCGAAGATTTAGTGTTATAAAGATTTAAGCTTTATTAATTTGTTCTCTTATGAGTTTTATTAGTAGTAATAAATACCCGTTTTTTTTGGTTATTTTATTAAGGTGTCGATAGTTAATTACTTGTCGCTATACTAGGTTTCCTTCTTTATTGACATGTTACTTTCTGTTTTTGTCGATTTTAAGTACCATTATTGCCGGGTATCTTAACGAGGATTCTAATTTTCGAATATATCCTTTATTAAGATCCTCCTAAATCCCTTTTTATAATGCTCTTTGTTTTTCTTAATTTATAAGATATATTAAAAATAATTTTAGTTATTTTCCTTTTTTGAAATGGATTTAGTGATTTTATTAATTATGTTTTAATAATTCTTTTTTTATTTTATCTTTAAATAATTTATAAAAACGGAGGTACTTACGCGGTATTCTTTTTATTAGATTTTCAAGTTTAGTTACTCGAATTATATAAGTGATATGTTTCGTTTTTATATTCGTTTTTCTAGAGTTATTTGCGGTACTTATCTCGTAACCCGTAATGATTAACTTCTCTTATTTTTAATCTTAATAAAGCGTGTTTATCTCGAAATTTATTTGTGGATTACTTTTTTTAAACCAATTTATTTTTAAAATCATGTCGTGATTTAATATATATGTAATATTAAGGATAACTTATTTAAAATGTCTTTAAATAGTTATCGAGAAAGGAATTATTTCTCTTAACACCTTATTATTCTCGTAACTAAATATGTTTCCTTTAAAGTTTTATAGTTTATATGGATTTTATTTATATATTTATAATATTTTGTTTTCTTAAGTTACCTTTATTAAGACATAACTTTTATTTACTCTTAAATTTATTAGGGCTTTATACTCCTTTTCATTATACCTAACTTTAGTTATAATAATGTTATTAAGTCCCGACTAGACTTTATATAAGGACTTATTATTTATGGCTTCTCGCTGCCTTACTAGCGAGAGCCTTTACCGTTTTTTGGTTTTCCACGTCTTTTTTCCTTTAGTTTTCTTTTAGTTGTTATAACCCGAATATCTTTCCATTCTTAGGCTTTTATAAGAGCGTGTTTCTAGTAATCATTACTTAGATAATCTCTTTAATTTCCTTTTACGTAATAGAGGGTGAAAGGTTTATTTTTTATATAAAACTTTATACATTAAAACTTTAATTCTTTTTCGAGGGCCCTTTTATAACTCAAGTTTATTTTATTAATTCGGAACTTTTTAAAGTTCTGAATTATTTTTAAATAAAATGAATAATTATTAAGTTTACTTGTTAAAGGTATCTCGATATCTCTTTTTAGGTTTATATTAATTTTTAGAAGTTTTTCTTTTTTTTTAAAGTATGTTTTAATAATTTGTTTATAACCCTGTTTAGTTATACGTGTTTTTACTTACTATTTTGTTAAGTGTTTCTTTATAAAGCCGAATAAATTAATGTCGTATTTAGTTCGTTTTTCGAGCCATTATGGAAGATGTAGTTCCTTTTATAATTCTTATAATTCTTCCTTAATCTCGTTTTTTTCGAAACCTATTTTAAGTAAGTCGTGTACGTCGTATAATACCGAGGTGTAACACATACAACCTTTAGTTATTACTTCATAGCTTTTTTCGGAGCTTAGATAAAGATAACATGCTTTAAGGTAATGTGGCCATTGTGGGGTGTTATTATAAATACACTTATTTTTTTTCGTGTCGTCATTTTCTAGTTTTTAAGGATAGTAACTAGCTTTATTCTTAAAACTTTTATATATTTAATAAGCGTCATTAATATAAAAGCTTTAATATAACGATACATATTCCTTTAAGCTCTAATAAACATTATAATTATTATTTATATAAAACCTTTAATTTAAGTTATTATGCTGGCTTTTCTTTTAATAAGTTTCGCATTTATCGTTTTTATAATAGCTCCAATGTAGATTACCATGGTTTAACTTAATTCCTAAGTCGTATCTTAGTTTATAGTTATCGTATTTATATAGTAGTTCATTTTCGTTATATCTTTATCTAGCTTATTCTAGTGTAAAATATCCTAAATACGAGTGGTCATCCTCTGGATAGTTCTTATAATTAACTTAATAAAATCTATAAACTTTTTTTATAGGGGCCTTCTCGATTTTTTCTGCCTTAATAGTACTAATAATAAATACTTAATTTATTTTTTTGTTATTTTCGAATTAAATTCTTGCCTCGGCGACTTTTTTCTCGGGTTAAGGAATTCCTCTTATTTTTAGTTCCTGTTTTTTAGGATTTCGGCACTCGTTTTTATAATGTCCTTTTTTTTTATAATTAAAACACTTAATGGTTGATTTGTCTCGTTTCTTTTGTTTTTTTTAAATAACGTTGATTTTAATAAGGTTTGACTTGGTTCTAGTGCCTTTCCTGGTTTCGGCACCGCTTTTGTGATTTCCTTTTTTTAGTTAATTATCATTTCTTCGTTATATCGTTTTTTTCTTTTTAAGGTACCGTTTAAAGTTCTTATTATCGATGGTAATTACTATTATAACGTAGTTATTAAACTTTTCTAGGTTCCTTTCTTTATATAGGTTTATTTTATATAACTTATTTTTTATATAGTTTTTTAATTCTTAATAAAATAAGTAATATAGGCTTTTAATAAGTAATTATAACTAGCTTGTAAGTTTTTTAAACTTAATAGCGTAATTTAAAGCCTTTTTATCTTGTTATAGTTTATAAAGTCGAGCTTTGGCTTGTTACTTAAGAATTAAATTATTAAATATAGATTTAAGTTGTTTTTTAAATTTTTTATAATTCTTAAAGACTTTTTTTGTGTTTTCTTAGACGTTTAATCCGTTTTCTAGGTAATTCTTTAACACTAGTTAAAACCAGGTTAAGGCGGTTTCGGCGAGGAGCTAGAATACCGTGAAAACCTTTTATTCTTTAGTAGTAATCGTTTTATAATAAAACTATAAATAGGTTCTAGCTTAAATCAAAAATCCTTTTAGGTCGTTTAACTCATTATATTTACTAAGTATAATTAGTTTAAAACCCTTTACGTTAAGAGTTATTATATTATTTTTGTCGTTTAAGTCGTTAGGGTCGCTATCGTCTAAGGGTAATTACTTATCTTTAAGAGGTAGAGGTTATTTTGCCTATTTATCTTCTTTTTTAAGTATTTCTTCCTCCTCCTTTTTTTCTTTCTTAGATGCTTTTTCTTGTTGATTTTCCGATATGTCTTTTTATGACTCTTTTTTAGTTATAACTATAATAAACTTTTGTGTTAGTTTCTTTAAACCTTTTAATTATATCGTAAAAAAACCTAAAGCTTTCGTTTAAAAGCTTATTAATTGTTATTCTTTTACTTATTTCTTTTCTTATTACCCTTTGGTCTTAAGGGGCATACTTATCCTGGGACAGTTTAATTAAAAGTCCCTTTTTTTCTTGAACCAATATTAAGCACTAATTAAGGAGCTATTAAAATGTGACGAACCTCCTTATGACTTCTTAATTAGCTGACTTCACAAGTGAGTACGTATTAAGTTTTCTTGATTTGCAAGTAATAATAGGTTAAGATTAATTTAAGTATTTTATAATAGTTGTTCGTTAAAGAGGTTTTAAGGTATTCTCACTATAGTATTAAAAAGTGACTATAATCTTAAATTAATAGCTAAAAAACTCGAATAAATAACTAAAAACAAGAAAAATCCCATCCTTTTTATATTAAATTTCCTTCTAAAATAATGCCTAACATTTTTAATTATTCTCTCTTATTCTCTATAAAAGCAACAAAAAATACAATTATTCTCTCTCATTCTCTGTAAAAGCAACAGAGAATACAATCATTCTCTCTCATTCTCTGTAAGAGCAAGAGAGAATATAATCATTCTCTCTCGTTCTCTGTGAGAGCCACAGAGAATGCTACCATATGTCACGTGACCCGTGTTCACATGACCATCCACCTTTCCAACCCCTGTTAGTTCGTAACATAAAGCTTTTATATTAACGACGCCTATTAAATACATAGAAGTTCTAAGGATAAAACCGGTTATTATCCTTAAGAACTAAAAAGTAATGACATAAAAGAAAATAAGTGTATTTATAATAATATCTCACGATAGCCACATTTTTTTTAAGCATATTATCTTTACCCCGGTTCCGAAAAAAACAATAAAGTAATTATTAAAGGTTATATATGTTATACCTTAATATCATGCGACGTATATAACTTGCTTAAAGCAGGTTTCGAAGAAAACGAGATTAAGAAAGAATTATAAGAATTATAAAAGGAATTATATCTTTTATAATAACTCGAAGAACGAACTAAATATAACACCTATTTATTCGGCTTTATAAAAAAACACTTAATAAAGTAATAAGTAGAAACACGTGCGACTAAACGAGGTTATAAACGAATCATTAAAACATATCTTAAAAAAAGAGGAAAGCTTTTAAAAATTAATATAAACCTAAAAGGAGACATCGAGATACCCCTAGCAAGTAAACTCAAGAATTATTCCTTTTATTCGAGGATAATCTAGAACTTTAAGAAATTCCGAGTTAACAAAACAAACTTGGGTTATAAAAAGACTCTCGAAGAAGAATTAAAGTTTTAATATGTAAAGTTTTATATAAAGGATAGACCTTTTACCCCTTACTGCGTGAAGAGTAATTAAAGAGATTATTTAAATAATAATTACTAGAAATACGCTTTTATAAAAACCCAAGAATAAAAAGACATCCGGGTTATAATAACTCAAAGAAACCTAAAAAAGAAGGGACGTGAAAGACTAAAAAACGGCAAAGGCTCTCGCCAGTAAAGTAGTAAAAAGCCATAAACAGCAAGTCCTTATATAAAGTTTAATCAGAACTCGATAATACCATTAAAACCAGAGTTAGGTACAATAAAAAGGAGTATAAAGCCTTTATAAACTTAAAAGTAAATAAAAGCTATATCTCAATTGAGATAACTTAAAAAGACAAGATATTATAGATATATAAATAAAGTTCATATTAATTACGGAACTTCGAAGGATATATGTTTAGTTACGAGAATAGTAAAGTATTAAGAGAAATAGTTCCTCTCTCGATGACCATTTAAGGACACCTTAAGCAAGTTATTTTTAATATTATATATATATTAAATTATGACATAATACTAGGGATGAATTAGCTTAAAAGAAGTAATTTATAAATAAATTTCGAGATAAATACGCTTTATTAGGATTAAAAATAAGAGGAATTAATTATTACGAGTTACGAGATAAGTACCGTAAATGACTCCAGAAAAACGAATATAAAAACGAAATATATCACTTATATAATTCGAGTAACCAAGCTTAAAAATCTAACGAAAAGAGTATTACGTAAGTACTTCCGTTTTCATAAATTATTTAAAGATAAAATAAAAGAAGAATTATTAAAACATAGTTAATAAAATCACTAAATCTACTTTAAAGAAAAAAATAATTAAAATTATTCTTAATATATTTTATAAATTAAGAAAAATAAAAAGTATTATAAAAAGAAATTTAGGAAGATCTTGATAAAAGATATATTCGAGAGTTAAAATCCTCGTTAAGATACCTGGCAATTATAATATTTAAAGTCGATAAAAATGGGAAGTAACGTGTCGATAAAGAAGAAAATCTAATGTGGCGACGAGTAATTAACTACCGACATTTTAATAAAATAATTAAGAAAAACGGATACTCGTTACTACTAATGAAACTTATAAAAAGACAAATTAATAAGGCTTAAATCTTTATAGTATTAAACTTTCGCGATAAATATTATATAATTAAAATAACTAAAAAATACGAATAATATATAGCCTTTTAAATAATATATAAATATTATAAGTATAAAGTTATGCTATTTAGACTTATTAATACACCCGTTACATTTTAACATATAATTATAATAGTTTTTCGCAAGTTTCTAAACAAATTTGTATTTATTTACTTAGATAATATCTTAATTTACTTAGAAAACGAGAAGAAACATAAAAAACATATAAAGCAAATGTTGGAAACCCTAAAAAAGGCGAACCTACTTATTTATCCGATTAAAAGTGAATAGCATATCAAAAAACTAGATTATTTAGGGTTTATAATAAGTCTAGGAGAAATCCGCATTTAAAAAGGAAAAATAATAATAATTAAGGATTAGTTAAAACTTAAAAGTGTTATAAACGTACGCGTATTTCTTGGCTTTATTAATTATATTAAATAACTCATTAAAGATTTCGGGCGTATCGCTAAACCATTAACGGAATTAATTACTTTAACGAAAACAAGAAAAGCTTTTTATTTCACTAAAAAAGCTAGGTAGGCTTTTTAGTAGCTAAAAGAAGTTGTAACTAATAAGATTATATATAAACTTCTAAACGAAAATAAAAAAAAACGATTAAAGATAAACGCCTTAAATTTCGCTATTAAAGCAGTTTTGAAGTAATTAAAAAATAATAAGAAATAGTACCTAGTCGCGTACTTATTTAAAGCACTATATAATATTAAATTGAATTATTAGATTTATAATAAGGAACTATTAATAGTCATTAAAGCATTAAAGAAATAAAAACCATAGTTTAATAGAACTAAGGAACCTATCGACATCTATTTAAACTATAAAAACTTTATACGATTTATAATAATATAAATGCTTAATTAGAAACATAAGCGTTAAATAATTTTCCTGTTTAAGTTTAATTTTAAAATCTAGCATATTAAGAGAAAAGAAAATATTTAAGTAGATCTTCTTAACAAAAAAGGAGATTATAAATTAAAAATCAATAAAAAAATATCTAGATATTTAAATAACAAAATAACAAATTAATTATATTAATTTATATGCGAATTAACATAAAAAACTAAAAACAACGTTTCAAAGAAAATTATAATTAAAAGGAAAAATAATTACAGTTTTAATAAGGATTTAACGACAAACTTCTCTCGTATAAAAAAAAAGTATACATATTAAAACGAGTATAAAACGAATTCGTTAAAGAATTTCACGAACATCCTCTACACGGCCACTAAGGGATTTTTAAAATAATAAAACGACTTTAAAAAGAATTTAACTTTCCAAGAATATGATAAACAATTAAAAAAATTATAAAAAATTGTAACATTTATAATAAGGCTAAAGCATTACAATATAAACTATACGAATTATTATAATTAACCTAAATACTTAATAAAGCGTGGCACATAATTATATGGGATTTCGTAGTGAAACTTTTAAAGTTAAAAGATCTTACTATAAAAGTACCTTATAACAGTATATAGGTAATCGTTAACAAACTCACGAAATACGTTTACTTCTTATTATTTAACGAATTAAGCACAGTAAAATAATTAACTTTTAATTTCTTAAAAAAGTACGTTAATAAACATGAATTACTAAAACGCATTATTTTAAATAAAGATAAGTTATTTACGTTAAAATTTTAAACTAGCTTAATAAAACGAATAAGAATTAAGTAAAAATTATTTATAACGTATTATTCCTAAATTAACGAATAAATAAAGAGATTAAACTAAATAATAAAACAATATTTACGAAGTTATATTAACTAGGAAATAAACAATTAAGTAAAATTATTACCGATAACTTAAATAATATATAACACTTCGGTTAACGAGGACATAAAGATGTTATTACACGAGGCAATATACAAGTAGAAAGCGGAAATCCAAAGACAATTAATTAAACTCATAAAAACACTAAAAGTTAAAACGGAAGCCTCGAGAGTAAAAGTACTATCTGAAAAAGTTTAAACAATATAATAATGGCTATAAAAAAATTATAATTTATTTAAGATAAAATAACAAAATATTATAATAAAAAAGAATTAAAGAATTAATTTTTAAGAGAGAAAACATGGTTTACTTACTTCGTTAACGACAAGGCGTAACATTAAAAACACCTTAAATTAAAACAAAGTGACCCAGCGAAAAACTTAAATTTAAGAAATTAAAACCATATAAAATTAAAAAGGTTATTTCGAAAGTTAATTATAAGTTAATACTACTAAAAAGATTTAAAATACATCCTATATTTCATATTTCGCTTTTAAAACCAGCACTAAATAACGCTATACTAAAAAACCAACTAAAATTTAAAGAAAACCCTAATGAGTACGAAGTAAAAAAAATATTAGATTTAAAACGAGTTAAAAGTTAATTGCAATATTTTGTTAAGTAAAAGGGTTACCCACCGAAAAAAAACACTTAAAAACCACTTAAGCATTTAAAAAACCTAATAAAAGAAGTTAAAGATTTTCACCGTTAAAACCTAAACCGGTTAAGAAAGCTTAAATATCGAAATTTAAATTTTGTTGATTAAAGAAAGAGGAAAGGAAGGTCCCGGAAGTAAGCAGGTTTTATGTAAGTTTAGACTAACGCCGCTCTCTCTCCCTGCGCTACAGTCCTTTAACAAGACGCCTTTGTTCCTTTTTCTCGCGCTTAACACGCTCTAGCTCTTTAATGGAGTTAAAACCTCAAAAAATCATTTTTTACAGTTTACTTAACCATAACCGACGTTCGGTACGCAGACGGCGTACGTAGTTCATTTCTTCCTTGATAATTAATTATATAACTTAATAACGAAACTCCGCTGCCTTTAATTTAGCCTTAACTTTTTAAAATTATTTTATAATTTCGGTTATACCTTTATATGTAATTCTAAATACGTTATAACGAGTTCGGTTTAGTTAAATATACTTAACATAACAGTTAAAATCCTTAAAAGCTATATACTTCTTCTTAGAATGTTTATAGTGAAAACAAGCTATCTCTTTTTTTCTGTTTAAAGTAATAAATTTTAAAAAAGTAACCTTATTTTCTGTTTATTTTTCGGCACGTCGTAAGTAATTAAAAACTTCTTTTCGAGCTTTAGTTATACGATGAGACATAATGAAAAAAAGAAAGTAAAATAGCTTAAAGAAAGTAACAAGTAAAAAAGAAAAACAGTAAAGCCCTCTTTTTATCTTTAAGATAAAGATTCTCGAAAAGAAAGAATAATATTACGAACCCTAGAATGAAATCACGTGCTAGTTACGTGGTTTAACGAGAGAATTAATAAATCGCTCCTTTTAATAAAGCGATTTAGTGATTTAATAACTTAATAAATCGCTTTTTTTAGCAAAGCGATTTAACGATTTACTTGTTTTAAAAAAAGGAGAAATAAGTATAAATAAATTGGAATTTCCTTGTGTATTTAGTTATTTATTCTTTAACTATTAATTTAAGACTATAGTCACTCTTTAATATTATAATGAAAGTACCTTGAAACCTTTTTAACGAATATAACATTGTGAATTAATTAAACCAATCTTAACCCACTATTACCTTCAAATCAAGAAAACCCAATACGTACTTACCTGTGAAGTCAGCTGACTAGGAATACACAGGGAGGTTCGTCACAGTTTTAAAAAAGACAAAATTAAAAAAGAATTACAAAAATTACAAAAAAAACTACATT
Organism: Biscogniauxia marginata; assembly: GCA_022695795.1. Lineage (NCBI taxonomy): Eukaryota > Fungi > Ascomycota > Sordariomycetes > Xylariales > Xylariaceae > Biscogniauxia > Biscogniauxia marginata. The sequence goes on along the minus strand of MU404058.1, from coordinate 277,573 downwards.
TTTTATATTAACTTAAAAAGCGAGTTAATTACGATATTAATTTATTTAGTTTTATAAAAAATACTTAATAAAATAATAAATAAAAATATATGCAATTAAACTAAGCTATAAATAAATCGTTAAAACATATTTCAAAAAAGAAAAAAAATTTCTAGAAATATATATAAACTTATAAAAAAACATTAAATTACCTCTAATAAGCAAACCCGAGAATTATACCTTTTATTTAAAAATAATCCAAAACCTTAAAAGCCTTTAAATTAACAAAAAAACAAATTTAAGCTATAAAAAGGCCCTTAAAAAATTAAAATTTTAATATACAAAATTCTACATAAAAAACAAACTTCTTACCCCTTATTATATAAAAAGTAATTAAAAAAACTATTAAAACAACGATTACTAAAAACACGCTTTTATAAAAACCTAAAAATAAAACGAAATTAAAGCCATAACGACCTAAAAAAACCTAAAAAGAAAAAAACGTAAAAAACTAAAAAACGGTAAAAACTCTCGCTAATAAAACAGCGAAAAGCCATAAATAATAAATCTTTATACGAAATTTAATTAAGACTTAATAATACTATTATAACTAAAATCAAGTATAATAAAAAGAAATATAAAACCCTTATAAACTTAAAAACAAATAAAAACTATATCTTAACTAAAATAACCTAAAAAAATAACATATTATAAATATATAAATAAAGTTTATATAAACTATAAAACTTTAAAAAATATATATCTAGTTACGAAAAAAAAATACTAAAAAAAACAATTCCTCTTTTAATAATTATTTAAAAACATTTTAAATAAATCATTTTTAACATTATATATATATTAAACCACGATATAATTCTAAAAATAAATTAACTTAAAAAAAGTAATTTCGAGATAAACATGCTTTATTAAAATTAAAATTAAAAAGAATTAATTATTATAAGTTATAAAATAAGTATTATAAATAACTCTAAAAAAACGAATATAAAAACGAAACATATCGCCTATATAATTCAAGTAATTAAACCTAAAAATCTAATAAAAAAAGTACTACGCAAATACCTCCGTTTTTATAAATTATTTAAAAACAAAATAAAAAAAGAATTATTAAAACATAACTAATAAAATCACTAAATCCACTTTAAAGAAAAAAAATAATTAAAACTATTCTTAATATATCTTATAAATCAAGAAAAACAAAAAACATTATAAAACAAAATCTAAAAAAACCTTCATAAAAATACATTAAAAAGTCAAAATTTTTATTAAAATACCTAGTAATTATAATATTAAAAGTCGATAAAAACGAAAAGTAATTAATTACCGACATTTTAATAAAGTAATAAAAAAAACAAGTATTTATTATTATTAATAAAACTTATAAAAAAGCAAATTAATAAAGCTTAAATCTTTATAATATTAAACTTTCGTGATAATTATTATATAATTAAAATAACTAAAAAATATAAATAATACACCACTTTTTAAATAATATATAAACATTATAAATATAAAATTATATTATTTAGATTTATTAATACACTTATTACATTTTAATATATAATCATAATAATCTTTTATAAGTTTTTAAATAATATATTAATTTACTTAAAAAACGAGAAAAAACATAAAAAACATATAAAACAAATATTAAAAACCCTAAAAAAAGTAAATTTACTCGTTTATTTAACTAAAAATAAATAACATATTAAAAAATTAAACTATTTAAGGTTTATAATAAATTTAAAAGAAATTTATATTTAAAAAAATAATAATAATTAAGGATTAACTAAAACCTAAAAATATTATAAATATATACGTATTTCTTGGCTTTATTAACTACGTTAAACAACTTATTTAAGATTTTAAACGAATCGCTAAACCATTAACGGAATTAATTACCTTAATAAAAACCAAAAAAATTTTCTATTTTATTAAAAAAGCTAAATAAACTTTTTAATAACTAAAAAAAGTTATAATTAATAAGGTTATATATAAACTTTTAAACGAAAATAAAAAAAAGCGATTAAAAATAAACATTTTAAATTTCGCTATTAAAATAATCTTAAAATAACTAAAAAATAATAAAAAATAATACTTAGTCGTATACTTATTTAAGGCATTATATAATACTAAACTAAACTATTAAATCTATAATAAAAAACTATTAATAATCATTAAAATATTAAAAAAATAAGAATTATAACTTAATAAAACCAAAAAACTTATTAACATTTATTTAAACCATAAAAACCTTACACGGTTTATAACAATATAAACGCTTAATTAAAAACATAAACATTAAATGATTTTCTTATTTAATTTTAATTTTAAAATTTATTACATTAAAAAAAAGAAAACATTTAAATAAATCTTTTTAATAAAAAAAGAGATTATAAATCGAAAATTAATAAAAGAAATATCCAAATATTTAAATAATAAATTAATAAATTAATTATACTAACTTATATATAAATTAATATAAAAAACTAAAAATAATTATAATCTTAACAAAGATTTAATAATAAACTTTTTTTATATAAAGAAAAAATCTATATATTAAAACGAGTATAAAACGAATTTGTTAAGGAATTTTATAAACACCCTTTATATAGTTATTAAGGAATCTTTAAAATATTAAAACGATTATAAAAAGAATTTAACTTTTTAAAAATAAGATAAATAGTTAAAAAAGCTATAAAAAGTTATAATATTTATAATAAAGCTAAAATATTACAATATAAATTATATAAATTATTATAATTAAATTAAATACCTAAAAAAGCATGATACATAATTATATAAAATTTCATAGTGAAATTCTTTAAGTTAAAAAATCTTATTATAAAAGTACCTTATAATAATATATAAATAATTGTTAATAAACTCACGAAATATGCTTACTTTTTACTATTTAATGAATTAAGCATAGCAAAATAATTAACTTTTAGTTTTTAAAAAAAGTATATTAATAAATATAAATTATTAAAACGTATTATTTCAAATAAAAATAAGTTATTTACGTTAAAATTTTAAATTAACTTAATAAAACAAATAAAAGTTAAATAAAAATTGTTTATAATATATTATTTTTAATTAAATAAATAAACAAAAAAATTAAATTAAATAATAAAACTATATTTATAAAACTATATTAATTAAGAAATAAACAATTAAATAAAATTACTATTAATAGCCTAAATAGCGTATAATACTTTAATTAATAAAAACATAAAAATGTCATTATATAAAGTAATATACGGTTAAAAAGCAGAAATCCAAAAATAACTAATTAAACTCACGAAAACACTAAAAATCGAAATAAAAGCCTTAAAAGTAAAAATACTATTCGAAAAGGTTTAAATAATATAATTACGATTATAAAAAGAATTATAATTTATTTACTTCGCTAATAATAAAACGCGTTAATAAAAACGCTTTAAATCAAAATAAAACGACTTAATAAAAAACTTAAATTAAAAAAATCTAAAATATATCTTATATTCCATATTTTACTATTAAAACTAACATTAAAAAACACCTTACTAGAAAAATAATTAAAACTTAAAAAAGCCTTAATAAATACGAAATAAAAAAAATACCTACTAAAAAAATATTTAAAAACTAATTAAACACTTAATAAACTTAGCTAAAACGCTTAAAAATTTTCACCGCCAAAACCCGGATTAGCCAGGAATACTTAAAAATCCAATAAAAATTAATCGAAAAAGGGGAAAACCTTTAAAATAAATACATTTTATTTAAATTTAAATAAACATAGCGATTTCTTTATTCGCCGTTATTCTTTAATAAAGTAAACGTTTTTCATTTTTAATCACCTTTATTCCTTTTTTTTATGATTAATACGCTTTAACTCTTTAATTAAAAATAAACTACATTTTAACATTTCCAAGCCCCGTTTTTAAAAAAACTCTTTTTACTTATATAAATAAGTTAAATAACTAATTAATACTTAAAGCTTTTTCTCGACCTTTTAACGTTTAAAAACGATACAATTACGTTTATAACTTATATTTAATAAAAATAACATTTCGATATTCAAATCGTCATAATAATAACGAACTTTAATAATATAATTAAAATAAGTCTTAAAACCTAAAACTATAAAACAAAAAAAACCACTTTTAAAACAAGGAAAATAAAGAAAAACCTCGTATTTATAAAGCTGAATATAAGCGGTAAAAAAGTCACGAGTCTTACGCTAGTTCTTACAAACCTTTATAACTAATTTATTAATATTAAACATATTAAAAAAAAAGAACTTACTTAAAAAAAAGAAATCTTTAAAGACAAAAATTAAAAGAAAAGAGAAATAATATTATGAACTAACTAGTTTAAAAAAATCAAAAAACGAAACGAGTTAAGAATACCCCGAAATAAACTTCTTAAAAAGAAAATATAATATAACATTACATAACTAAGATCTTAATAAATCTAAGATTTTAAAAGAGTATTAATAAGTAAATTTAAAATAATTTAAAATCTAGTTAAATCTAATAAATATTTAATATATTAAAATAAAAAGTAAAATAAAAAAATTTATAATTTTCTTTATATTTAGTTATTCATTTTAATTTTTTAACTATTAATTTAAAACTATAATCACTTTTTAATATTATAATAAAAATACCTTAAAATCTTTTTAACGAACTAAGCATTATAAATCTTTTAAATTAACCTCGATTTATTATTATCTTTAAAACAAGAAAACCTAGTACGTACTTACTTATAAAGTCAGTTAATTAGAAACACACAAGGAGGTTTGTTACACTTACTCGCTTATAAAACACGTTATGATATTATAAAAAATAAAAATAAAATAAAGTTTTTATTAAAGTTATAATAATAATAAAAAGTATTAAGCGGTAAATTTAAGTTTTAATATAAACTTAAGATCATTTTTTCTTTATTTAAAAAGTAATTCTTTTAAGTTTAAATTTAAAATAAACTAAATTTTTTTAATTAACATTTAAAAATAAAAACTAACTTTTAAAAAGAAATAATATCACGGCTTAATAATAAAATAATAAATAACTATTTTATTATTATATTTACTATTATATAATAAGAACTATATAAAGTTTAAAATGTATTTAGCTATTAAAATAGCTTTAATAATTATTTTAGATTTTCTTTTTTCTTTATTTTTAATATTTTCGTTAATAAACCAAGAAATTAAGCATTGCTTTAAACCCTTTTACGTTACTATGACAATTATTATATTAATTTTAATAATTATCACGGTAATATAAAAGGATTTAAAACAATGCTTAATTTCTTGGTTTATTAACGAAAATACTAAAGGCGAAGAAGAAAGAAAATCTAGAATGGTCGCTAGGGCCATTCTAGCAGCTAAATAAATTTCAGGTTTTTGCTTTGACCTTATTGTTCTGTAGTGAATACAATGCCGGGGTGCTTTGCCTATTGTCCTGCTGCCAGGCCTGGCGTTGGTTGCCGAGCCGTGACAGTATTTTGCTTTTTATGATGATCCAAAAACTTTCTCATGCGCCTTAGTCGTCATAGAAATGCAACTCACCGCTCTCTCCGCCCTTACCATTTATACCTTGTAAATAACTGGCTTGTGTTACCAACCATGAGAGCCTTATACAATTTTCTGTCGATCTATCTCATTGATTGCCACATGGAAGGACACCTGGCGGCGCCGTCAAGGCCTGTTGGATGCAGATACCAGGGTTGAATTCAATGATCTCAACGTGCATAGGATGAGAGATGCCGCAGGCAGCAGGCTGTGTATAAATAGGCAGCGGATTCCTGGAGGACCTCATGATTGAATTTAGACTCTTAAGTCCCTTGAGACCAATAAATTTGAACTACAGTTCCAAGTCCCCAGCCCTTGTCACATTAATTAAATCACCGTAACCTTCCAACTTGCAAGCACACGTATCACTCTCGAGTAACATTCGAAGCATTCATCAAAGCAATACACCTAGAGTGTACAGTTGCCGCATTAGCTTGCGGCGTATTTTGTTTGAAGCTTTTACTCACGCATCGAGAAGTCTCAGGGCCGACTACACGATGGATCCAGATCAGATTTGTGCCCTCATAGAAAAGCTCGGCCATATTAGTGCGAAAATATCAAACGGTGACCAGAATGCTAGAACGGAGGCTATACAACTAAGCAGAAGACTCTCAAATTCCCTTGAGAACCTAGAGACTGTCGCGGTGGACCTAGCTTTTTCGGTACGCCGTTTTGTTCACTTACATCTCTCATCCTTAACCATCTAGTGGCTTTGGGCTCACCAAGAACGATAGCCTGTTGTTGCTGTCGCTGCTAGGATTGCTGTCGACCTCCATCTTTTCAAATTGATTGTAGATCATGGCGGCCCAGTGTCCTCAAAGGAGCTTGCCACGCTATCAAGAGGGGAAGAATTGCTGATCGGTATGTTTCCCTGGTTTTTAGGGATACTTAACAGTCCTGGTCCGAAAAATATTGACCTAGGTCTTAGTACGAATTTTAAGACCATTAGCTTCGACAGGCTTCGTTGAAGAGGTCGGCGAACGGATGTGGACAACGACACCTGTGACCAAGGCTATGACGACGGAAGGAATTGCAGCTGGGCATAGGATGGTGTGAGTAACCGATATATCACTAAGTTCCGCAAACTAGACCAGGACATATAGGCCATCAACTAATATCCAATTCTACCAGCGGTGAAATAATTGTAGGAGCAGCAAATAAAGCACCTACATATCTCCAAGAAGCCGGCTATCGTTGTCCTACAGATCCGCACGATGGCTTCATGCAATATGCCTTCCAAACAAAACTGACAACATTCCAACTAATCAGCTCCAGGCCACAGGTCTTGAAAGACTTCAATAATTTCATGGGGAACACAATGGGAGCTAGAGAGTATTGGGTGGATTGGTTTCCTGTGAAGGAAAGGCTGTTGGATGAAGTTGTTATTGCCAATGATTCATCTCTGCTTGTAGACGTGGGGGGCGGAAAGGGCCATGACCTTCTTGCATTCCGTTCGAAGTATCCTCATCTAGAAGGGCGGCTGGTTCTTCAAGACCTGGCGCCCGTAATCGGCAACATACGAAATATTGATCCGGCTATCGAGCTAATGACGTACAATTTCTTCGCTGAGTAGCTAGTAATAGGTAAGAAAAGAAAGCCTTCGATCCAACAAACTAAGCTGATATATACTAGGGGCACGAGCATACTTCTATCATCATATATTACATGACTGGTCTGATCCCAAATGCTTAACGATGTTAGAGCAAGTCAAGAAGGCCATGAAGCCTGGCTACTCTAAGCTCTTGCTGCATGAAATGATCATTCCAGAACGTGGAGCTTCAACATTTCATGCTATGCTCGATATGTCTATGATGGCGTTTAACGCAGGCATGGAGAGAACTGAGCGACAGTGGCAGGCATTGCTCGAGGAGGCCGGTCTAACAGTTGTCAAGTTCTGGCTTCCATTACAGAATGATGCAGATGGTATCGTGGAAGCAATTTTGAAGGAATGATGTGTTATGTAGGATCATCCCAAATACAAATGGCGTGCCGACCATATGTCGTATGAAGAATGTTGAAATGGGCTGTACGACCCCTGGTCAGCTGTATCTATATATATAGGTGGGCTCTGCCTACCTACCTAGACTCACCTTGAACTGATCCTATCCTCACATCTTTGTCTCATCTCAACAAAGAGTACTGCAACTAATTACCTAAAGTAAATACATTGCACAAATTTCTCTAGTCTACCACAAAACGGATAATTCAAAGCTGAAATGTTTAGAAAGTTCAGTGGTGCATTGTGTTCATTCGTCGAGGCTATATAGAGTACAGGGATCGATCATGGGTCGCAATCATCAAACGACTCGCTACTAGAACTCATTGTCTCATCTGCTCATCTGGCATTGGCCGTTGCAACATGTCAACCTCAAACAAATTGAAGGTGCGCTCCTCAGCCCACGAGTCCAAGGCCTCCCAATTGGCACACATATGCATTGAGGTATCGAAATTTGTCGGGTAGAAGGCAGATTTATCCTCATGTTGAGCTGTGTTGTTAATCCAGCGGAAGGTCACCATAGACATGTCTGGCTGGCACATAAGAGCCTCCCGAATGTATTCTACGCAATGATCTGTATCAAAACATTAATGTTGGTATACATACCCAAGTAGCATACAACTTGAATGACCAGCTCTCAAACTTACCCACATGCTTTATCTCCCTAGCCATTGCTTCTTCCGTTTTGCCCTTATGGTAATAGTCCTTGAATAACATCCTTTTTACTTTTTTCTGCAGTTGTCAGCTCCAGAAACAGCTGATAGTGTCTCTGAAGTGCTTAAGTGATACATACTAAACAATGTAACGAGTGATATACACTAAGGGAGGCAATTCCTTCCATCCCATCCTTGGTATACACTGACGTTAAATTTAGCTCCTCTAAGTAAGTTTTCGGGACCCGAATGTTGTCATCTAGATAAAAATAGTTATTAAAACAAATCAAAACTTTTCGTGTTCTGGGTAAGCTTCCTACTGCGGAGGAGATGATGCCATGCATCGTCTAGCTTCGGCCGAGGGCTCCCTGAAAATGGGTTGTTCACTAGATTGGTAGGAAATTTGCGTTCTTCCCAGATAAGGCCTTCATGACTTGGAACTTTAAAATTAATTAGAGATACATCTACGGAGTCCAAAACGAGGAAAACTATGAAAAGGAGCCATACGTGGACGAGAATTTTGGGAATCGATTCGAGTATTAGGACAGGTTGGATGAGATGTAGAGAGTATAATCAGCAAATATATTGCAGAATAAAGCAGGATCAATGTCCCATGGAGATACAAGGGGGTTTGAAGTTTTGGTTTCCAATCCCCTGATATCTGCTGAGTATTGCTGTATATGGCATCCTCGATCATCAAGAGAGGCTCGTCGGACTGACTTGACATAGAATCGTTGTTTCCTGCACGGTCCCTGTTTAAGCTCAGCATTGTGATGTATCAACCGTTTTTAGATACGCCTCTATCCGTGCTATATCACAAGTTCAGGCTTGAATAGAGCGCTCTAACTTGGTGTTCCTAATTGTATGCGAGGAAAAATAGATAGCGCCGCTGACATGGTTAGAAACTCTCCGATCGTGACTAGGGATAGTTCTTTTCATCTACACTCCAGTACTACCTACCTAGAGAGGTGTTACAAAATTTTCCTAATCATCGATCAGTCTGCAACGTAGCGGGGGAGAGCGTGTGGATATGATGCAAGTCTAAATGTAAAGGTACAAACTAGTAGACAGGTTACTGTGACGAAAGTCCCCTGGTGTCACACTGCATTGATTAAATTCAATGCACAGCGACTTCACACTGAGATAACTGATAATCTTGTCGAATTGTATGCTAGGGCAATATACTGAGTAAGTGACCTATTTAACGCCAATGACCTTTTCTATGAGTGATGCATGAGCTAGAGTATCGGTATAAACATCCTTTACATTCAATAATGACGGCCTTTTACGAACGAATACTACGCAGCCTATCTATCCCAAGTGACAGAGAACCTGTGCACTTGAGATCGCAGAGAAACGAGATATCCCGCATCAGTCGCCTCGTCTCTATCACGACAGTTGCTATTCTTTCATGCTGCATGGGTATCATCATAGGAGTAACTGCGTCCTCGATATCGTCATGTGATACTACCATCGCATTCGAGCAACCTTCCTCAAAGTCAAATCAATCACCTAATATTGGTCTCCATACCATCAACTTGGCATTCACATATAACCGAACCTTTGGTGCAGATCCCAGTGATGATAATAGTACTGAGGAAGCCTGGGAATCCATCGTACCTCGTACGTAACAATACTTAATATCGGGTCCATAGCCTACGTCCGAATGCCCCTGCTGACAAAAATACCTCAACCTCAGTCGGGCAAGGATCAGTGCGATACCCGCCAGGCAACCAGCAAGTTTATACGTTATCAATTATCCATCAGTTACACTGCTTGGTAGGTGACCCCATAGCCTACAAACATTATCTACATATCCGAGCAAACGTTGAGTGATTATCTTTACCTACTAGTGGTCGATCCATCGCAACTATTACATGACGTTGCACTCGAACCCTGCCGACAATGACGCGAGCACATTCCCCCACATGCGGCACTGCTTCGATTACTTGCGACAGAGCCTCACTTGTGCGGCTGATACGACGTTAGAGCCCATCGACCCTGTACTCGGTGGAGTGACTGGTTGGGGTAACGCCCGGCTATGTCGTAATTACAGCGAGTTAGTTGGATGGGCTGAGGAGCATCGGGTCAATAATCTTCGTGGCTTCCTTGAATCACACCCAACAAGTTAATGTTCGTGGTAGTGTTCTCCGAGATCCGAGAAAGCTGCATGACATGGTGCACGTAATGAGGGGTTTGCAACTTGTGGTAGGTACTGCTAGGAGTGAGATTATGCGAGTTGTATCGATTTTAGGGAGCTTATAGTATCCTTACGTACGTAGTCCTCACAGAAACTATGCAACTACCTACATATAAACGTAACTATAAACTACTCACCAATGATTAGTCGTGCACTAAGGAGTCGGCCGTTATAGATTTTAACAGGGATGGTAAGTATGTATAGGTACCTAACATAAGGTACTATGAGGTGGCTAAAACGCTACGGCCTTAAATTTAAATATCTCGCTAGTTAACTTGAGTTGTCTTCTAATACCTGCCTAGCTAAATCCAAGAACATGTACAATTGTTATTGAAAGTGGGTCGGTTATTTGAGTGTCTAGCGCACTGCAAAATATAGCACTCTGGTCTAACTGAGAGTTGTGGAATCGTGACACGTTAGATCTGTCTGCGAACCTCGTATTCCTTACATACCTTTATGTCATAGATTAACTGGACTCGAATATACCTCTAAAACTATCACGCAGTTGGTCCTTTGCAGCTGAGTATCGAGGGCGGGGTGATAACCTGTTCTGCAACATGAAATGAAGTTCACACCATAAAGATATTCAAACATTAGGACTGATCGACATTGTTTTACTTCGTAATCATTGCGTCTCGATATTCCATCCCGGAATTGTGGCCGAAAGTTCAGGAGACCTGGAAAATGCGATATATGTAACCTGTTACTACGGAACATGTTGGCATGTCTCGATGTATCTAGCCAAGATAGGTAAACACAGAATGACTTAAAGCGTTAGGTTCCGCTGCAAAATGGACTTTGGCCTTTACCTGACTCAAAAATCACAAAAGCTTGTATTGGGTAGAAATTTTCTCTTTCACGCAAAACTTCGTATCTACATTTAAATCAATATGAAAGCCACCATATTCATCTTACAGATCATGGCCGGTATGGCCGCCGCCGGTACTATTCAGCGTAGTATAGGGTCCGGTAAGTCTCACCAAGCCTACTAATATTGAGTTGAGAGTTTCTGAAACGTTCCTGTGTGTCCAGACTCCGATGAGGCTGTCGTTTACCCGGCTGGTGTGGATCAATCCTGGGTAGATGCACGAGACGGTATGGTCTCTGAGAGCTCCACTTCACAGTAGGCAGAATCAGCTAAGAATATAATAGGTGTAGATTCTGACGAGGCTGTCGTCTATCCAGCTGGTATTGACCAGTCCTGGATTGATGCGGATGGTTCTTGAGTTGGTTATTTGTCTGCCAGATTTATAGTTGTGTTGTTGCGGAGTGTTGTTGGGTGAATAAGCACCTCTAGTTATACATTTGCTTAATTAAATACATCTGCAGTCACCGAATCGTCATAAAGTACTTCAACGTGTTAAGGTGTAATATAATATATATGGTTGCGTCTGTTATATGCAGGCAGATAGCTCGAGTTACACATTTTGGAGCAGTTTGAAGCCGGCCCTTTAGCGCGTATTTCCTATGCGTGTCTCGTCCTGTAAGGGATCTCCTGGTGGCGACCACCCAGCAGAATGCTGCAGTGGCGAGGGACGGATCGACCAGGGTTGGTCAGAATACAATGGATCTGTTTGCATGCGAGAAGGCCAATGCAGCCGTCCAGCTATGTATCTTTAATACTGGATTATCATGTAATCACTTTATAGTCTCCTCCTATATAATCTCTTGTCTTTTAGGCAACGGGTCAAAATAGATACAAGACAACCAGACCTTTCGTCCCTTATGTCTATGATCAAGAAGTTCATAATACCTTATATTCCAATGAATCGGGAGACATACCATGCCCTTCGACGGGATTCAATGGAAAGGTGGAGTGACGAAATTCCCGAGACACCACATAAACAGCTTTCTTGCTGGCCAAGGACTTTGTCATGGATATTCACAACCTCTTTAGCTTTCTTACTTGCTATTTCATTGACGGCCAATATGGTTTTTATTTGCCGAGGCCAACCGTTATCAATACCTCAAGCGTCCGACGGCGCTTCGCAATTTGGTACAAATAGTTGTCTTTCCGCTCTCAAGGTAACCTCCACTGATTCTTAACAGCGGGCCTCAAGCGTGAGATACCGATACAGATTTATTCATCCACAGAATATACTGCGGACAATCTTACTACGGCCTCCGACGTATGGGAGAGACTTAGCGGCGACTTAGGAGTTGTAGCATTATCACAAGATTACGTCAACGAGCAACGTCTTCCGCATGCTCTAAGGTTCCCATGGGATGAGGATAAAGGGGTGTATTTGCTTCAGGGGTTCCATCACCTACACTGTCTGGTAAGTTGATTTTACAGAAACCCATAATATTGATCTACGTATAGCTGTCTCTGACTTTGGCCACACCAGCGCACGCTTTTCCGCTACATTATGTATACTGAACAAGGCGTTCCCCAGCGCATTGCCCTCGTCCATGCGCTTCACTGCCTCGACCAACTACGTCAAGATGTCATCTGCAATGCAGATGACACGCCTCGCTACGCTGGTTTTCAAAACCCTCCAGGTACAGGGGCTGGTCAGGTGAGAATGTGCAAAGATTGGGGTCAGCTGGAGAAGTGGGCCCTGGAGCACACAGCGTGCTTCAAGCACGAAGACGAGGTGCCGCGACCGATGATAGAGCGCTTCAAGTCCTGCCCAGATGGCCGGGTCCTTTGGCCGACAGAGACGGGCACTGCAGCTGCGGGAGGGACGTAGCGAGCCTCATGTAACCTCCGGAAACGGGATTTTCGATGCTACAGCAATACAGCAGGCAAAGCAATCTGTCTCAATAGATTGATTAACATATTGAAACATAATATAGGTATTGTTGGCATTGATTCAGTGTAAAAGCGAACGGTTTAATTAGGTGTTGTATTGATGTTGGAGAACTAGTCTCCTTACACAGTGAAAGCCAACTTAAATACTATATGACGCTTTGACCACCACTAGCATCCATGTGAGATGGCTTTGTACGGTTTGTCGTGGCTGGTGCCAAGTGTGTAATAGGGGGTATGCATGTAACGGAGGAAAGGCCTTTGTACTGTATTTGGGTACATACATATTGGGATCCCTGTCCACTTGGGACACCTATGTCAGATATCACGAATGAAGACGAATGTTGCTCTTCTGAAATGTCTTTCTATATTGTTAAAGGTTCATATTTCAAATGACACGATTTATTGGAAAGAAAATACTAGTATATCAAATTAAAAGAATCTTGAAGTACTCAATACTCTTTAGCTTTACTGTAGGTAACGGCCTATATATGATATATATTGAGTTCGACCTAGGCAGACCGGAACAGCCCCTAGGGATAGCTATGTCGTACGAACTCAAGGTTATTCATACCAAGGCAGCACGAAAATGACTTATCACGTGCGCGTTGAACTGATCTCGGAGCCCTTGTACGCGATTAAGTCGATCGTCACCCATTATTTTCTTTGCTGATGACTTTTGATTGCAACGTGAACCACCAATGAGCTTGCAACAGACAAATAAAGACCACTCACGCAACATGAGCAATAAAGATCATGATTCCCCAGGTCTTGATGCGCCTGACAGAATTAATATAGAAGACATGATTCCTACGCAGCTTGTACAGGATGTTGATGCACCAAAGGAAGATCTTTTTGCATGGCTGCAAGTGTTGGGCGCATTTTGTTTGAATTTAAACATCTGGTCAGTCAGTTTCGTTACAGTGCAGGTTACTATAAAAATTCAGCTTGCTAATACCATTATCCGTATTAGGCGGTTGATGAACACGTACGGAGTCTTTCAGACATATTACGCGCTTGATCTTCTCGATTCTCAAACGTCGTCCAATGTTTCATGGATTGGCTCCACCCAGACCTTTCTACTATTCCTAGTATCCATCGTTGTTGGGCCAATTTTTGATTTGGGATATTTACGATCGTTACTATGTGCAGGGTCCCTCTTACTGGTCGCTGGAATGTTCCTGCTGAGTATCACGACTCAATACTGGCAGGTATTCCTAACTCAGGCTGTCATGATGGGTCTTGGGTTTGGCTGTCTGTATTTGCCAGCACCAGCGGTTGTATCCCAATACTTCGATGCTAGTACCGCATTGGCAGTCGGTGCTTCCTCCGCTGGTAGCGCGCTTGGTGAATATAGCCATGATTTTACTTAAAGTTGGATCAGGAGGATTAGTGGTGCCGGAACAAGTGATGTTGACCTCATTTACAGGTGGTGTCATATATCCAAGTACCTTTACCAAACTTCAGTCTCGAATTGGCTTCGGGTGGGCAACTCGCGTCCTAGGTTTCATACTGCTTGTCACCTCGCTTGTCCCGCTGCTTATAATGAAGTTAAGAACTATGCCGATAAGAACGCGTAGCCTTATCGATTACGGGGCCTTTAAGGACATTCCTTACCTCCTACTGAACCTTAGTCTGTTCTTTGGCTTTATGGGCCTGTACATTATTTTCTACTATATTCAGCTATTTGTGCTCGACTGGACAAGCATCTCGCCGTCTCTGGCTGAATACCTGCTAGTCATTATTAACGGAAGCTCTCTAGCTGGCCGGCTAATCCCGGGCTACTATGCCAACAAGATAGGCTCGATTAACATGCAAACAATTATGGCCGTAGTGAGCACTATCTTGACTTTCTGTCTAATTGCAATCAGGACAGAGCCCGCTCTTGCGATTCTCTGCGTCCTGTACGGATTTTCTGCGGGCGCTTTTTTGGGCCTCCCAGCTGCGGGCGTGGTTAATCTCTCACTAGACAAGAGTAAGATCGGGACACGTCTTGGGATGACATTATCCTTCGTTGGATTTGGGGTTTTAGTCAGCAACCCTATAGCAGGCGCTATCTTGGGTAACGGTAATAACTGGGTAGGGCTGATAGTATGGGGCGGAGTCCTTCTTGCCGCTTCGAGTATGAGTATGGTAGCGAGTCGTATCGTCAAAGTTGGGCCGGGTCTTTTCAACGTTATCTAAGTTTAAATAATCTCATTCATCTTGTTCTGATAAGAAAGGTTCTTTGTTTTATATTTCCTTGTCACATTATGCACTTCTTTGCTGCACTACATAGGGATCCTGGAACAATGTAAGGCCCTTTGTTGGTCAAGCAAAAATTCGATACAATTGCATAATCTAGTCTATTGACCCATAGAATCTATAAGAACGAATGATTCATACTGACTTGTGCATTTAAGAAAATAATAATCGCACTTTGTACTCAGAGAACCAATCATATTAACTACACAGAATCAACATGTCACGAAAAGTAGAAGATAATATCATCTCTCTATCCGGCACCCTTATCATATTTGGGTGTGGTCATAAATTCGTCCAGGATAACAGAACAATCCCCACACTTAACGTGGATATACAAGAGAACCTGCAATGCCCTACCTGTTTAGGCCGGAAGTGTCTAGCTTGTGGCGGGGTCTTCTCTGGATACCTCTACGCATGTCCTAGCTGTGAGGCTTTCGGTCTATTTGAATGTTGGGCCGAAGATGCCATTGATCAAGGCTTCAAGAGGATGAGGTTTGAACAAGGGATTGTCATGGTTCCCAAGTTTGGCAAGGAAGATACCCAGATAATAGACTGGACTGATTGTCTCACACTGGGTATAGGAGATATTCACCTTCAAGAGGACCGGGACGAGAATAACAGGAGGGTAGCTAGTGAGGACTTGAAGATTTACTTGTCCGAGATCCATGAATTTGGGGGTGATGGTCAGGTGAAGATCATGTATCCGACAGAGCCTCAGGAGGTCGAAATTCGTATCGAGAACTGTGACACGATCCCAGATTGTGAGAAGGAGTATCGTTTTATTGCTGTCGTATAGATGTATCAAGATAAGCACAATATTGTTCGTTAGGCTAAACTATACCACAATAGGCAGTTCTTATAACTTAATTTCATATCAATTAAACATAAGAACGAGATTAATAGCAACAAGGAAAGAAGGCTGACGTACTAAGCCTATGCTCTGTACCTAGAACAAGATGTGTTAGCACCCCACAGGCAAAAAGCTTACATTTATATGCCTAATAAATTTCATATTCCTAGTGATGGAAACTCGTACATTTGAAAACACTTCAGAAAATGGAAGATATTTTTAGGCAAGGTTTCTCAGGGCGCTATATAGGTTCACGGAAGTATCATTTATTCACTAGATACGACACCTAGGTAGATACTGTCATGAGGACCCACACACACGCTGGGATGATTTGATCACTACGGGCATGTGATGGGGGGTATTGGTCTCTATTGCATATGACAGTCGTACGTTGGGTATTCATACAGTTGGAGTAAACGATGTAAAGATACGCCGACCCCCGCACTAGTCCCAAATAGGAAAAGCATAAAAGCATAAAAGCAGAGCTTCGTCGCCATGGTAATTTGAAAGACCAAGGCGGACCATAACGTATTATAGTTATTTAAATGCAAGCTCTTACCCCTTATTACAGATACTGGTTAATTGCATGGCCTTGAGACGCTCAAGCGAGGTGTGAATATGGCTCTGAAATAATAATGTGGATTTCATATATGGCTCTCCTGAAGAGAGCTTCGCAAACTGGGAACATTAGCGATTAACTCGCCAATAATTTCGTTCCACGCCAATTATTGGGCTTTCCTACTAATATATTTTAGTATGTTCGGAATCGCCTTTCTGAATTACGTTCAGATTAGTACCTGTGCAGATGTACCATGAACTTGGCAGCATTCCTGCCCATACCTGCGATAATCTCGATCAGAATAGAAAGAAATCAAAATTTATCCCCTCATAGCGGGCTTTAGCTAGACCGGACGAAAATACACGAAGTGAAACTGGAGAAGAGCAAGTTTTTGGAAGTAAGTTGAATATCCGTGTTGACGTGTCCAAAACAAACGATGTTGATAATCACCACCGGGCTTTGCGAGGCATACGGTTAGAAAGGTGATATGGTAAAAATGTGCTGGAGTAATTGAGGATTAATTGCTGTGTGTGGGGGAAAATGACTAGAGATATACGATCATACTTTTTCCGTCGATGCGTTGTGCTAGTTTGCCTATTTACTCCACGGTGTATGTGAGCATCAACTTACTATTGGGGTATTTCGGCAACAGCTCTTCCAGTAGCCACGGTCCTTCATTGCTCAAGTTTCTGAGGATATTCCCATCCTTGATACCCTATTCAGATCACACCGTGATGTCTAGATGGTGGCGCGAGGCGACAAAAATGAGGTATAGTGGGGCAAAAGCTTGTGCCTGGGCCTAAGCCTTCATCTAGGGAGGAGTAGAAGTGCTAGGTAAGTAGTATTGAGTATATTAACTTGTATAGACTCTTCCCCCTTCGCAAGATGAGTAAGGAAAATAAGTGCAGGGCCATTATATGAAAGGAAAGCCTAAGGATGTATGCATACCAACCCTCTGGGGATTCAACGTAGTGCGGATTCAAGCAGCCAGTGTCGAGAACCACACAGTCGGCACTGCTGCCCCGGTAATAAGAACTCTGTTTCTTCTTCAATCCTTTTGCGAATTCAAGGTAGGAGATGTAACGATTTATGTTTAGTTCCGTAACCTGAACCTTGCCTTGTCCTGCGCTCCCGATCCGACAAAGTGAATAGTAGCCTCTGGGCTACTGCCCATTATACCGCCGGCAATGACCACTTTTTGGCCGTCCAAGCTTCCTGGAGGCGGTAAGGGCTCTGAAAAGGACTTGTTGTAAATTAGGCGGAGTGTTTATACTCTGGATAGTTACAGCACTGATTATGTAGAGCTGTTAAACGTTTCTTCTCTAAATAGAAATTTCATCTATATAATTCCAGCATGCACGTAGACAGGCTGCAAGTGGATAGTAGAATTTAAATACATCTAGGCGAGAATAACCAGGCCTAGATATTTCTAGTACCTTATCTGGGACATAGATGAGAATGACGGTGTTCATGGATGCTAGCCAATTGTATTTAAAAATCAGAACGACACATTGTGCAGGATTCACGTAGGATACCCGAGGAACGTATCATCCAGCTGTAGAATACGCCTAAAGGGGCTACTAAGCTTACAAGACAGGCAGAACGGCGTCGAACATCACAGTCACAGTCACCAGCCACTTAAAAGCTCTTTTAATTATTACTTGTAGTGTTAAAAACATTTCAATTTTGCGATACATTCACTCGAAGCTCTCCATACATTCGAAGCCATGATGAATTATGTCATAGTAATTTTTAAAAATCGTACTCATTTGTAACGACCATATCTTGGCTTAATTAAGGTCGTGGCAGTGATTAATTAACTTTATTCGTTTAACATCATGTTTAATGGGGATATGAACTAAGTACCTAGGTATATTGGAAACGATATCCCTGGTAAAGTGAAGTCTAAATAAGGTTCTTAAGTGGATCTAATGAAGACCTGCCTAGTGGAGTTAATA
Source organism: Biscogniauxia marginata (assembly GCA_022695795.1). Classification (NCBI taxonomy): domain Eukaryota; kingdom Fungi; phylum Ascomycota; class Sordariomycetes; order Xylariales; family Xylariaceae; genus Biscogniauxia; species Biscogniauxia marginata. Next base: position 258,804 of record MU404058.1, on the reverse strand, counting down.
CATACCTAGGCGGTTAAATACGGGGGTAACAACAAAATAGATAGAGTATAGTGCATAACTAGAAACAGATAAAACAGAAGTACTTTATAAAGGTTAAAATGTATGTAAACTAAATTAAATTGAATTGTAGGATGTAAAGTAAATCAAGCTGGGACGGAGTGGGATTCAACCTCACAAGATATTTTCTTTATTTTCACTGGAAAGCTCTAAGGTGGAACCGGATAACTAAGGAGTCATTCAATTTAACTGCTTCAAGTTGCTACCTTCGTTACATGAAAAGATGTTCTAACCATCGAGCACCACAGGGCACTGAACGGGAGAGATTCATTGGCCGCTTCATTCTGTGCCCAGTAAATACTCTTGGAAATCAGACTCTGTGTGCCATTGCAAAAGCGATGGGGGTGGGATTCTCGCCTCCGGAAACGTTGTTTCCCAGGCTGACATAACCCTGAAAATATGTTCCTCCTCGCCATTGCATGCCATGATCTCCATACCATGGGGCCGTCCATTGTAAGAGGATAGTCCCAGCGGCACGCTAGCAATGGGATAGCCAGCGCCAGAAGCAATGCTCGTCAGGTAGGACTCCCCCGACGCCATAATCACATCCGCTCCTGCTGTCTGGAGGCACTTATCCACGGCGTGGCAGAAGCTCTGGCGAAGGTGTTGAAGGCCACTCTCGTACTCTTCATCGGTCATATTGTCTCTCAGTCCCTGCTCTAACTGGCTCTGGCTTGGATGATCTAAAGACGCATATCAATATATGCGACAAAAGCGTGCCATTCACGTATCTTACCGCTTGGAAGCTCAAGCTCCGCATGATTCTTGTTGAAATCAACCAAGTCTTCGAGTGTTCGCAGATTGGGATCGTTAAACAAGGCAAGAAATTTCCGAAAGCTAACAGGCAGCTCGTGGTCTGGTTATCCATTTAGTCATTTTACACAGGCGGGAAATAATCTCAGAATCTTAGTAAACACTTACTAAAAAGCTCGCCAGGTTGAACCGTGCCATACTTTTCTATAATCTTACTCGGCAGCAACAACGGTGCATTGAAAACGACCTGCGCGCCCAACATCTCTGCCCTCTTCATGGCGTTGATCATAGCAGCTTCCTAAAAGGGCAGAGATAAGTGAGTATATGCGCGTTATGCATCATCATTGCCAGTTCTTACATGCTCCTCATCAAAAGCCGGAGTTGGGTCACATATCCAATCGGCAAATTGCCAAGTCTTATAGTCCAAGTATGCAATGCGAAGTCCTTGCCATGACTTGGTTAAATATGAGCGGAAGTATCTTCCGGGGAGAAGGATATCCATTACGTCGGCGATGTCGTCCACAGACTTGGCTATCGGCCCGGCACTGTCGAATCCCGCACCTCCAGACATGGTCCCTTTCATGTTGATATCCCCCACTGCAGAAACAGGAGTCAGTAATTGCTATATTTGCGCTGTTTTTAACCCGTGAAACATGTCTCGGGAGCAAGAAACCATACAACAAGCCAGAATAGACATGTTTTACCCATTAAACAGGCCACAAGGGGCAATAAAGAACTCCAAAATTAGCTTACCGGTTCCTTTCATGCTATACAGAGAAGCACGAATTGCCGGTTGCACGATTGAACCGTCTGACTCGCTGCCGATGCTGATTGGAGAGAAGCCAGCTGTCGTGCCAACGGCGGAACCTGACGAGGAGCCACCTGGTGTCTGAAAAACGGTCAGCTAATACCAATTCAAACGCAAACCAGTGACTTACGCTGTGACCTAGCCACTTGTCCTTAGGATCGACACCCCCCGAGACATAAGGTGATTGGGTCTGCAGTTCATTAGCATTCACATCATATGTTCAGTATTTATGCAGTGCTCTGACCTGGCCACCGAAAGCAGACCAGCCAGCGGTGAGATTGGAGCCTTTGCAATTAGCCCATTCCTAATCAACTGTCAAAACTTTTCCAAAGCACACAAATACATAGAGGGGCAACGGACGGAAAGATTATCCAGGGCGATCACGATGGCACCCGCCTCCTTGAGCATGGTTGCAATAGTGGCATCTTCGCTAGCTTTAAGACCCTTCAGCGCGAATGACCCGCAAGTCGTATCCATGCCAAAAGAGGGTGTCAGAAAAAAGTCCTTTGTTGAGAAATTAGTTAGCTAGGTCAATGATGCCATATTAGCTCGCGGGCAAAAGTGCAACCTTCAGGGTGATTGGAATTCCGTGGAGGCGCGACCTGGCACCGCACACTAGCCTCTCCACATCTAAATCCATGGCCTCTTCGAGCAGCTTACGAACTGGTGCAGTTGCTGTGACAGCATACAGCTTCATGCCATCGTGATTGTGTCTGGATATCTGAGTGAGATAGTGATGGACCAACTCTACACTGGTGTATTTTCCGTCTTCGAGAAGTTGGCGCAGATCACCTGCCGTAGCCGTAACCACGTCAAGTCGGTGCCCGACAGGTTCCTCCAGCGTCTCCATGGTATATAGAAGAAGTAGTAGTAGCTCCTAAGTCAAGAAACAAATGTGAACTGATATTAGTCTCGTCCGCCCTCGCACTTGTTGACGATATTATCTGCGAGAACTATTAGAAAATCAAAGGTCGAAATTTTAGAGCATTCAGGAGACAAGAGCCAGATCAGAGCCCAACTCACACCGACTCAAATTGAGCTGGCAATACGACACGGCTTCATGCATGGTTCTGTCCTACGGGAAGCACCAAAGGGATACGTCCAAGCGATGTGATATCTGCAAGCATGTGGGGGGAGGCTTGTGTCATCTCGAATGAGGGGTATAATTGGCGAAAGAGGTATTCTATTGATTTCTTTTCATAGAAAAGAATATCGAGTCTTCATAGATATATTTTAAGATGCACTTTTTAAGCAGTGCACTTGACCATATTTTACGAGTTTCATTTCTTAAAATACTTTGTATTTGGCATTTATCTGTAGCCCATTCTTAATCCTCTAAGATCAAAGAATATCGATAGTGTGACAAAACCAGATATGGCCTTGAAGGGAAAGGACTGGAGAATCGAATACAATATGTAAATGTGAAGGTGGCTTATATGTATCCATATCGGAGCAGAATACCGTCAAATCAGGGCGTAGCAAATTGATTTGTAGCACCTAATGAGGCTCTATTAGTGCAACATGTCAAATTACCCAAACGGGAACGTACCTGTCTATATTCGTCTTAACTGGGAAGCTTGGCGTTATCTTGGATATTTTATAACTCTATTTCTATGTGCGACTTCGTTTATGTATATTGTATCATAGTATATATATTCGTTTCGTCATTTCTAGAACCAAGGTAACGGAAAATAAAAGAAAAATAAGAGGGAAGAGAGGGTAGAACGCTCGGACAAAACCTACCTAAAACATCTAAGACATCCTGTATGCCTCCGCCGGTAAATTCCATCCGGCCATCCAATCCTTAACGCCTTAAAAAGAAGGAAAAGCCTTCCAGCCGTTCTCAAATAACGCACAGTATCTATGCACTATGTCTCTAATACACTAGCACAACTTTACCCCGAAAGGGTGTCAAACTGTCCACATTAATAGCCTAGGTGCTGCTAGAGGCTCCAATGAAGACGACCAGGACGGCCGAGAACCTATGGCAAGTTAGTAAATGTGGCATAGAGTGGCAACAAAGAACTCACGCGGCGGTCGCCGCGAATATTTCGGGCAGTGTTGCCATTGTGAAAATCTCCATTGCTATGGAGAAAAAGCCCGTCAGACCCGCAATTATGCCGAGGCGTTTTTTCATGTCTTCGATCGTGTACAATATGACAATAGCCACAATTGGAAACATGCACGCCATCAACACGGTAGTAGTTCGTGTGAACCGGGCAATGGTTCGGTGTGGATACGTTACCATGTGGCGGTGATCTGCGTTGGTGACTGGGAGTCCGGTGTCCTCGTTTTCGTTCCTCTTCTTCTAAGAAACGGTTAGAAATTGTTGTTATGATGTTATATAAATGCGGTAACATCTTTATTCTCACATGGATGTGTCTCCCCAGAATACTGTGGTACACATCGACCAGCTTGTATGTAACGAGCGATGTGAATTGGTCCATGGTTGAGTTTTCGAACGTGACGAGGTCATCTTCAATTTCTTTGTCTCTGCTCCAAGTTTTCCAGTCACAACTATGAATTTCAATTCTCCCTAAACTAGGCCTTTCCATCCACTCCTGCAGGTCTTCGAGCAGCTTTCTGTGCGGACGTCGTAAGGAGAGAGTCGGCTCATGGTAATAAAGCGCCTTTTCTGTTTCCCAAGGTGGTTAGTTCCGTTCCTCATATAAAACGGTCCCTTGTAACGACTTACCATATTCTCCCATTAGTTTCCTGAGCCTGATAATGAGATCATATTGTTCTCGCTCAGGATTATCGTGGTCTTCTAACGCGGCTGATTCCATAATTTTGTTCCATGCCCTACCATAGTCTCTGCGATTCTCGTTTTCTGAATTTCTATCTTCAGCCTGAGTACTTCTCAAACGACATTCAAGCTCAGAAATTTCAGCCTGGTAGTAAAGTAGCGTCTCATATGCCAAGGCTCCGAAGCGTCGAAAAATACCGAGCTGGGGATGACGGGCCATGTATTCAGCCAACCTGTCATAGCCGCCTGGCTCTAAGAACTCCATATTAAAAGATTCTGGCTCGTTAACTTGTGGCATATCTGACTACAAACCGATTTTAAACAAAGAGCAAGCCAGACAAATACATTGTAGAGTGTAGAACCTACACGACTTTAAGATAGGGATGGCACATGTGGCTTAGATTTATCTATGAAGAGGAATATTTTACCTCGTTATCAATGTGCATTTTTACGAACAGTCCGGGTGAGTAAATTCATATTTCACTGCAGAATTGATGTGGTTACACTTCTTACCGATAGGCCGAAGACCCAAGGTGTGTTAGACACAGCCTATAGCAGGCGCTTTCAAGTTCACCACAAGCCATATCTTACAATAGGGAGATGCCTAAACTACAATTATATATGATTTTAACAAAGGGGTACAGGAAACTGAGTCCAACTTCGAGTTGCAGATTGGCCAGAAGCAACCCGGTCTTATACCTACTAATTAATGAAAACTGTATCAATGATATTAGTATGGTAGTAGAATACTGTCCTAATATAAGGCTGTGTGGGACATTGCGGTAGTTAGCCAGTAATATTATTGCAGGCGCCTCTCGGTCTCAGACATACAAAGCCTCTTTAATTTCTGTTATCTGGTAGGCATAATCAAACTCTACTAGTGTAATAAGGCATGACGCAATTCAAACCAGAAGAGACCGGTGAGGCTTTTCATGAAATATGCTTCTCCTGAACTTCCGAGTTATCATGTCTCATCTGATAATCTTAGATGACATAGGCAGCTTATGTTGGGCAGGAGATTTGAAAACGGCATTTATACTTAACCCACGTAATTAACAAGACAAAAATATAAGAGAATTATAACTGCGTAAAAACACTAAATAGTTTATTAAATGACTAAATCTTTATAATAAGCCTATTTCTTTATATTAAGTTAATATAAAAATGATTTAAAAACTTTTAAAAACTTTTAAAAAACATTATTAATTTAAAATTAATAAAATATAATTATAATTAAACTTTCCTTTTATTTATAAAGATTTTATTTACTTTTTAATTTATTATTATATTATATAAATATAAAATAATAATAATAATAATAATAATAAAATGTGCTTTACAAGCAAATAAGCTATATAAGTGTAACGAACCTCCTTGTGTGTTCCTAGTCAGCTGACTTCACAGGTAAGTACGTACTAAGTTTTCTTGATTTAGAGGTAATAATGGATTGAGATGTCACGAACCAACCAGGGTAAGCAATCAAGTGACAGGGGTACTGTTCCCACTCTTCTTGCGTCCGGCTCGGATATGGATCCTGAAGGGAAAGGCGACCTATTATCACGTGATATAAATAAGTGTAGATAAAACTTATTTAATAGTATTTAATGGAGAATGGATAAGTGTAAATAAGACTTATTTAATAGTATTTAATAAAGAATAAATAAGTATAAATAAAACTCATTTAAAGGTATTTAACATATTAAAACGGAAATTATATATAAAAGGAAAATGAGTATAAAAAGGATAAAATTTCTTTTATATCTAGTTATTTATTCTAGTTTTTTAGCTATTAATTTAAAATTATAATTACTTTTTAATATTATAATAAAAGTACCTTAAAATCTTTTTAACGAATAAAACATTATAAATTACTTAAATTAATCTTAATTCATTATTACCTTTAAAACAAGAAAACCTAATACGTATTTACTTATAAAGTTAATTAACTAGGAATATATAAGGAGGTTTATTACATTTTAATAGCTCTTTAATTAATGTTTAACATTGATTTAAGAAAAGGGATTCTTGGTCGAACCGTCTTAGAGTAAGTATACTCCTTAAAACTAAAGGGTAACAAGAAAAAAAATAAGTAAAATAATAATAATTAATAAGTTTTTAAACGAAAGCTTTAAACTTTTTTACGGTATAATAAAAAGGTTTAAAAAAACCAATATAAAAGTTAATTATAGTTGTAATTAAAAAAGAGCCTTAAAAAGACACTTTTAAAACTTAATAAAAAGAAAAGGAGGAGGAAAAAACACTTAAAAAAACAAATAAGTAAAATCACTTTTAAATAATAGCGACCTTAATAACTTAAACGACAAAAATAATATAACGACCCTTAATATAAAAGGTTTTAAACTAATTATACTTAGTAAATATAATAGGTTAAGCGATTTAAAAGGATTTTTAATTTAAGTTAAAACCTATTTATGGTTTTATTACGGAATAATTACTATTAAGGAATAAAAGGTTTTCACGGTATTTTAACTCCTTATTAAAACTACTTTAACCTGGTTTTAACTAGTATTAAAAGATTATCTAGAAAATAGACTAAACGCCTAAAAAGACATAAAAAAGGTCTTTAAGGATTATAAAGAATTTAAAAAATAATTTAGGTTTATATTTAACAACTTAATTCTTAAATAATAAGTCGAAGCTTGACTTTATAAATTATAATAAAATAAAAAGGCTTTAAATTACGCTATTAAGTTTAAGAAACTTATAAGTTAATTATAACTATTTATTAAAAGCTTATATTACTTGTTTTATTAAGAACTAAAAAACTATATAAAAAATAAGTTATATAAAATAAACCTATATAAAAAAAAGAACCTAAAAAAGTTTAATAACTACGTTATAATAATAATAATTATTAATAAAAAAAACTTTAAACGGTACTTTAAAAAGAAAAAGACGATATAATAAAAGAACGGCGATTAGTAAAAAAGAGGAAATTATAAAAGTGGTATTAAAACAAGGAAAAGTATTAAAACTAAATTAAACCTTATCGAAATTAACGTTACTTAAAAGGAACAAAAAAACAAAATAAATTAACTATTAAGTGTTTTAATTATAGAAAAAAAAGACATTATAAAAACAAGTACCGAAACCTTAAAAAATAAAAAGGATTTCTTAACTCGAGAAAAAAACCTTCGAAATAAAGGTTTATTTCGAAAATAATAAAAAAGTAAATTAAGTATTTATTATTATTATTATTAAGGCAAAGAAAAACGAGGAAATTTTTATAAAAAGAAATTAATAATTATTATTAAGTCGATTATAAAAATTATTTAAAGTATAATCATTTGTATTTAAGGTATTTCACGCTAAAACAAGCCAAATAAGGATATAATAAAAGCGAACTACCATATAAGTATAATACTTATAAACTAAAATACGACTTAGGAATTAAGTTAAACCATAATAAGCTATATTAAAGCCATTATAACGACGATAAATGCGAAATATATTAAGGAAAAAGTAAATATAATAACTTAAATTAGAAGTTTTATATAAATAATATTAATTAACTTAATAAGTTATTAAGCGAAAAACTTAAAATAAAGCTAAAAATGGTAAAAAAACCAAAAAAAAGAATATATATCGCTACATTAAAGCTTTAAAAATAAAGCTAGTTACTATCCTTAAAAACTAGAAAGCGATAACACGGAAAAAAACGAATATATTTGCGATAACGTCCCATAATAGCCACATTATCTTAAAACGTATTATCTTTATTTAAGTTTTAAAAAAAGCAATAAAGTAATTATTTAGAGTTATATATATTATATTTTAATACTATGCGATATACACGATTTACTCGAAGCGGGTTTCGAAAAAAACGAAATTAAGGAAGAATTATAAGAATTATAAAAAGGATTACATCTTCCATATTAGCTCAAAAAACGAGCTAAATACGACACTAATTTATTCGGTTTAATAAAAAAAAATTTAATAAAATAATAAATAAAAATACGTATAACTAAATTAAACTATAAACGAATCGTTAAGATATACTTTAAAAAAAAGGAGAGTTTTTAGAAATATATATAAATCTATAAGGAAATATCGAGTTACCTTTAATAAATAAATTTAAGGATTATGCCTTTTATTTAAAGATAATTTAGAACTTTAAAAGGCTTTAAATTAATAGAAAAATAAATTTAAGCTATAAAAAGGCCCTCGAAAAAGAATTAAAGTTTTAATATGCAAAGTTTTATATAAAAAATAAACTTTTTACCCCTTACTACTTAAAAGGTAATTAAAAAGACTATTTAAATAACGATTATTAAAAATACGCTCTTATAAAAGCCTAAAAATAGAAAGATATTAAAGCCGTAGCGACTTAAAAAAACCTAAAAAAAAGAAGACGTAGAAAACTAAAAAACGGCAAAGACTCTCGCTAATAAAGCAGCGAAAAGCCATAAATAACAAGTCTTTATATAAAGTCTAGTCGAGACTCGATAATACCATTATAATTAAAATCAAGTACAATAAAAAAGAATATAAAGCCCTTATAAATTTAGGAATAAATAAAAACTATATTTTAATTAAAATAATTTAAAAAAATAATATATTATAAATATATAAATAAAGTTTATATTAACTACGGAACTTTAAAAAATACATATTTAGTTACGAGAATAGTAAGGTGCTAAAAAAAATAGTCCCTTTCTTAGTAACTATTTAAAAACATTTTAAGTAAGTGTTAGTAGGTACGTACGTATGTAAAAGCAAATAACAATAGACGATATGAAAGATAGGGGTGAGACTGGTGTAATATTGATGTCTAAGGAGGGAAAAGTCTACCTGAGTTGTGTTGCCGAAGGCAGCCTATTTATACTTAAAGAATGTACTAGTTTCTGTGCGGGGACATAGCCCTTGTCTGTTAACCAACCATTAGTAAGTCATTTTTAATATTACATATATATTAAGTTACGACATAATCCTAGAAATAAATTAACTTAAAAGAAGTAATTTATAAATAAATTTCGAAATAAACACGCTTTATTAAGATTAAAATCAAGAGGAGTTAATTATTACAAGTTATAAGATAAATACCGCAAATAACACTAAAAAAACGAATATAAAGACGAAACATATCGCCTATATAATTCAAGTAACTAAGCTTAAAGATTTAACGAAAAAAGTATTACGTAAATACCTCCGTTTTTATAAATTATTTAAAAATAAAATAAAAAAAGAATTATTAAAACATAACTAGTAAAATCACTAAATCTATTTTAAGGAAAAAAAATAATTAAAACTATTCTTAATATATCTTATAAACTAAGAAAAACAAAAAGCACTATAAAAAGAAATTTAAAAGAAATTTAATAAAGGATATATTCGAGAATTAAAATCCTCGTTAAAATACCCGGTAATTATAATACTAAAGATTAATAAAAACGGAAAATAACAAATTAATAAAAAAAGAAATTTAATATAATGATAAGTAATTAACTACCGACACCTTAATAAGGTAATAAAAAAAATACTTATTACTACTAATAAAACTTATAAAAAGGTAAATTAATAAAGCCTAAATCTTTATAGTATTAAACCTTCGCGATAGTTATTATATAATTAAAATAACTAAAAAACATAAATAATACACCGCCTTTCGAACGGTATATAAACATTATAAGTATAAAGTTATGCCGTTTAAACTTATTAACGTACCCGTTACATTTTAATATATAATTATAATAGTTCTTCGTAAGTTTCTGGATAAATTCGTATTTATTTATTTAAACGATATACTAATTTACTTAAAAAGCGAAAAGAAACATAAAAAACATATAAAACAAGTATTAAAAGCCCTAAAAAAGGTAAACCTATTTATTTATCTAACTAAAAATAAATAATATATTAAAAAACTAAACTATTTAAAATTTACGATAAATCTAAAAAAAATCCGTATTTAAAAAAGAAAAATAATAATAATTAAGGATTAATTAAAACCTAAAAGTGTTATAAACATACGCGTATTTCTTAACTTTATTAATTACGTTAAATAACTTATTTAAGATTTTAAGTAAATTACTAAATTATTAACGAAACTAACTACCTTAACAAAAATAAAAAAAGCTTTCCATTTCACCGAAAAAGTCAAACAGGCTTTTTAGTAGCTAAAAAAAGTAATAACTAGTAAGGTTATATATAAACTTCTAAACGAAAATAAAAAAAACGACTAAAAATAAACGCCTTAAATTTCGCCATTAAAGCAATTTTAAAATAATTAGAAAATAATGGAAAATAATACCTAATCGCGTACTTATTTAAAGCATTACACGGTGCTAAACTAAATTATTAAATTTATAATAAGGAACTATTAATAATTATTAAAACATTAAAAAATAAAAACTATAACTTAATGGAACTAAAAAACCTATCGATATTTATTTAAATTATAAAAAAGATATCTAGATATTTAAATAATAAAATGATAAATTAGTTATATTAGCTTACATGCGAATTAACATAAAAAACTAAAAATAACGTTTTAAGGAAAGTTATAATTATAAAAAAAGCAATTATAATCTTAATAAGGATTTAATAACAAACTTCTTTTATATAAAAAAAGATTTATATACTAAAATAAATCCAAGACGAATTTGTCAAGGAATTTCACGAATACCCTTTACATGGTCACCAGGGAATTTTCAAAACATTAAAACGACTTTAAAAAGAATTCGACTTTTTAGAAATGCGATAAATAGTTAAAAAAATTATAAAGAATTACAACGTTTATAATAAAGCTAAAGTATCACGATATAAACTATATAAATTATTATAACCAACTTAAATACTTAATAAAGCGTGGCATATAATTATATGGGATTTCGTAATAAAACTCCTTAAATTAAAAGACCCTATTATAAAAGTGCTTTATAACAATATATAAGTAATTATTAATAAACTCACGAAATATGTTTACTTTTCATCGTTTAACAAATTAAGCATAATAAAATAATTAGTTTTTAATTTCTTAAAAAAATATATTAATAAATATAAATTATTAAAACATATTATTTTAAATAAAAACAAGTTATTTATATTAAAATTTTGGATTAACCTAATAAAACGAATAAAAGTTAAATAAAAGTTATTTACAACATATTACCCCTAAATAAACGAACAAATAAAGAGATTAAACTAAATAATAAAACAATATTTAAAAAGTTATATTAATTAAGAAATAAATAATTAAATAAAACTACTATTAATAGCTTAAATAACATATAATATTTCGATTAATAAAAACATGAAAATGTCACTATACAAAGCAATATACGGTTAAAAAGCAGAAATTTAAAAATAATTAATCGAACTCACGAAATCACCAAAAATCGAAATAAAAGCCCTAAAAGTAAAAGTACTATTTAAAAAGGTTTAAATAATATAACGACGGCTATAAAAAGAATTTAATTCATTTAAAATAAAATAACAAAGTATTATAATAAAAAAAGAATTAAAAGACTAATTTTTAAGAGAAAAAATATGGTTTACTTACTTCGTTAATAACAAAGCGTAATAACAAAAACGCTTTAAATTAAAACAAAATAACTTAATAAAAAACTTAAATTTAAAAAGTTAAAACTATATAAAATTAAAAAAGTTATTTTAAAAGTTAATTATAAATTCTCGCTTTTAAAAAGATTTAAAATATATTTTATGTTTTATGTTTTACTCTTAAAATTAACATTAAAAAACGCCTCGTTAAAACCCCGGAACGAGATTAAAAAAGAACCAAATAAATATAAAGTAAAAAGGATTTTAAATTTAAAAAAGGTTAATAATTAATTATAATAATTAATTAAATAAAAAAGTTACTTATTAAAAAACTTAATAACTAAACTTAATAAGTTTTATTAATAAAACCCGGACCGGCTAAAAAAGCTTGGATTTTAAGATCTTAGTTTAAAAAGAATAAATCTAAAAAGGGGATAGCCTCGAAAATAACTTTAGCTTACTCGGCTAAAAATTATTACTCGACTTAAAAACGTTCTTGCTCCTTTTTTAAACGTTTTTACTTCTTTAAATCATTTAAATTTTAAAAACCATATTAAAGCATTTTTAAACCTTTCTTTTTTAATAATTCTTTTTAGCGACGAAACCGTTTTACACGAATTATAATTTTAATTATTTCTCGATTTATTCGAGTTATAATCTCGGCTATTTCTTAATAAAGTCGTTTTAAAGCTTTCTCGATTTAACGTTTTTATAAAGATAACCGCTTTTCCTTATAATTTAAGTTTTAAAAAAAGTTAAAAAGAATTTCTATTTTATTATATTAACGACAATAAAAAACGCATTTATTACATTTTTTCGATACTTTAAACGGCATTACACATTTTAAGTTATAATTAAAATAATAAAAACAAGGTATAATATTAATATTAAAGCTTATTCGATTAATTTAGTTAATAAGCTTCTTATGTTTTTACCTTTAATTTTTACGATAACGCTTAATATTATAATTAATAAATATAATAAAAATAAAAATAAAAGATTTATTTAATAGTTTTTAAGAATAAAGATTTTAAAAAGGGAGAAATAATATCACGAATTAACTAAGGTAAGTAATTAAGTAATAAAAGTATTATTCTTACTCTTTTTATATCTAGCTCGAATATAAATCTTAAAGGAAAAAACGACTTATTATTACGTGATATAAATAAATATAAATAAGACTTATTTAATAGTATTTAGTGGAAAATGAATAAGTGTAAATAAAACTTATTTAAAAGTATTTAACATATTAAAACGGAAGTTATATATAAAAAGAAAATGAGTATAAGAAAAATGGAATTTCTTTTATGTTTAGTTATTTATTTTAGTTCTTTAGCTATTAATTTAAAATTATAGTTACTCTTTAATATTATAATAAAAATACCTTGAAATCTCTTTAACAAATAAAACATTATAAATTACTTGAATTAATCTTAATTCATTATTACTTTTAAATTAAGAAAACCTAGTATGTACTTATTTATAAAGTCAGTTAACTAGGAACATATAAGGAGGTTCGTTACATGAGATTGATTTAAGAGATTTATAATGCTTTGTTTGTTAAAGAGGTTTTAAGGTACTTTCTTTATAGTATTAAAAAGTGATTATAGTTTTAGATTAATAGCTAAAAAACTAAAATAAATAACTAGATATATAAGGAACTTTGATTTACTTATACTTGTTTTTCTTTTTTTATTATTAAGTGAATTATTAAATTATTGATTTTTTATTTATGATTTATTAATTTATTAAATCTTTAAATGGCGTTCTTTCTTAATTAAGCGCTTAACGCCGCTTTTTTAGTTACGTGACTTATACGTGATAAGAAAAAGAAAAGGAGGTTCGTAATATTATTCTTCCTTTTTAAGAATTTTTGTTTTTTTAAAAAAAAAGATTATAATTAAGGTTTTTTCTTCTTATTAGTAAATTCCTTTTTATTTCCTTTTTATTATATTTTACCGTGTTATAAAAGTTTATAAAAAGAATTTTAAAGCTTTTTATTATACTAATAAATAAGTTAAAAATAAATTAGTTTTAATAAACTTAATTATTCTTAAAAGTCGAAAAGAAATGCTTTGTTTTTATTATAACCGTAACGAAAAGGAATATATTGTTTCGAAAGACTTCGATCGTTATAATGAGTGTATTCGAATAAATCGCATTTAATGCAATGTCTTTAAAATCTTAAGGAGTAATATAACAGAAATTATTAAATAGTTTTAAAAAATTAAAAACGAATTAAAAGAGGTTAAAATCCGTTTAAAGGTCGTAATAAATCATATTTATCGTTTTTATACTTAGCGTTGTTTTTAGTTTAAAAAGCTTAAAAAATAATTACGTATAATTTAAACTTTATTAAGAAGTTAAATCATATTAAGCGTAAAAAGGAAAAATAAAAACGTTTTATTAAAAAATAATAACATATAAAAAAATTGTTATATTAATTCGAATCTAGGTAAGACGTATTTATTTTAACGGCTTTCCCCTTTTTCGACTTGTCCCTTTTAGATCCTGGCTTGTATTTATAGATTCTCTTAAATGATCCGGGTTTTATTAATAAAAGTTTTTAAGTTTAATCGTTAGGTTTTTTAGGTACTTAAGAGGTTTTTAAGTGTTTTTTTTAGTGGATATTCTTTTTATTTAATTAATTATTATAATTAATTATTAATTCTTTTTTATTTTGTATTTATTTAGTTTTTTTTTAATCTTATTCCGGGTTTTTAACGAGGCGTTTTTTAATGTTAATTTTAATAACGATATATAAAAAATTAAATATACTTTAAATTTCTTTAGTAGTTTTAGTTTATAATTAATATTCGAGATAACTTTCTCAATTTTATATAGTTTTAACTTTTTAAATTTAAGTTTTTTATTAAGCCGTTTTATTTTAATTTAAAGCGTTTTTATTATTATGTTTTGTCGTTAATAAAATAAATAAATAATATTTCTTTTTTTAAGAATTGATTTTTTTAATTCTTTTTTTGTTGTAATACTTTGTTATTTTATTTTAAATAAATTATAATTCTTTTTATAGCCGTCGTTGTATTATTTAGACTTTTTCGGATAATACCTTTACTCTTGGGGTTTTTGTTTCGACTTTTAATGTTTTTATAAGTTTAATCGGTTGTTTTTAGATTTCTGCTTTTTAATTGTATATTGTTTTATATAATGTCATTTTTATATCCTTATTAATCGAAGTGTTATATATTATTTAGGTTATTAGTAATAGTTTTATTTAGTTATTTATTTTTTAGTTAATATAGTTTTTTAAATATTATTTCATTATTTAGTTTAGTCTTTTTATTTATCCGTTTATTTAAGGATAATACGTTATAAATAACTTTTATTTAATTTTTATTCGTTTTATTAAATTAGTTTAAAACTTTAACGTAAATAACTTGTTTTTATTTAAAATAATACGTTTTAGTAATTCGTGTTTATTAATATATTTTCTTAGAAAATTAAAAGCTAATTATTTTATTATACTTAACTCGTTAAACGGTAAAAAGTAGGTATATTTCGTGAGTTTATTAACGATTATTTATATGTTATTATAAAGTACTTTTATAATAAAATCTTTTCACTTAAAAAGTTTCATTACGAAATCCTATATAATTATATGTTACGCTTTATTAAGTATTTAAGTTAATTATAATAATTTATATAATTTATATCGTAATACTTTAACCTTATTATAAACGTTATAACTCTTTATAATTCTTTTAATTATTTGTCGCATTTCTAGAAAGTTAAATTCTTTTTAAAGTCGTTTTAACGTTTTAAAAATTCCCTGGTGACCGTGTAGGGGGTGTTCGTGAAATTCCTTAACAAATTCGTTTTATACTCGTTTTAATATGTAAACCTTTTCCTTATACGAGAGAAGTTTGTTGTTAAATCCTTGTTAAAACTATAATTAATTTGTCATTTTGTTATTTAAATATTTAAATATCTCTTTTATTAATTTTTGATTTATAGTTTCCTTTTTTATTAAGAAGATCTATTTAAATGTTTTCTTTTTTTTTAATATAATAAATTTTAAAATTGAATTTAAATAAGAAAATCATTTAACACTTATATTTTTAATTAAGCGTTTATGTTGTTATAAATCGTGTAAGGTTCTTATAATTTAAATAGATATTAATAGGTTTTTTAATTCCGTTAAGTTATAATTCTTATTTCTTTAATACTTTAATAACTACTAATAATTCCTTATTATAAATCGAATAATTTAATTTAACATCGTATAATGCCTTAAATAAATACGTAACTAAGTACCATTTTTTATTATCTTTTAGTTGTTTTAAAACTACTTTAATAACGAAATTTAAAATGTTTATTTTTAGTCGTTTCTTCTTATTTTCGTTTAAAAGTTTATATATAACTTCACTAGTTATAACTTTTTTTAGCTATTAAAAAGCCTGTCTAGCTTTTTTAGTGAAATAAAAAGCTTTTTTTATTTTCGTTAAGGTAATTAATTTTATTAATAACTTAGCTATTCGCTTAAAATTTTGAATAAGTTATTTAACGTAATTAATAAAACCAAAAAATACGTGTACGTTTATAATACTTTTAGGTTTTAGCTAATTTTTAATTACTATTATTTTTCCCTTTTAAATGCGGATTTCTCCTAGACTTATCATAAACCCTAAATAATTTAGTTTTTTTATATGTTATTTACTTTTAGTTGGATAAATAAGTAGGTTTGCTTTTTCCAGGGTTTCTAATACTTATTTTATATATTCTTTATACTTCTTTTCGTTTTTTAAGTAAATTAATATATCGTTTAAATAAACAAATATAAATTTATTTAGAAACTTATAAAAGACTATTATAATTATATGTTAAAATGTAGTAAGTGTATTAATAAGTCTAAATGACATAACTTTGTATTTATAATATTCATATACCGTTCGGAAAGCGGTGTATTATTTATGTCTTTTAACCATTTTAATCATGTAATAACCATCGCGAAGATTTAGTGCTATAAAGATTTAGGCCTTACTAATTTACCTTTTTATGAGTTTTATTAATAATAATAAGTATTTATTCTTTTTTGTTATTTTATTAAGGTGTCGGTAGTTAATTACTCGTTATTACATTATATTTTTTTTCTTTATTAATATATTATTTTTCGTTTTTATTGATCTTTAATACCATGATTACTAGGTATTTTAACAAGGACTTTAATTTTTAAATGTATTCTTTATTAAGATTCTTTTAAATTCCTTTTTATAATGCTTTTTGTTTTTCCTGATTTATAAAATATATTAGGAATAATTTTAGCTACTTTTTTTCCTTAAAATAGATTTAGTTATTTCACTAATTATGTTTTAATAATTCTTTTTTTAATTTTATTCTAAATAATTTATAGAAACGAAGGTACTCGCGTGGTACTCTCTTCGTTAAATCTTTAAGCTTAATTACTCGAATTATATAAGCGATATATTTCGTCTTTACATCCGTTTTTCTAGTGTTATTTACGGTATTTATCTTATAACTTATAATAGTTGACTCCTCCTGATTTTAATCCTAATAAAGCGTATTTATCTCTAGGAAGTAAGGGTTGTTTTACTTATTTATTTTCTTTTTTAGGTGCTTTTTCCTCCTCTTCTTTTTCTTCCTTAAATGATTCTTTTTATTAAGTTTTAAAGGTGTCTTTTTAAGGCTTTTTTTTAGTTATAATTATAATTAATTCTTATATTAATTCCTTTAAACCCTTTTATCGTATCGTAAAAAAATTTAAAGCTTTTATTTAAAAGCTTATTAAATATTATTTTTTTACTTATTTCTTTTCTTATTACCTTTTAGTTTTAAGGGGCATATTTATCTTAGGACGGTTCGACTAAGAGTTCCTTCTTTTAAATTAATACTAAGCATTAATTAAGAAGCTATTAAAATATGACGAACCTCTTTATATATTCTTAGTTAATTAACTTTATAAGTAAATACGTACTAGGTTTTCTTGATTTAAAAGTAATAATAAATTAAGATTAATTTAAGAGATTTATAATGCTTTATTCGTTAAAGAGGTTTTAAAGTACTTTCCTTATAATATTATAAAGTAACTATAATCTTAAATTAATAGTTAAAAAACTAAAATAAATAACTAGATATATAAAGAACCTTAATTTATTTATACCCGTTCTTCTCTTTTTATTATTAAGTAAATCATTAAATTATTAATCTTTTATTTATGATTTATTGATTTATTAAATCCTTAAACGGCGTTTTTTCTTAATTAAACGCTTAACGCCGCTTTTCTAGTCATGTGACCCACACGTAATAAGAAGAAGAAAAGGAGGTTCGTAATAATAAGCAAGTAAATTAATTTTTATAGCTTTCGTAGTTTTAATTATCAAAATATATATATATAACATTAAAATTAATTAATAATTATTATTATTTAAATTATTTTTTTAGTTTTATATTTTAAAAACTAAATATCTTTTTTATATTAAATATTTAGTTTTTTAACGTATAATTTAAATCAATTAATTTATAATTAATATATTTATTATTATTATTAAAATAACGTGTCTTATAAGCAAATAAGCTATATAAGCAAGTAAATTAATTTTTGCAACTTTCGTAGTTTTAACTATTAAAAAACATTTACGTGACATTAAAATTAATTAATAATTATTATTATTTAAATCGTCTCTTTTAGTTTTACGTTTTAAAAACTAAATACTTTTTTTATATTAAATATTTCTCTTATTTATAATTATTTATTTTTAATTTTATATTATTTATTAAAAATATAATTTATTTCTCGAAAATAAGTAATTTTATTTTATAATATTTATAAAAAAAAATTAATACTTTTTAATTTTATTTATAATAAAATTAAATTATAATAATATTTCGCGAGTTATTATAAATGTTTTAACTTTTTAAAATATTTAATTTATATTAAAGTTAAAAAAGAATATATATACTTTTTATATAAAAAGTAATATAATAATAACTTTTTTTAAATTAAATTTTTTAATTTAATTACGCGAAATTTAATTTATATATTCGAAATAATTATCGTAATAATAATAATGTTTTATTAAGTTTTTTAAATAATTATTATATATTTTCTTTAAAACATTAAAACATATAAAGTTAAGAAGTTATAACTTATATAACAAATAATTAAATATATAAAATGAAATAATATCGAGTTTTTTATAATATTTTTTAAATTTTATAAAATAATAACTTTTATAATTATTTAAAATTAATAAATATTTAAAGCTTTATATTCGATTTTTAATATAAAAATTAAAATACTTTATAAATTTTATATTAAGTTTATTTATTATTTAATTATTATTTAATATTTTATTTTTATTTTTTAATAATAATAAATTATCGCGATATTATAAAGTTAAATACTTTTTTAATTAATATAATAAATAATAATATAATAAAACTATTAATGTTAATAATTTAAATAATTATTTTAAGTATAAACTTTATTTCGTTAAAATTATATATATTTTCCTTTAAAATTTTATATTTTATAATTGTTTTACGTATTAATTTATACTATTTTCGATATATATTTAAATTTTCGTTTATTTAAATATATTTATAATGCTTTTTATTGCCGCACGAAATTAAAAATCTAGTTTTTTTGACGCGCCTCGCGTCGTGTTCGCGTAATAAAAATTTATTATCGCGATAATATAACTTAAACGAGAAAAAAATATTTAATTATTTAAATTAATAATATGTTAAATAATTATTATTTTTTCGTAAAATATAAGTTTTTAAGTATTTAATTTTATAATTAATTATATAAATATATTATTATTTCGCTTTTATAATATTATACGAAAAACATTATAAAATGTTATTTATATTTAACCGCATAAGTTATTTAAGTTTTTATTAATATTATTAATTTTTAAAATAAATAATTTAATTTTTTTAATTTTTTTAATTTTTTTAATTTTTTTATTTAAAAAATATATAAATATAATTTTACGCGTTTTAATAATAATAATAAGTATATTATTATGACGAACCTTTTTATATGTTTTTAGTTAATTAACTTTATAAGTAAATACATATTAGGTTTTCTTAATTTAAAAGATTTATAATGCTTTATTCGTTAAAGAGATTTTAAGGTATTTTTATTATAATTTTAAATTAATAGCTAAAAAACTAGAATAAATAATTAAATATATAAAAAAACTTTATTTTTTTTATATTTTTTTATTATTTAGAATTTTTTCACGAGATTTAGCGATTTCGTGAAAATAACGAGATTTTTATTAATTTTATAATTTTATTAAAATAGTAAGATTATTAACTCGAGATTATATAACTTAAATTACTTAACTAAATAAAGTTATAATATTACTTTTTTCTTTTTAAGGTTTTTATTTTTAAATATTACTTTTTAGTTTCGCTTTTAACGAATAAATAAGTTTTTCTTTTTTTAATTATTTTAATTATATTTAATTAAATATATAAAATAATTAAATAATTCTTTATAAAAAGTGTTATTTAAAAAGTTTTTTTTATTTTTATAATATTTCGATTTTTTATTAAAATAGCTTTATATTATTCTTATAAACGTTAAAAACTTCCTTATTAATTATTTAAAACGAACTTTTTTTATTATATTTTTATATTAAAAATAATTAAATATTTTACGACGTTTAAAATTTTACTTTTAAGTAATTTAAGCGTGTTACTACTTAATATAAAAAGTTTAAAAAAAAGCGTATATTAATAAACGTAAAAATTTATTATATTCGAAAAAAAAAAAAATTATAATATAACAAAATAATAAAAACTATTTTTAAAAAGATTAATAATTTAGAAAAATTAAAGCGTATTAAGCGTAAAAAGGAAAAATAAAAATATTTAAAAATAATATAAGCTAGTTTTACTTTTAAAGTCACCTCTTCTTTTTTCGATTAGTTTTAATTAAACCAGGATTTCGATTTTTAAGCCTTTTTAATCGGTTTAAATTTTAGTGGTAAAACTTCGTAAATTTGTTTAAATAGTGTTTAAATGTTTAAATAGTGTTTAAATGTTTAAATAGTGTTTAAATGTTTAAATAGTGTTTAAGTGTTTTTTTTTAGTAAATAACCTTCTCACTTAATAAAATATTGTAATTAATTATTAACTTTTTTTAAATTTTAATTAGGTTTTTAATAAGGCGTTTTTAAACGTTAATTTTAAAAGTAAAATATAAAATATAAAATATATTTTAAATCTTTTTAATAAAAAAAGTTTATACTTAATTTTTAAAATAACTTTTTTAATTTTATATAATTTTAATTTTTTAAACTTAAGTTTTTTATTAAGCCGTTTTATTTTAATTTGAAACGTTTTTATTAACGCGTTTTATCGTTAACGAAATAAATAAATAAAGTTTTTTTTAAGAATTAGTTTTTTAATTCTTTTTTTATTATAATACTTTGTTATTTTATTTTAAATAAATTATAATTTTCTTTATAATCGTAATTATATTATTTAAACTTTTTTAAATAATATTTTTATTTTCGAGGCTTTTATTTCGATTTTTAATACTTTTATAAGTTTAATTAATTATTTTTAAATTTGTTTTTTAATTATATATTATTTAAGTTATTAATAATAATTTTATTTATTTATTTATTAAACTAATTTAAAATTTTAATATAAATAACTTATTTTTATTTAAAATAATACGTTTTAATAATTTATATTTATTAATATATATTTTTTAAGAAATTAAAAACTAGTTATTTTATTATGTTTAACTTATTAAATAATAAAAAGTAAATATATTTTGTGAGTTTATTAACGATTATTTATATATTATTATAAAGTATTTTTATTACGAAATTTTATATAATTATATATTATATTTTTTAGGTATTTAAATCAATTATAATAATTTATATAATTTATATTATAATGTTTTAACTTTATTATAAACGTTATATTTTTTTAATTATTTATTTTATTTTTAAGAAGTTAAACTCTTTTTATAACCGTTTTAACGTTTTAAAAATTCTTTAATAAATTTATTTCGTATTTATTTTAATATATATGTTTTTTCTTTATACGAGAGAAATTTATTATTAATTTATTATTAAAATTATAATTACTTTTTTTTAATTATAACTTTCTTTAAAACGTTATTTTTAATTTTGTTTATTAATTTATATATAAATTAATATAAAAAATTTGTTATTTTATTATTTAAATGTTTTCCTTTTTTTAATATAATAAATTTTAAAATTAAAATTAAATAAAAAATTATTTAACGTTTATATTTTTATAAATCATATAAAGTTTTTATAATTTAAATAAATATTAATAAGTTTTTTAATTTTATTAAGTTATAATTTTTATTTTTTTAATGTTTTAATAATTATTAATAATTTAAAGCGTTTATTTTTAGTCGTTTTTTTATTTTTTATTTAAAAGGTTATATATAACTTTATTAATTTTATTAATAATTTAACGATTCGCTTGAAATTTTAAATAAATTATTTAATATAATTAATAAAACCAAGAAATATATATATATTTTTAATATTTTTAAGTTTTAATTAATTCTTAATTATTATCATTTTTCTTTTTTAAATATAAACTTTAAATAATTTAGTTTTTTAATATTTTATTTATTTTTAATTAGATAAATAAATAAATTTACTTTTTTAAGGTTTTTAATATTTATTTTTTTTATTTTTTTTATTTCTTTTCGTTTTTTAAATAAATTAATATATCGTTTAAATAAATAAATATAAATTTATTTAAAAATTTATTATAATTATATATTAAAACGTAATAAGTATATTAATAAGTTTAAATAATATAACTTTATATTTATAATATTTATATATTATTTAAAAAACGATATATTATTTATATTTTTTAATTATTTTAATTATATAATAATTATCGCGAAAGTTTAATATTATAAAAATTTAAACTTTATTAATTTACTTCTTTATAAGTTTTATTAATAATAATAAATATTTTTATTACCTTATTAAAATATTAATAATTAATTACTTATCGTTATATTATAATTATCGAATATTTTAACGAAAATTTTAACTTTCGAATATATTTTTTATTAAAATCTCTTTAAAATCTTTTTTATAATGCTTTTTATTTTTTTTAATTTATAAAATATATTAAAAATAAATTTAGTAATTTTATTAATTATATTTTAATAATTCTTTTTTTATTTTATTTTTAAATAATTTATAAAAATAAAAATATTCGCGTAATACTTTTTTTATTAAAATTTTAAGTTTAATTACTCGAATTATATAAACGATATATTTCGTTTTTATATTCGTTTTTTTTAGTATTATTTATAATACTTATTTTATAACTTATAATAATTAACTCTTTTTAATTTTAATTTTAATAAAACGTGTTTATTTCGAAATTTATTTATAATTTATTTAAAATGTTTTTAAATAGTTATTAAAAAAATTTATATTTTAACACTTTATTATTTTTATAATTAAATATATATCTTTTAAAATTTCGTAATTTATATAAATTTTATTTATATATTTATAATATATTATTTTTTTAAATTATTTTAGTTAAAATATAACTTTTATTTATTTTTAAGTTTATAAAAGTTTTATATTTTTTAATTATATTTAATTTTAATTATAATAATATTATTAAGTTTTAATTAAACTTCGTATAAAACCTTATTATTTATAATTTCTTATTACCTTATTAATAAAAGCTTTTATCGTTTTTTAGTTTTTTACGTTTTTTTTTTAAGTTTTTTCGAGTTATTACGGCTTTAATTTCGTTTTATTTTTAGGTTTTTATAAAAACGTATTTTTAGTAATTGTTATTTCGATAGTTTTTTTAATTACTTTTTACGTAATAAAAAGTAAAAAGTTTATTTTTTATATAAAACTTTATATATTAAAATTTTAATTCTTTTTCGAGGGCTTTTTTATAATTTAAGTTTATTTTTTTATTAATTCGAAAACTTTTAAGATTTTAAATTATTTTCGAATAAAAAACGTAATTCTCGAGTTCGTTTATTAAAAGTAACTTAATATCTTTTTATAGGTTTATATGACGAACCTCTTTATGTGTTCTTAGTTAACTAACTTCACAGGTAAATATATACTAGGTTTTCTTATTTTAAAAGTAATTTATAATGTTTTATTCGTTAAAGAGATTTTAAGGTACTTTTATTATAATATTAAGAAGTAATTATAATTTTAAATTAATAACTAAAAAATTAAAATAATTAATTAAACATATAAGAAATTTTATCTTTTTTATACTTATTATTTTGTTTTTTATTCTTTATAATTAATATGTTAAATATTTTTAAATAAGTTTTATTTATACTTATTTATTCTTTACTAAATATTATTAAATAAGTCTTATTTATACTTATTTATTCTTTACTAGATACTATTAAATTAGTTTTATTTATATTTATTTATATCACGTGATAATAAGTCACTTTCCCTTTTAAGATCTATGTTCGAGCCGGACGTAAAAAGAGTGGAAATAGTACCCTTGTCACTTGATTGCTTACCCTGGTTGGTTCGTGATAGTTTATATATATTTCTAAGAACTTTTTTTCTTTTTTGAAATATATTTTAATAATTTATTTATAATTTAGTTTAATTATATATATTTTTATTTATTATTTTATTAAGTATTTCTTTATAAATTTAAATAAATTAATATTATATTTAACTCGTTTTTTAAGTTAATATAAAAAATATAGTTTTTTTTATAATTTTTATAATTCTTTTTTAATTTCGTTTTTTTAAAACCCGTTTTAAGTAACTTATATATATTATAAAGTATTAAAATGTAATATATATAACTTTTAATAATTACTTAATTACTTCTTTCGAAACTTAAATAAAAATAATAAGCTTTTAAATAACGTGGTTATTATAAGACGTTATTATAAATTTTTTTTTATATTATTACTTTCTAGTTTTTAAGAATAATAACTAGCTTTATTTTTAAAGCTTATATATATTTAATAAGCGTCGTTAATATAAAAGCTTTAATATAATAATATATATTCTTTTTATAATTTTATAATTTTATTTTTATTAAAATAAAATATTTCGTTTTTTAGTTATTTAATTATTTTTAGTTTCGGTTTAGGTTTATAATTTAATTTAACTTTTAAGTTGTATCTTAATTTATAAGTATTATATTTATATAATAATTCGTTTTTATTACACTTTTATTTAGCTTATTTTAAAATAAAATACTTTAAATATAAATAACTATATTTTAAATAGTTTTTAAAGTTAACTTAATAATACTTATAACTTTTGCGAATTATAATAAATAAATAATAATATTTTAAATAATATTTAAAAGTTTTTTTTTATAAAGACTTCTTTGTTTTTTTTACTTTAATAATAATAATAATAAATACTTAATTTATTTTTTTATTATTTTCGAAAAAAAACTTTATTTTAAAAGTTTTTTTTCGTAAGTTAAGAAATCTCTCTTATTTTTAGTTTTTATTTTTTTAAATTTTAATATTTATTTTTATAATATCTTTTTTTTATAGTTAAAACACTTAATAATCGACTTATTTCGTTTTTTTTATTCTTTTTAAATAACGTTAATTTTAATAAAGTTTAACTTAATTTTAATGCTTTTTTTTATTTCGGTATTATTTTTATAATTTTTTTTATTAATCGCCGTTCTTTTATTATATCGTGTTTTTTAAGGTATTATTTAAAGTTTTTATTATTAATAATTATTATTATTATAATGTAATTATTAAACTTTTTTAAGTTTTTTTCTTTATATAAGTTTATTTTATATAATTTATTTTTTATATAATTTTTTAGTTTTTAATAAAATAAGTAATATAAACTTTTAATAAATAATTATAATTAATTTATAAGTTTTTTAAACTTAATAACGTAATTTAAAGCTTTTTTATCTTATTATAATTTATAAAGTTAAGCTTTAATTTATTATTTAAAAATTAAGTTATTAAATATAGATTTAAATTGTTTTTTAAACTCTTTATAATCCTTAAAAACCTTTTTTATATCTTTTTAAGCGCTTAATTTATTATTTAAATAATTTTTTAATATTAATTAAAACTAAGTTAAAATACTATAAAAATCTTTTGTTTTTTAATAGTAATTATTTGTTACGAACCTTCCTTGTGCTGTGTCACGTGTGGGTCACGTGGACCAGAATGAATCGTTGAATCATGGATTGAGAATCTATGATTCAATGATTTAATGGATTATTAAATCATGAATAAAGAATCAGTGATTTAATAATTCGAAAGTTTTTATGTAAAGGGAGAACAAGTATAAATAAATTAGAATTTCCTATGTATTTAGTTATTTATTTTTTAGCTATTAATTTAAGACTATAATCACTCTTTAATACTATAATAAAAGTACTTTAAAACCTCTTTAATGAATATAACATTGTAAATCATTTGAATTAATCTTAACTTATTATTACTTTTAAATTAAAAAAACCTAGTATGTATTTACTTATGAAGTTAATTAATTAGGAATATATAAGGAGATTCGTTACATTTTAATAGCTCTTTAATTAATGCTTGACATTGATTTAGGAGGAGGGACTTTTAATCGAAATAAGTTTTAGGATAAGTATGCCTCTTAAGACTAAAAAGTAACAAGAAAAGAAATAAGTAAAAGAATAATAGTTAATAAGCTTTTAAACGAAAGTTTTAGGTCTTTTTACGGTATAATAAAAAGGTTTAAAAGAATTAACACAAGAATTTATTATAGTTGTAGTTAAAGAAGAATTACAAGAGGATATCTCGGAAGATTAGTAAGAAGAAGCATCGAAGGAAGAAGAAAAGGAGAAGGAAGAAATACCTAAAAAAGAAAACAAATAGGCAAGATAAACCTTACTTTTTAAAAACAAGTAACCACTTTTAAACGATAGTGACCCTAATAACTCAGACGACGAAAATAATATGATAACCCTCGATATGAAGGGTTTTAAACTAATTATACTTAGTAAATATAATGGGTTAAGCGATTTAAAAGGATTTTTAATTTAGGTTAAAACCTATTTACGGTTTTATTATGAGACGATTATTATTAAAGAATAAAAGATTTTTATGGTATTTTAGTTTTTAGCCGGAACCGCTTTAACCTAGTTTTAACTAGTGTTAAAAGACTATCTGGAAAACGAATTAAACGCTCGAGAAGACACGAAGAAAGTCTTTAAAAATTATAAAGAATTTGAAAAATAACTTAAGTCTATATTTAGTAATTTAATTCTTAAGTAACAAGCCGAAGCTTAACTTTATAAATTACGATAAGATAAAAAGGCTTTAAATTACGTTGTTAAGTTCAAAAAATTTGTAAGTTAGTTATAATTATTTATTAAAAGTTTATATTACTTATTTTATTAAGAGTTAAAGGACTATGTAAAGGATGAGTTATATAAAATAAACCTATATAAAGAAAGGAACTTAGGAAAGTTTAATAACTACGTTATGATGGTAATTGTTATCGATAACGAAAACTTCGAACGGTACTTTAAAAAGAAAAAGACGGTATAACGAAGGAATGGTGACCAGTTGAAAGGAGGAAATTACAAAAGCGGTGCCGGAACTAGAAAAGGCATGGGAATAAAGTCAAATCTCATTAAAATTAATGTTATTTAAAAAGAACGGAAGAAACGAGATAAATCAACTATTAAATGTTTTAATTGTAAAAAAAAAGGACATTATAAGAACAAGTGTTAAAGTTTTAAGAAATAGGAACTAAGAATAAGAGGGATTCTTTAATTTGAGAAAAGAGTCGCCGAAGTAAGGGTTTAATTCAAAAATAATAAAGAAATAAACTAAGTATTTATTATCGGTATTATTAAAGTAGAAAAAATTAAAGAGGTTTTTATAAAAGGAATTTATGGATTTTATTAAATTAACTATAAAGACTGCCTAGAGGATGACTATTCGTATTTAGGACATTTTATATTAAAATAAGCTAGATAAAGATATAACGAAGGCGAATTACTATACGTGTGTAATAACTACAAGCTAGGATACGACTTAGGAATTAAGTTAAACTATAGTGATCTACACTAAAGCCATTATAAGAACGATAAATGCGAAACTTACTAAGGGAAAAGCCAGCATAATAGCTTAAATTAGAGGCTTTATATAGATAATAGCTATAATGTTTATTAAAGCTTAAAGGAATATATATTGTTATATTAAAGCTTTTATATTAACGACGTTTATTAAATATATAAAAGTTTTAAGGATAAAGCCGGTTATTATTCTTAAGAACTAGAAAGTGACGACATAAAAGAAAATAAGTGTATTTATAATAATACCTCACGATGGCCACATTATTTTAAAGCATGTTATTTTTACCCAAGCTCCGAAAAAAGCTATAAAGCAATGGTTAAAGGTTATATGTATTATATCTCGATACTATGCGACGTATATGACTTACTTAAAGTAGGTTTCGAAGAAGATGAAATTAAGGAAGAATTATAGGAATTATGAAAGGAACTATATTTTCCATAATAGCTCGAAAAACGAATTAAATACAACATTAATTTGTTTGGTTTTATAGGAAAACACTTAACAAAGTAGTAAGTAAAAACACGTGCGATTAAATGAGGCTATAAACGAATTACTAAAGTATACCTTAAAAAAGGAGGGAAGCTCCTAGAAATCAATATAAACTTAAAAGGAGATATTAAAATACTTTTAATAAGCAAACTTAGTAATTACTCTTTTTATTTAAGGATAATTTAGAACTTTAAGAAATTCCGAGTTAATAAAACGAACTTAGGTTATAAAAAGGCTTTCGAAAAAGAATTAAAGTTTTAATATGTAAAATTCTATATAAAAGATAGACCTTTTACCCCTTATTGTGTAAAGGGTAATTAAAGAGATTATTTAAGTAATAATTACTGGAAACACGCTTTTATAAAAGCCTAAAAATGGAAGGATATTCGGGTTACAACAACTAAAAGAAAACTAAAAAGGAAGGGACGTGGAAAACCAAAAAACGGTAAAGGCTTTCGCTAGTAAAGCAGCAAGAAGCCATAAATAATAAATCTTTATATAAAGTCTAGTCGGGACTTAATAACATTATTATAACTAAAGTCAGGTATAATGGAAGGGAGTATAAAGCCTTAATAGATTCAGGAATAAATAAAAGCTATATTTTAATAAAGGTAGCTTAAGAAAATAGAATATTATAAGTATATAAACAAAGTCCGTATAAGCTATAAAACTTTAAAGGAAACATGTTTAATTACGAGAATAGTAAGGTGTTAAGAGAAATAATCCCTTTCTCGGTAACTATTTAAAGACACCCTAAATAAGTTATTCTTAATATTATATATATATTAAATCACGATATAATCTTAGGAATAAATTAGCTTAAAAAAAGTAATTCACGAATAAATTTCGAGATAAACACGCTTTATTAGAATTAAAAACAAGAGGAGTTAACCATTACGGGTTACGAAATAAGTACTATAAATAACTTTAAAGAAATAAATATAAAAACGAAACATATCGCTTATATAATTCGAGTAATTAAACTTAAAGATTTAACGAAAAGAGTACCGCGTAAGTACCTCCGTTTTCACAAATTATTTAAAAATAAAACAAAGGAAGAATTACTAAAATATAGCTAGTGGAATCACTAAATACATTTTAAGGAAGAAAAATAGCCAAAATTATTTCTAGTGTATTTTATAAATTAAGAAAAATAAAGAGTATTATAAAAGGGAATCTAGAAGGATCTCGATAAAGGATATATTCGAGAATCCAAATCCTCGTTAAGATACCCGGCGATCATGGTACCTAAAATCGATAAAAACAGGAAGTAACATGTCAATAAAAAAGAAAACCTAGTGTGGCGACGAGTGATTAATTATTAACACCTTAATGAAATAATCAAGAAAAACGAATACTTGTTACCATTAATGAAACTCATGAGAAAATAAATTAGCAAGGCTTAAATCTTTATAGTATTAAACCTTCGCGATGAATATTATATAATTAAAATGGCTAAAAGACACGAATAATATATAGCCTTTCGAACGATATATGGATATTATGAGTATAAAGTTATGCTATTTAGACTTATTAACGCACCCGCTACATTTTAATATATAATCATAATAATCCTTCGTAGGTTTCTGGATAAATTTGTATTTGTTTACTTGGACGATATATTGATTTACTTAAAAAACGAGAAGGAACATAAGGAATATATAAAGCAAATATTAAAAACCTTAGAAAAAGTAAATTTACTTGTTTATTTAATTAAAAGCGAATGGCATATTAAGAAACTAGATTATTTAAGGTTTATAATAAATCTAGGAGAAATTTATATTTAAAAAAGAAAAATAACAATAGTCAAGGATTGGTTAGAACCTAAGAATGTTATAAATATACGCATATTTCTTGGTTTTGTTAATTATGTTAAATAACTTATTAAAGATTTCGGGTGTATTACTAAACTATTAATGGAATTAATTACCCTAGCAAAAACAAGAGAGGCTTTTCATTTCACTAAAGAAGTTAAACAGGCTTTTCAATAGTTAAAGGAAGTTATAATTAGTGAGGTTATATGTAAACTTCTAAATAAAAATAAAAAGAAACGACTAAGGACAAACGCTTTAGATTTTGCCATTAAAGCAGTTCTAGAGTAATTAAAAGATAATAAGAAATAATACCTAGTCGCGTACCTATCCAAAGCATTATATAGTGTTAAATTGAATTATTAGATTTATAATAAGGAATTATTAATAGTTATTAAAGCACTAAAAAAATAGGAACCATGGCTTAGCGGAATCAAGGAACCTATCGATATTTATTTAAACCACAAGAACCTTACACGATTTATAATAACACAAACGCTTAACTAAAGACACGAGCGTTAGATGATTTTCTTATTTAAATTTAATTTTAGAATCTAACACATTAAGGAAAAAGAAAACATTTAAGTAGATCTTTTTAGTAAAAAGGGAGATTATAAATTAAAAATCAACAAAAAAAATATCTAGATATTTAAACAATAAAATAACGAATTAATTATATTAGTTTATATGCGAATTAATATAAGGAACTAGAAATAACGTTTTAAGGAAAATTACAATTAAAGAGAAAAATAATTATAGTTTTAATAAGGATCTAGCGACGAACTTCTCTTATACAAGGAAAAGGTATACGTACCAAAATAAGTACAGGACGAATTCATTAAAGAATTTCACGAATATCCTCTACATAGACACCAAGGGATTTTCAAAACGGTAAAACGACTTTAAAAGGAATTCGACTTTCTAGGAATACGATAAATAATTAAAAGAATTATGAAGAATT
Source organism: Biscogniauxia marginata (assembly GCA_022695795.1). Lineage (NCBI taxonomy): Eukaryota > Fungi > Ascomycota > Sordariomycetes > Xylariales > Xylariaceae > Biscogniauxia > Biscogniauxia marginata. The sequence continues at coordinate 227,586 of MU404058.1, read as the reverse complement.
ACAATATTTATAATAAGGCTAAAGTATCACGATATAAACCATATAAATTATTATAACTAACCTAGATACTTAATAAAGCATGGAATATAATTGCATGGGACTTCGTAGTAAAACTCCTCGAGTTAAAAGACCCTACCACAGAAGTACCTTATAACAGCATATAAGTAATCGTCGATAGACTTATAAAATACGCCTACTTCTTACTATTTAACGAATTAAGCATAATAAAACAATTAGTTTTTAGCTTTTTAAGAGAATATGTTAATAAATATAGGTTATTAAAACGCGTTGTTTTAAATAAAGACAAGTTATTTACGTTAAAATTTTGGATTAACTTAATAAAACGAATAAGAATTAAATAAAAATTATTTATAGCGTATTACCCCTAAACAAACGAATAAATAGAAAGACTAAACCAGATAATAGAATAATATTTACGAAGTTATATCAACTAGGAAATAAATAACTAGGTAGAATTACTATTAATAGCCTAAATAGTATATAACACTTCAATTAACGAAGATATAAAGATGTCACTATACGAGGCAGTATACAGGCAAAAAGCGGAAGCCTAAAAACAACCAATTAAACTCATAAAAGCGTTAAAAATCGAGATAAAGGCCCCGAGAGTAGAAGTACTATCTAAAAAGATCTAAATAGTATAATAATGGTTATAAAAAGAATTATAGTTTATTTAAAATAGAATAATAAAGTACTATAATAAAAGAAAAATTAAGGGACTAATTTTTAGAAAAGGAGATATGGTTTACTTGTTTCATTAATGATAAGGCGTAATATTAAAAATACCCTAAATTAAAATAAAACGACTTAGCGAAAAACTTAAATTTAAGAAATTAAAACTATATAGGATTAAGGAGATTATTTTAAAAGTTAATTATAAACTAGTATTATTAAAGGAATCTAGAATTTATTTTGTATTTCATGTTTCGCTTTTAAAACCAGCACTAAAAAACGCCTCGTCGAAAGAATAATTAAAATTTAAGGAAAACCTTAATAAGTATAAAGTCGAAAAAATATTAAATTTAAAGAAAATTAGTAGTTAATTATAATATTTTATTAAATGGGAAGGTTACTTACTCGAAAAAAATACTTAGGAACCTTTTAAGTATTTAAAAAACTTAATAAATGAAATTAAGGATTTTCACCGCTAGAATCTAAACCGGTTAAGAGGGCCTAGATATCGAAGTTTTAATTTTACTAAAAAGAATCAAGAAAGGAAAAAGGGTAAGCCTTGAAAATAAGTAAATTCTACGAAGATTCAAATTAACGCTATAATCCCTTTATATGTTGCGATTTTTTAACAAGACGTTTTTATTCTTCTTCCTCGCGCTTAGTACGTTTTAACTTCTCGATAGAGTTTAAACCGCGTATAATTATTTTTCTTAACTTTTTAGACTAAAAACGACGTTAAGTATAAAAGCGATAAACGCGAATCATCGTAGCCTTTTAGCGTGTTTTAGCTTCTTTTAATTCGTTTTCGATTTTTTGGAACTATTTAGTGATTTTAGCTATACTACTCCTGGAAATGCTAAAAACGTCGCATCGGGTACGATTCATCTAAATATATTTATTATAACGGTTAAATTCGTTTGAAGTAATACATTCCTTCTCGTTACGATCGCAGTAAAAACAAGGCATTTCTTTTTGACCTTTGAGAATAACTACGTCCACTAAGGTTAGTTTGTTTTTAACCTGTTTTTAGGCATAACAAGAAACTTCGGGAATTTTTTTGCGGTTTTTTGTGACTTGATAAGACATGTTAAAATAAGAATAAAAAACTTACTAATAACCAAGGAAGAAGTAATTAGGTTATATTCTTTTTTATCTTTAGGATAAAGATTTTTAGAGGGGAAAAATAATGTTATGAACCTTCTTTGTGTTGTGTCACGTGTGGGTTACGTGGACCAGAATAAATCGTTGAATTATAAATTGAGAATCCATAATTTAATAATTTAATAAATCATTAAATTATAAATAAAGAATTAGTGATTTAATAATTCGAAAGTTTTTATATAAGGGGAAAACGAGTATAAATAGATTGGAATTTCCTATGTATTTAGTTATTCATTTTTTAGTTATCAATTTAAGATTATAGTCACTTTTTAATATTATAGTAAGAGTACCTTGAAACCTCTTTAATGAATATAACATTGTGAATTACTTGAACCAATCTTAATCCACTGTTACCTTTAAATCAAGAAAACCTAGTACGTACTTACTTGTGAAGTCAGCTGACTAGGAACACACAGGGAGGTTCGTTACATTATTTCGTAATAAAACCGTAAATAAGTTTTAATTTAAATTAAAAATCCTTTTAAATTATTTAACTTATTGTATTTATTAAGTGTAATTAATTTAAAACTTTTTATATTAAAGTCGCTATTTAAAGGTAGCTTTAGTTATTTATTTTTAATAAGTAAAGGTTTTTTTTTAAATGATTTTTCTTTTTAAAGCTCTTTTTTAATTATAATTATAATTAATTTTTATGTTAATTTTTTAAACTTTTTTATTATATCGTAAAAAAATCTAAAGTTTTCGTTTAAGAGCTTATTAATTATTAATTATTTTTTTATTACTTTTTAATTTTAAAGGATATATTTATTTTAAAACGGTTTAATTAAAAAGTTATTAAAATATAATAAACCTCTTTATATGTTTTTAGTTAATTAACTTTATAAATAAATATATATTAAGTTTTTTTTAAAAAAAGTAATAATAAATCGAGGTTAATTTAAAAAAATTATAATGCTTTATTTATTAAAGAGATTTTAAAGTATTTTTATTATAATATTAAAAAGTAATTATAATTTTAAATTAATAACTAAAAAACGAGAATAAATAACTAAATATATAAAAAAACTTTATTCTTTTTATACTTTTTTATTATTTAGGATTTTTTCACGAGATTTAGCGATCTTATTAAAATAGCGAGATCGTTAACCCGGGGTTACGTAACTTAAATCACTTAATTAAACAGGATTATAATAATTATTTATAAACTAATTAACTTAAATTACGCGTTAAAAAACTAAATACTTAATATAAAAAAAGTATTCGGTTTTTAAAGTATAAAATGTTACGAACTAACTTGTTATAAACTAACCAGGGTAAATAATCAAGTGATAAAGGTACTGTTCTCACTCTTCTTATATCCGGCTTAAATATGGATCTTGAAAAGGAAGGCGACTTATTATCACGTAATATAAATAAATGTAAATAAGACTAATCTAATAATATTTAGTGGAAAATAAATAAATATAAATAAAACTTATTTAATAATATTTAATAAAAAATAAATAAGTATAAATAAGACTTATTTAAAGGTATTTAATATATTAATTATAAAGAATAAAAAACAAAATAATACATATAAAAAAGATAAGATTTTTTATATGTTTAATTAATTATTTTAGTTTTTTAGCTATTAATTTAAGATTATAAATACTTTTTAATATTATAATGAAAGTATAACGAACCTCCCTATGTATTCCTAGTCAACTAACTTCACAAGTAAGTACGTACTTGGTTTTCTTAATTTAAAGGTAACAATGAATTGAAATTAGTTCAAGAGATTTATTATACTTTGTTCGTTAGAGAGATTTCAAGGTACTTTCACTATAGTATCAAAGAGGGACTGTAGTCTTAGATTAATAGCTAAAGAACTAGAATGAATAATTAGATACATAGGAAACCTTAGACTTTTTATACTTTTCCTTCTTTTTAGAGTAGTTCTATGTCTTTTGGTGTTTGAGAGTGGTAAAGACACTTCTCTTGTTGTGTCTGAGACACCTATAGACACACCTTTTTAAATGGGGCTTTCCGGACGTTGAACCGGAAATTCTCCGAGTGATGCCTGAGACTTTTAAGCATCTTTTTCCTTACTTGTTAGTCACATGTTAAATTATAACAAAAAGTACCTTAAAATCTTTTTAACGAATAAAACATTATAAATTACTTAAACTAATCTTAATTCATTATTACCTTTAAAACAAGAAAACCTAGTTTGTATTTACCTGTAAAGTTAGCTAACTAGGAATATATAAGGAGGTTCGTTACATAACTGGTCTAAAGGGACCAGGGGACGGGACAGGTTAAGAATACCCTAAAACAGGCTTCTCAAAGGGAAGATGTGATATAACATCACGTAACTAAAATCTCAATAAATCTAAGATCTAGAGAAAGTATTAACAACTAGATCTAAAGTGATTTAAGATCCAGTTAAATCCAATAAATATTTAACATATTAAAGTAAAAAGTATAAGAAATAAGGAATAAGTATAAGTAAATTAAAATTCCCTTTATATTTAGTTCTTTATTTTAGTTCTTTAACTATTAATTTAAAACTATAGTTACTTTTTAATATTATAATAAAAGTACCTTGAAATCTCTTTAACGAATAAGACATTATAAATCTCTTAAACTAATCTTAATTTATTATTACTTTTAAATTAAGAAAACCTAGTACGTACTTATTTGTGAAGTTAGTTAACTAGGAACATATAAAGAGGTTCGTTATATAAAACTAAAAAGACAATTCGAATAATAATAATAATTATTAATTAATTTTAATATTACGTAAATGTTTTTTAATAATTAAAACTATAAAAATTATAAAAACTAGTTTACTTATTTATATATATTTATTTATTTTAAAACTTAATAATATTAATAAAAACTTAAATAATTTATACGGTTAAATATAAATAATATTATTTAAAAATAAGTTATTATAAATTAATAATACTTTATAATATTTCTCGTATAATATTATAAAGACAAAATAATAATATATTTAATACAAAGTTATAAAGGTCCGAAGGACCTTATAAGCTTTATCTTTAAATAACTTAAATAAAAGAGATAAAGATCTATATAAGGAGCTTACAAGTTGCAAACTTATAAGGCTTCTTCCTTTTTTTATATAATTTATTTTATATATTTATACTTTTTATGTTTTTACATTAAATAATAACATCTCTTTTTATTTATATAAACTAAATTATATTAAATTATTTATTAAATCCTTTTAATTTAACTTATCTTTTTTATTTCATTTAATTTACGAGATTTTTTTACGTCTTAAAATTTTTTTTTCATGTATGTTAATACATTTTAATCTTTATAAAACCTCGATTTTAATGTTTTAATTAATTTTAAAACATTTTTAACACTTAGAAATACTTTAATAAATTAATATAAATATATTATTTAACGCTTAAAAATACCCTTATAAATAAATATAAATATATTATACCTCTTTTTTATAATAGTTTATAAGTAAATTTACTTAAAAGCTTATATCGCTTTATACCTCTAAATTTTAATTATAACGTAAACATTAAAAAGACTTTTTAACGCCAAATATATATACGTTTAAATACCTAAATTTTATTATTAAAAAATCGATAAATAATAAATATATAACTATTTAAAAAAGAATATTTATTAATTAATATATAAAAATATATATAAAAAATATTTAAAAAATATTTTTAATATTATTTTTAATTTATATTATATTTATTATTTATTTATTTATAAAATTTTACGCGTTAAACATATAATTATAATATTACTTAAATTATAAATACCTTGCAACTTTATAAATAATGTTATTTTAAATAAAAAATACTTATTTATTTAGTTATAATAAATATAGCTTAATAATTACGTTGTTTTTAGCGATATAACTTAAAAGTGAGACCCTCGCGATTAAACCGCTTGATTTAAAAAAGTTTTAACCTCGAGAAACTTATTTTTAAAGATAATTACGATTTCGAAAAAAATCTCGAAAATTTTAAAAAGATTATTAAAAACCCTTTAAAATAATAAGTAACCTCAAAATAATTATAATAAAACTAATCTCGAATTATAATATTAAAATAATTAAATAATAAAACATTTCGGATTTAATTTAACTTTAATTAAATATTTAAATTAAAAACTAAATATTAATTTTTAAGTAATTAATAAACGTGTTAATTAATAAGATATTATTATAATAAATATTAATATTTAATTAAAAAGTTATAAAACCTTAAAAATAATTATAAAATAATTAATCAATTTTTAATATTAACGTTATAATATTTTTATAAATACTTAATTAATAATTAACTTAAATTAACAGGTTTATATTAACACTTTAAAAGTATTTATAAGTAATATAAATATTAAATATATTAAATATAACGAAATCCTTTAAACTTAAATTATTATAAAGACTTTAAATAACGTGTCTCATAAGCAAGTGGGCTACATAAGCGAGTGGGCCACTTGATTTCCCATATAAAATCGACTTTTTCAAAAATTTATAACTTTGCGCGTAAAAATCGTAAAAGTCTCGGATCTTTTTTATTAGTTTTATAATTATAAGGTTTAACTAAAAGTAAAATCAAAAAAATTAATTTTAAAAAACTCGAAAAGAAAACGCGTAAAAACTAAAATTAAAATAAATCGTATAAACCTTTTTACGTATTTCTTTATATATTTTACTTTTTATTTTTTCGATTTTTATTTTAATTAAACTTTATAATTATATAACTAAAAAAAGGTTTAAGATTTTTACGATTTTTACGCGTAAAGTTATGAATTTTTAAAAAAGTCGATTTTATATAGGAAATTTAATGGCCTACTTACTTATGTGACTTATTCACTTATAAAACACGTTATAGCTTATTTATTTATAAGGTACGTAATATAAAATTATATAATGAAATTTAAAAATAAAACTTTATATTTTAATAATTAAATATTAAAATATATATTATTTATAACTAGTTTTAATGATTATATAAATAATCTTAAAAGATTTTTATTTTTATTTTTAAATAAATATGTAAAAATATAAATTAATAAAGATTATTTGTTTAAAAAGATTATACATTAAAATTTAAACCATTTCTCGTCCTTTCTTAAGATTTAGCCTGATTAACGGTTTAGCAGCTCTTTATAATCAGTAGTAACACTAGAAATATCCCTTCGAGAACTTATTTACATAATATTTGTTGACGTATGTGGCATTCTAAATCATCATTGCGGGGATATTTCACGTAATAACGCAGACTGCAGATACCAGCTGAGTGATGTCGGTGAATTTAGACCGAGCCCACGTGGATCCGCCTCAGTGCTTTCTTGACTTTACGTTATGAAGGGGACAATTAATAGGTACTCTGCACAGAGGGCGTGGGGAAGGAGCTTCGTATTTGCAGGTTTCTCCGACTCTCTATTACTGTCAGCATTACTACTGAACAGGATTTCGACTGTAACAATCTCTTCAGCCTTGACACAATATTGAGTAGTATATATTCAGTATCCCTAGCCGTTTATGGCGAGAGTACCATTTCGGGTTGAACATGCATGACCGCCAACACTTGCCATAACTTGCACCAGGGGCCCAATTTCTTTTTAACTTACTATCCTAGCTTACAGCAGTGGAAACGTAGGAACTAAGGGTACTCGGGAGACGAAGAGGTCTTTTAAGTGCAAAGAAGCCGTCTATCTGTGTACCTCCAATTCTAGTTCTTTGCATAATAGCAAACTCATACCTGTCCTCAAAGGAGGCCTGCACCGTTGTAATAACTTAGCCTACCAATAGCAGCATATACCTCAAACTGTAATGTCATCATCTTAATGGGTCGGACTTGATATTCTGATCACCTTCTTGTAAAAGGGAATAGCTTGATGTGATTGGCTAGACCCTGCCAGTACAACCGTGACAATTTGTGATAGGGGTATAGCTCGGATTTAAGGTTGTTGGGTTAGATATTCTATGGAATGCATGTTCCCACTTGCGACACTGGTTCGTAATGCCGTTTACCGTGGCAGGAAACTATACTCAGTGGTTCCTTCAGGGAACTAGTAGAGCTACCTAAGGTTTCATCTTATGGCCCAAGCGCCTTACGACCCAAGCTTAGCATGGCTTCACATTTGTTCCAATCGTCATTCTGCGCCACAAATATAGTGACATGGGCGCCACTTCGTTACATTCTCTACGTACGGGAGAGGGGGGTTGGGCGACCGGGGTGCGATAAGATAAACACATTGCACCATCGCCGGGGCTGGAGTCAAAAGGAATCGGTCAGTATCTCCAAACGCAGCGTATGCTGAGTGTCCTATGCAACTATTCCAGCATGGCGTTTTCAGAGAAAGAATCACTTCTTCCTTCTCCCCGCATGGCTACGCCGCCGCCGCGCTGGCGATATTTCTGGGCGTTACTAGTCCAGATGGCCGCGCTCGCTGCGGTTGTCAAGGTCTCCTTCAGTGTCCTTAATTCACTCACGGGAGGTGATGGCTCGGGTTCTCTGATGTCGCAATGTCCTCAAGTCGAGCCTCTTATACCCCATCAGGATAGTCCTGCCCTTTCACAGATGGACGAGTATTTCGCAACATCCAAGTTCCGCAACGAGACGATTGCGCGTATGGCTGGCGCGATCCAGGTCCCTTCTCAGTCCTACGATGACCTCGGACCCATTGGAGAGGACGAGAGATGGGATGTCATGTACGATATGGCAGACTATCTCGAGAAGACATTTCCGCTCGTTCACAGCATGTTGAAACTGGAGAAAGTTAATACGCACGGCCTATTATTCACGTGGCAAGGCTCCGACGAGAGCCTAAGCCCGACTGTGTTGATGGCCCATCAAGATGTTGTTCCTGTGGCAGAGTCTACCGTAGGACAATGGACATACCCACCCTTTAGTGGTGTGTATGACGGCTACTATGTCTGGGGCCGAGGTTCCATGGACTGCAAGAATAATCTCATCGGCATCCTAGAGGCTGTCGAGCTTCTCATAGAGGCGGGGTTCGAGCCGAAGAGAACGCTGGTTCTGTCTTTCGGGTTTGACGAAGAGATTTCAGGTAGAGAAGGTGCTGGCCACCTTGCTCGCGTATTGATTGATCGCTACGGCAAGGATGGTGCAGCTGTGATCGTGGACGAAGGAGCAGGCACAACAAGTGTATGGGGCTCTACGTTTGCAATCCCAGGTGTCGCTGAGAAGGGCTACATTGACGTTGAGATCATAATTCGAATGCCTGGAGGGCATTCTTCAATCCCTCCAGCTCATAACGGCATCGGGGTTCTGTCTGAACTCATTACGATGATTGAAGCAAACCCATATAGGCCACACTTTCACCCAGAGAATCCCTATCTCGGCTTGTTACATTGCGGCGCTGCGCACAGTCCCGAATTTCCTTCTAAGTTGAGGAAATTACTTCCATCGTGGAAGGTTGATACGTGTGAAAAGAAGGACAAGCTCGCCCTCGAAGCGGCGAATGCAGGAGACGATGTTAAATATCTCTTCACTACCTCGGTGGCCCCCGACGTGATAAGTGGCGGAGTGAAGAACAATGCCCTTCCTGAACGCACGAGAGTCCTCGTTAACCACCGAGTGAACGTCGGCGACCACCCATCTGAAGTCCAAGAGAAGCTGACCAAACTGGCGGAAAGCATCGCCGCTAAGTACAACCTCACCGTCCAGGCATTCAACAACGAGCCAGAGACACCGCGTTCGATAAAGCTCAACTCCGGCCCCCACACACTGGAGCCGGCGCCCGTCACACCGACAGCTGTGGACACAGTGACCCCCTACTCGGTGCTTTCAGGCACATCGCGTGGACTATATGGCGACAAATTCCTGATGGCCCCCGGCATCATGACCGGAAACACGGACACAAGGTATTATTGGGACCTTACAAGACATATTTTCAGGTACGGTCCGGGATGGGACCCAAAGCAAGAGGGGTTTGACGGCATCCACACGGTGGACGAGAAAGTGAGCGTGCTCGGCCACATCAAGGGTGTGCAGTGGTATAGCAGATTCATCAGAAATATGGATCAGGCGAATCTGGCTTAGGATAAAAATCACGGAGCGGGCTTAAATATCTAAAATAGCTGGATGGTTGGCACATGGTTTGTTGCAATATTCACGTCTGGGTACCTAAGTTTAGAGGGGCTTAGGGAGAGGGGTGCATCGTATTTCACTATCAGAACATCTCTTCGATAAGCCCAAAGCACCAATTGCAGGGCAATCACAGGAGTAGAAGTAGTGGTTCATCACGATATCAAATAGCAAAATTCCGAATTTATTTGAATATCCAGACCATAGTACCTAGTCTTTAGAAATCTGGACGACTCTCGGGCCGATCCTCTGTTCTTTGACTACCACAGCGGGATCCCGAGGGTGCTAACAAGGCTCGTGTGGGTTTTTCGAAACGCCTATTTACACGGTGAAGTTGGCTATTTCCACGGTGTCCCACATAATTAGGCCATATATGGCAAAGCTATGTAGATACCTATTCGTTAGCCCTATCTCTATACAAACCTGAAGTACCTACTATGATGGCTTCTAGCTACAGCGCAAGGGGGTTTAAGTGTATTCGATATAAGGCCTCTATTAACAGCACCAGCAGGCCCCATTTGCGGAGGCAACAAGCAATAAGTCCTGAGAATCTAGCGTACCTACCTAGTCTAGAAAAATTTGCATTTAAACCCTTCAGGTTGGTGCATGAACCACCCCACGTAGCCCTCCATCATTAATACAACTACCATCCCTCACACCTGCAGTCTTTTTGTTCGCGATAGCTACCTCAATTGCAATTGCGACTGCAAACTTGAAGCCACCTATATTGATCGAAAGCCTCAATTCACTCTAGAAACGCGACCGGAATAACCCAAAAAATATCGTCAAAATCGAATTTACTAAAGAGGTAACGGCAGCGAAACAGCTGGCACTTAGCTGCAATCTAGCGGGTACGATAACTTGGCATTCTTGGCGTGGCAAAGACTTTTGGTAGGGATATCCGTACAAGTCACTTTGTCACTCAGGATAGTGTGAAAATATTTTTGAACCAAGAAAAAAAAACCCCTCTTTGCAACTCCATTGAAGTTATCGTGATGGATGAAATTGGTGTTGATGTTGCCGACCCTACGTGACATTCTCGGGGACCTAGAGACTCATAAGGGAGGCTATAGGGGAGGCACTAGGGGTAACTACGGAGCCTAGTTATCCCAGGTTAATCCGGGGGTTAATCCGGAGAGATGAGCGCTGATTTGCGTTTTGTGATTTCTATTACGTTTTTCACGTTTTTAAGGTGAATTAATGCTTTTAATCAATATAAGAATTGTAACTACGAAGCCACTTATATTAAAAGCATTAATTTGATTTAAAATCGCCAAAAACAAAAAAAAAATTCACGAGCCGAAAATTTGCGCTGATAATTCCGGAATAACACTGGGATAACTAGGCTCCGTAATATAATGGTTGAGGACCGTCACACAGCATATCATAGTCCAACGTTTTCAAATCAGCGGGTTTGATATTCTGTTACCCTTTTGTGGGATCGGGGTGGTGTAGTGTGGTTGGCTAGTCACCGCCGTGACGCGTAAGTAGCTACCTTAGCAACATATACAACTCCCTCAAGGGTATCGCGAAAATCAGTTATCAGTTGAGACCGAACTTTCCCTTTATGACCAGGTTTCGACAGACAGTTACCTTCCGCTATATGAGGGTCCTGCAGTAGCTACTACAGTAGCTAGAAGAGGGTCAGACAGTTTCATCCGGGACGGCTTGCGCTAGTTAGCTCAGGAACCCAGAGAATCACTGGGTCTAAGGGCTCAGTCCGTGAAGTGGCTTCGACGATGATGTATTATGCATGTTCAGTGAAAACCCTAGTACTAAATCAAGGCTAAAATACTTGGGCCACATATTATGGTCAGGTGACTACCTCATAGGTCACTGAACCGATACATCTACGTCTAAACCTGCTCTTGAATCAGCACCCGACAGGAGGGGTATGTAGATGGCTAGTCGCGAGCTAGCAGTCTAGCGCGTGCAGGGGTGGCACAGGTAAGTACTAAAAACTTCGAAAGTACTTAGTTTAATATAATAAGCGAATAAAGGTACGTTTTAAAAAGCGTGCATTACTTTAAATAAAAATCGGAAAAATCTCGAACCTTTTTCTTTAATTATATAATTATATAATTTAATTAAAAGTAAAATCAAAAAAATTAATATTAAAAAACGGGAAAAATATATATATATATATATAAACTAAAATTATAATAAAACGCACGGACCTTTTTACATATTTCTTTATATATTTTACTTTTTATTTTTTAAATTTTATTTTAATTAAACTATATAGTTATATAACTAGGAAAAAAGGTCCGAGACTTTTTCGATTTTTATAAGTAAAGTTATAAATTTTCGAAAAAGTCGATTTTATATAAAAAACCATTTTATTTGTAAGCTTGTTTTGTTTACTCGCTTGTGTGGTACGTTAAACTTTTTTATTAAATATTCGATTTTTTTTTCGATTTTATATTTAATTATTTTAAATAATTATATAATTAAAAAAAGTTTGAGAATTTTCCGATTTTTATATATAAAGTTATAAATTTTTAAAAAACTTAATTTTATATAATATATTAAATAATTTAATAACTTATTTATTTTTATTATTTTTATTATAATTAATTATAAGTTAATAATTTAATAAAAATAAAAATGTGACGAACCTCCTTATGTGTTCTTAGTTAGCTGACTTCATAGGTGAGTACGTACTGGGTTTTCTTAATTTTAAAGGTAATAATGGGTTAAGATTAGTTTAAGTGATTCATAATGTTATATTCGTTAAAGAGGTTTTAAGGTACTCTTATTATAGTATTAAAGAGTGATTATAGTTTTAGATTAATAGTTAAAGAACTAGAATGAATAACTAAAAACAAGAGAAATCTTATTCTTTTTATATTAAATTTCCTTTTAAAATAATGCTTAACATCCTTAATTATTCTCTCTTATTCTCTGTGAGAGCAATAGAAAATATAATTATTCTTTCTTATTTTTTGTAAAAGCAACAGAGAATATAATTATTTTCTTTTATTCTTTGTGAGAGCTACAGAGAATGCTACTATATGTCACGTGACCTGTGTTTATATAATTATTCACCTTTTTAACCCTTATTAATTCGTAATACTATTTCTCTCCTTTAATTTTGTTTTGTCCTTAAAACGTTTTAGGTTAATACTTACTATTTTTTATTATGTTTTTAGGTAAAATAATTAAACGTTTTTAATTAGATTTAAAAAAGAGTTTTATTAAATATCGTCGTGAATTGGTTTTCGCGATTGCCGAGTTTAGTTTCGAAGTTATACCGTGTTTTCGTTATTTCGATCGGGGCCTTGTTTATAAGATGTTAAAAGGTCGTAAAAAGTATTAGAATTATATTAAAATAAATATTTTTTAATGTGACGAAAATCGCATTTTTTTTAATTCTTTAAAAAACATTCGTTTGGAAAAACTGCGTGTTAATAAGGAGAAATATGTGGTTTTTAAGGAGTATCGACATATTCTTTAAAGCCTTTAAGAGTTCTCGGCTTGTATATCTCGCTTAGATCGATAGTTCGAGTTTTTTCGTAAGCGGGGGGTAAAATTTATTTAGCGTGAACTTAAAAATTTAAATAAGTTAAAAAAACAAGAGCTTTTTAAGGTAAAGTAATAACGTCTTAATGAAGAATAATAACGTATAAAGGAATCGTTGTGTTAGTTTGAATCTAAGTAAGACGTGCTTGTTTTAGGGGTTTTCCTCTTTTTCGATTGGTCTCGACTGGGTCACGAACCGGGTCCTTAGATTTCCCTAGGCGATTTAGGTTTTAGCGGTGAAAGTTTTTAAGTTTATTTGTTAAATTCTTTAAATGTTTAAGTAGTTTTTAAGTGTTTTTTTTTAGTGGGTAGCCCTCTTATTTGATAAAATACTATAATTAACTTTCGATTCGTTTTAAATTTAATATCTTTTTTATTTCGTATTTATTAGGGTTTTCTTTAAATTTTAATTGGTTTTTTAGTATAATGTTATTTAATGTTGGTTTTAAAAGCGAAATATGAAATATAGGATGTATTTTAGATCTTTTTAGTAATACTAACTTATAATTGATTTTTGAAATAACCTTTTTAATTTTATATAGTTTTAATTTTTTGAATTTAAGTTTTTCGCTAGGTCGCTTTATTTTAATTTAGGGTGTTTTTAATGTTATGCTTTGTTGTTAGCGAAGTAAGTAAATTATGTTTCCTCTCTTAAAAATTGGTTTTTTAATTCTTTTTTTATTATAGTATTTTGTTATTTTGTTTTAAATAAATTATAATTCTTTTTGTAGTTATTGTTATATTGTTTAAATCTTTTTAGATAGTACTTTTACTTTTAGGGCCTTTATTTCGATTTTTAGTGCTTTCGTAAGTTTAATTGGTTTTTTTTAGGCTTTCGCTTTTTACCTGTATACTGCCTCGTGTAGTAACATTTTTATGTTTTCGTTAATCGAAGTATTATATATTATTTAGGTTATTAGTAGTAATTTTACTTAGTTATTTATTTCTTAGTTAATATAGCTTCGTAAATACTGTTTTATTATCTAGTTTAGTTTCTTTATTTGTTTGTTGGTTTAAGGATAATACGTTATAAATAATTTTTGCTTGATTTTTATTCGTTTTATTAGGCTAGTTCAAAATTTTAACGTGAATAGCTTATCTTTATTTAAAACAACGCGTTTTAGTAACCTATGTTTATTAACGTATTTTTTTAAGAAGTTAAAAGTTAATTATTTTATTGTGCTTAATTCGTTAAATAATAAGAAGTAGGCGTATTTTATGAGTTTATTAACGATTACTTATATATTGTTATAATATATTTTTATAGTAGGATTTTTTGACTTTGAGAGTTTTATTACGAAATCCTATGTAATTATATTCTATGCTTTGTTAGGTATTTAGGTTAATTATAGTAATTTATATAGTTTATATTATGATGCTTTAGTTTTATTATAAATGTTATAATTCTTTATAATTCTTTTAACTATTTGTCGTATTTTTGGAAAGTCGAATTCTTTTTAAAGTCGTTTCATTATTTTAAAGATTTCTTAGTAGCCGTGTAAAAGGTGTTTATGAAATTTTTTAACGAATTCGTCCTGTATTCGTTTTAATACGTATACCTTTTCTTTATACGAGAGAAGTTTGTTACTAAATCCTTGCTAAGATTGTAATTGTTTTTCTTTTTAACTATAATTTTCTTTAAAACGTTATTTCTAGTTTTTTATGTTGATTTATATATAAATTAATATAATTAATTCGTTATTTTGTTGTTTAAATATTTAAATATCTCTTTTATTGATTTTTGATTTATAATTTCCTTTTTTACTAAGAAAATCTACTTATATATTTTCCTTTTCTTTAATATACTAGATTTTAAAATTGAATTTAAATAGGAAAATCATTTAACGCTCGTGTCTTTAATTAAGCGTTTATATTATTATGAATCGTGTAAGGTTTTTATAGTTTAAATATATATCGATAAGTTCTTTAGTTCCGCTAAGTTATGGTTCCCATTTCTTTAATGCTTTAATAACTATTAATAGTTCCTTGTTATAAATCTGATAATTTAGTTTAGCACTATATAGTGCTTTAAATAGGTATGTAACTAGGTACCATTTTCTATTGTTTTCTAGTTACTTTAAGACTACTTTAATAGCGAAATTTAAAGCGTTTATCTTTAGTCGTTTCTTTTTATTTTCGTTTAGAAGTTTATATATAACTTCACTAGTTATAACTTCTTTTAACTACTAAAAAGCCCGTTAGGCTTCTTTAGTGAAATGAAAAGCTTTTTTTGTTTTCGTTAAGGTAATTAGTTCTATTAATAGTTTAGCGATCCGCCTGAAATCCTTAATAAGTTGTTTAACGTAATTAATAAAGCCAAGAAATACGTGTATATTTATAACACTCTTAAGTTCTAGTTAATCCTTAATTATTGTTATTTTTCTTTTTTAAATGCGGATTTCTTCTAGACTTATTATAAACCCTAGATAATTTAGTTTTTTGACATGCTATTCACTTTTAATTAAGTAAACGAGTAAGTTTACTTTTTCCAGGGCTTTTAACATTTATTTTATATGTTTCTTATGTTCTTTCTCGCTTTTTAAGTAAATTAATATATCGTTTAAATAAATAAATACAAATTTATCTAGAAATTTACGGAAAATCGTTATAATTATATATTAAAATGTAACAAGTGCGTTAGTAAGTCTAAACGGCATAACCTTATACTTATAATATCTATATATCGTTCGAAATGCGGTATACTATTCGTGTTTTTTAGCTATTTTAATTATATAATATTTATCGCGAAGGTTTAATGTTATAAAAATTTAGGCCTTGCTAATTTATTTTCTCATGAGTTTCATTAATAGTAACGAGTATCCGTTTTTCTTGGTTATTTTATTGAGGTGTCGGTAATTAATTACTCGTCACTATACTAGGTTTTCTTTTTTATTAACATATTACTTCCCGTTTTTATTAATTTTAAGTATTATAATTACTAGGTATTTTAACGAGAACTTTAATTCTTAAATATATTTTTTATTAAAATCCTTTTAAATTCCTTTTTATAATGCTTTTTGTTTTTCTTGATTTATAAGATATATTAAGAATAGTTTTAATTATTTTTCTTTTTTAAAGTAAATTTAATGATTTTACTAGTTATGTTTTAGTAATTTTTTTTTATTTTGTTTTTAAATAATTTATAAAAACGGAGGTACTTACGTAATACTCTTTTTATTAGATTTTTAAGCTTAGTTACTTAAATTATATAAGCGATATGTTTCGTTTTTATATTTGTTTTTTTTAAAGTTATTTGCGGTATTTATTTCGTAACCCGTAATAGTTAACTCCTCTTGTTTTTAATTTTAATAAAGCGTGTTTATCTCGAAATTTATTCGTGGATTACTTTTTTTAAGCCAATTTATTTCTAGTATTATGTCGTGACCTAATATATATATAATATTAAAAATGACTTATTCGAGATATCTTTAAGTAATTACCGAGAAAGGGATTATTTCTTTTAATACTTTGCTATTCTTGTAACTAGATATGTATTCTTCGAAGTTTTATAATTAATATAAACTTTATTTATATATTTATAGTATTTTATTTTTCTGAGTTATCTTAGTTAAGATATAGCTTTTGTTTATTCTTGAGTTTATAAAGGCTTTATACTTTCTTTCATTATACTTAACTCTGGTTTTAATAGTATTATTAAGTCCCGACTAGACTTTATATAAGGACTTGCTATTTATAGCTTCTCGCTGCTTTATTAGCGAGAGCCTTTGCTGTTTTTTAGTTTTCCACGCCTTTTCTTTTTTAAGTTTCTTTAAGTTATTATAACCCGGATGTCTTTTTATTCTTAGGCTTTTATAAAAGCGTGTTTCTAGTAATTATTATTTAAATAGTTTTTTTAATTATTCTTTACATAGTAAGGGGTAAGAGATTTGTTTTTTATGTAAAACTTTATATATTAAAACTTTAATTCTTTTTTAAGGGCTTTTTTATAATTTAAGTTTATTTTTTTATTAACTTGAAATTTCTTAAGGTTTCGGATTATTTTTAAATAAAGTGTATAATTCTTAAGTTCGTTTACTAGGGGTAACTCGATGTTTTTTTATAGGTTTATATTAATTTCTAGAAACTTTCCCTTTTTTTTAAGGTATATCTTAACGATTCGTTTACAGCCTAGTTTAGTTATACGTATTTTTGCTTGTTATTTTATTAAGTGCTTTTTTATTAAGCCGAATAAACTAATGTTATACTTAGCTCGTTTTTCGAGCCATTATAAAAGATATAGTCCTTTTTATAATTCTTATAACTCGTTCTTAATTTCGTCTTTTTCGAAACCTACTTCGAGCAAGTCGTGTACGTCGCATGGTATTAAGGTGTAACATATATAACCTTTAATAATTGCTTTATTGCTTTTTTCGGAACTCGGGTGAAGATAACATGCTTTAGAGTAATGTAGCCATCGTGGGACGTTATCGTAAATACATTTATTTTCTTCCGTGTCATTACTTTCTAGTTTTTGGAGATAATAACCAGCTTCGTTTTTAAAACTTTTATATACTTAATAAGCGTCGTTAATATAAAAGCTTTAATGTAACGATACATGTTTTTTTAAGCTTTAATAAATATCGTAGTTATTATTTATATAAAACCTCTAGTTTAAGCTATTATGTTGGTTTCTTTTTTAATAGGTTTTATATTTATCGTCGTTATAATGGCTTTAATATAGCTCATTATAATTTAACTTAATTCCTAAGTCGTATTTTAGTTTATAGTTATTATATTTATATAGTAGTTCGTTTTCGTTATATCCTTATTTAGCTTGTTTTAATGTAAGATATCTTAAGTATAAATAGTTATTCTTTAAATAGTTTTTATAGTTAACTTAATAATATTTATAAACTTTTTTTATAAGGATTTCCTCGTTTTTCTTTATTTTAATAATAGTAATGGTAAATACTTGGTTTATTTCTTTATTGTTTTCAAAATGAACTTTCGCTTTAAAAGTTTTTTTTTCGGGTTAAGGAATTCTTCTTATTCTTAGTTCTTGTTTCTTAGGATTTCGGCACTCGTTTTTATAATGTTTTTTCTTTTTATAATTAAAATATTTAATGGTTAATTTGTCTCGTTTCTTTTGCTTTTTTTAAGTAACATTAATTTTAATAAGGTTTAACTTGGTTTTAGTGCTTTTCTTAGTTCCGGTACCACTTTTGTGATTTCCTCTTTTTAGCTAATCGCTATTTTTTCGTTATACCGTTTTTTTCTTTTTAAGGTATCGTTCGAAGTTTTCGTTATTAATGGTAATTATTAAACTTTCTTAGGTTTCTTTTTTTATATAGGTTTATTTTATATAGCTTATCCTTTATATGGTTTTTTAGTCCTTAATAAAATAAGTAATATAAGCTTTTAATAAGTAGTTATAATTAGCTTACGAGTTTCTTGAACTTAATAGTATAATTTAAAGCTTTTTTATCTTGTTATAATTTATAAAGTCGAGTTTCGGCTTATTATTTAAGAATTAGATTGCCGAATATAGACCTAAGTTGTTTTTTAAATTCCTTGTAATCTTTAAAGACCTTTTTTGTGTCTTTTTAAGCGTTTAATCTATTTTCTAGGTGATTTTTTAACACTGGTTAAAACCAGGTTAAGGCAGTTCCGACGAGGAGCTGAGATACCGTGAAAACCCTTTATTTCTTAGTGGTAATTGTTCCGTGATAAAACCGTAAATAAGTTCCGGCCTAGATTAAAAATCCTTTTAAATCGCTTAACCCATTATATTTACTAAGTGTAATTAGTTTAAAACCTTTTATATCGAGAGTTATTATATTGTTTTTATCGTTTGAGTTATTAGGGTTGTTATCGTTTAAAAATAATTTCGGTTATTTGTTTTTAAGAGGTAAGGGTTATTTTGCTTATTTATTTTCTTTTTAAGTGTTTTTTTCTCCTTTTTTTCTTTTTCTTTAAATAATTCTTTTTATTAAGCTTTCGAGGTGTCCTTTTATAACTCTTCTTTAATTATAATTATAATTAACTCTTGTGTTGGTTTTTTTAAACCTTTTTGTTATACCGTAAAAGAATTTAAAGCTTTCGTTTAAAAGCTTGTTAATTATTATTCTTTTACTTGTTTTTTTTCTTGTTACCTTTTAGTTTTAAG
Organism: Biscogniauxia marginata; assembly: GCA_022695795.1. Classification (NCBI taxonomy): domain Eukaryota; kingdom Fungi; phylum Ascomycota; class Sordariomycetes; order Xylariales; family Xylariaceae; genus Biscogniauxia; species Biscogniauxia marginata. Next base: position 208,038 of record MU404058.1, on the reverse strand, counting down.
AGGCATGCTTGTCTTGGGACGGTTCGACCAAAAGTCCCTTCTTTTAAACCAATATTAAGTATTAATTAAAAAGCTATTAAAATGTAACGAACCTCTTTATATATTCCTAGTTAATTAACTTTATAAATAAGTACGTATTAGGTTTTCTTAATTTAAAGGTAATAATGGGTTGAGATTAATTTAAGTAATTCACGATGTTACGTTCATTAAAGAGGTTTTAAAGTATTCTTATTATAATATTAAAAAGTAATTATAGTTTTAAATTAATAGCTAAAAAACTAAAATGAATAACTAAATATATAAGGAGATTCCAATTTATTTATACTTAAAAAAAGGAGGAGTAATGTCCTGTATTTTCCACCTTTCTTTGTTATAAGAAACAGAGATAAACAGAGAACACTTATCTTCTCTTTGATTCTTTGTTGATTCACAAGGAGAGTAACAGAGAATCCCACTTCTCTTTGATTCTTTGTTGATTTATAGGGAGAGTTATAGAGAATCTTACTTTAGGTCACGGGACCCCAAGATCACGTGACGTTTTCCCGTTTTATCCTTGTTAGTTGTAACATGTTTTTTCTTAAAATTTTTCGTGTTAAGAAGTTATAAGTTAATCGCGAAAAACGTGTTATTAAATAAGCGTTTTTAGATTTTTAATGTCGTTATTAAAAAGAGGCTTATTAAGAATTTAAATGTTAATAAATCGAGGTTAATAAAGCTTTAAATCGTTTAATTTATTTAAATTAATAATAAGATTTTTTTTTAAAAAGTATAAAGTTTATTTAAAAAAGCTTTTAAAATTTAAACAAGATAGAGAAATAAAAGCGTGTTAAGGCGGCGTAATAACGTATTAACGAAAAACAACTATATATAAAAGAACTATTATGTTAATTCGAGCCTAAGTAAAACGCGCTTGCTTTAAGGGCCTTCTCCTTTTTCGATTAGTTTTAGCTAGACCCTTTTTTTCCTTATTAAGGCCTTTTAGCCGATTTAGGTTCCGGCGGTGAAAGCTTTTAAGCTCGTTTATTAAGTTTTTTAAGTGCTTAAAAGGTTTTTAAGTATTTTTTTTTAATAAATAACCTTTCTACTTAATAAGATATTATAATTAACTATTAACTTTTCTTAAATTTAATACTTTTTTTATTTCGTATTTATTAAGGCTTTTTTTAAGTTTTAATTAATTTTTTAATAAAGCGTTTTTTAATATTAATTTAAAAAGTAAAACATAAAATATAAGATATATTTTAAATCTTTTTAATAAAAAAAGTTTATAATTAACTTTTAAAACGACTTTTTTAATTTTATATAGTTTTAACTTTTTAAACTTAAGTTTTTTATTAAGCCGTTTTATTTTAATTTAAAGCGTTTTTATTAACGCGCTTTATTATTAACGGAGTAAATAAACCATATTTCCTCTTTTAAGAATTAATTCTTTAATTCTTTTTTTATTATAATTCTTTTTATAGCCGTAATTATATTACTTAAACCTTTTCGAATAGTATTTTTATTCTCGAGGCTTTTATTTCGATTTTTAGTGCTTTTATGAGTTTAATTAATTATTTCTAGATTTCTGCTTTTTAATTATACATTGCTTTGTATAGTGATATCTTTATATCTTTATTATTTAAAATGTTATACGCTATTTAGACTATTAATAATAATTCTATTTAATTATTTATTTCTTAGTTAATATAACTTTATAAATATTATTTTATTATTTAATTCTTATTCGTTTTATTAAGCTAATCCAAAATTTTAATATAAATAACTTATTTCTATTTAAAACAATGCGTTTTAATAATCTATATTTATTAATATATTCTCTTAAAAAACTAAAAACTAATTATTTTATTATATTTAACTCGTTAAACAGTAAAAAGTAGGCATATTTTATAAGTTTATTAATAATTACTTATATACTATTATAAAGTACTCTTGTGGTAAGATCTTTTAATTTAAAAAGTTTCATTATAAAATCTCATGTAATTATATATTATGTTTTTTTAGGTATTTAAGTTAATTATAATAATCTATATAGTTTATATTGTAATGCTTTAGCTTTATTATAAATATTACAACTTTTTATAATTCTTTTAATTATTTATTTTATTTTTAAAAAGTTAAATTCCTTTTATAACCATTTTAACGTCTTAAAGATTCCTTAATAACTATATAAAGGGTGTTTATAAAATTCTTTAATAAACTCGTTTTGTACTTATTTTAATATATAAACTTTTTCCTTATATAAAAAAAGTTTATTGTTAGTTCTTTATTAAGATTATAATTGTTTTTCTTTTTAATTATAATTTTCCTTGAAACGTTGTTTTTAGTTTCTTATGTTAATTCGCATATAAATTAATATAATTACTTTATTACTTTATTATTTAAACATTTAAATATCTCTTTTATTGATTTTTAACTTATAATCTCTTTTTCTACTAAAAAGATCTATTTAAATATTTTCTTTTTCTTTAATGTAATAAATCTTAAAATTGAATTTAAACAAAAAAATCATTTAACGCTTATGTTTTTAATTAAGCGTTTATATTATTATAAATCGTGTAAAGTTCTTATAATTTAAATAAATATCAATAAGTTTTTTAGTTTTATTAAATTATAATTCTTATTTTTTTAATACTTTAATAACTACTAATAATTCAGTTTAGCACCGTGTAATGCCTTAAATAGATATGTAACTAGGTACCATTTTCTATTGTTTTTTAGTTACTTTAAAACTACTTTAATAGCGAAATTTAAAGCGTTTATCTTTAGTCGTTTCTTCTTATTTTCATTTAAAAGCTTATATATAACCTTATTAGTTATAACTTTTTTTAGCTATTAAAAAGCTTATTTAGCTTTTTTCATAAAATAAAAAGCTTTTTTTATTTTCGTTAAAATAGTTAATTTTATTAATGGTTTAACGATTTACTTAAAATCTTGAATAAATTATTTAACGTAATTAATAAAGTTAAGAAATACGCGTATATTTATAACACTTTTAGGTTTTAATTAATCCTTAATTATTATTATTTTTCTTTTTTAAATATAGATTTCTATTAAACTTATTATAAACCTTAAATAATCCAGTTTTTTAATATATTATTCACTTTTAGTCGAATAAATAAATAGATTTACCCTTTTTAAGGCTTTTAATACTTATTCTACATATTCCTTATACTCCTTTTCGCTTTCTAAGTAAATTAATATATTATTTAAATAAACGAATATAAATTTATATAAAAACTTACGAAGAATTATTATAATTATATATTAAAATATAATAAGTACGTTAATAAATCCAAATAATATAACCTTGTATTTATAATGTTTATATACCGTTTAGAAAGCGATATACTATTTATATTCTTTAATTATTCTAATTATATAATAATTATTACGAAGGTTTAATATTATAAAGATTTAAGCTTTATTAATTTATTCTTTTATAAGTTTTATTAATAATAACGAGTATTTATTCTTTTTTATTACTTTATTAAAATGTCGGTAATTAATTATTTATCGTTATACTAAATTTCTTTCTTTATTAATATGTTACTTTCCGTTTTTATTAACCTTTAATATTATAATTACTAGGTATCTTAACGAAAATTCCAACTTTTAAATATATCTTTTATTAAGGTCTTTTTATATTCCTTTTTATAATGCCTTTTATTTTTCTTAATTTATAAAATATATTAAAAATAATTTTAACTATTTTCTTTCTTTAAAATGGATTTAGTAATCTTATTAGCTATGTTTTAATTCTTCTTTTTTTATTTTATTTTTAAATAATTTATAAAAACGGAGGTATTTACGTAGTACTCTTTTCGTTAAATCTTTAAGCGATATATTTCGTTTTTATATCCGTTTTTTTAGTGTTATTTATAGTACTTATCTTATAACTCGTAATAATTAACTCTTTTTAATCTTAATCTTAATAAAGCATATTTATCTCGAAATTTATTTATAAATTACTTTTTTTAAACTAATTCATTTTTAGAATTATATCGTGATTTAATATATATATAATATTAAAAATAACTTACTCGGGATATTTTTAAATGGTTACTAAAAAAAGAATTATTTCTTTTAACACCTTACCATTTTTATAACTAAATATATATACTTTAAAGTTCCGTAATTTATATAAACTTTATTTATATATTTATAATATATTATCTTTTTAAATTACTTTAATTAAAATATAACTTTTATTTATTTCTAAATTTATAAAGGCTTTATACTCCTTTTTATTATACTTAACTTTAATTATAATAATATTATTAAGTTTTAACTAAATTTCATATAAAGATTTATTATTTATAGCTTCTCGTTACCTTATTAGCGAAAGCTTTTACCGTTTTTTGGTTTTCTACGTCCTTTCTCTTTTTAGTTTCTTTAAGTTATTATAGCTTTAATTTCGTTTCATTTTTAGGCTTTTATAAAAACATATTTTTAGTAATCGTTATTTTAATAGTCTTTTTAACTACTTTTTACATAATAAGGAATAAAAGGTTTATTTTTTATATAAAACTTTATATATTAAAATTTTAATTCTTTTTTAAAGGCCTTTTTATAACTTAAATCTATTTTTCTATTAATTTAAATACTTTTAAAGTTCTAGATTATTTTTAAATAAAAAGTATAATCCTTAAATTTATTTGTTAAAAATAACTTAATATCTTCTTATAAGTTTATATATATTTCTAAAAATTCTTCTTCTTTTTTAAAATATACTTTGACGATTCATTTATAACTTAATTTAATTACATATATTTTTACTTATTATTTTATTAAGTGTTTTCTTATAAAACTAAATAAATTAATATCGTAATTAACTCGCTCTTTAAGCTAATATAAAAAATATAATCCTTTTTATAACTCTTATAATTCTTCCTTAATTTCGTCTTTTTTAAAACCCGTTTTAAGTAACTTGTGTATATCGCAAAATACTAAAATATAACACATATAACCTTTAATAATTACTTAGTTATTTCTTTTAAAACTTAAATGAAAATAATAAGCTCTTAAATAACGTAACTATCGTGAGACGTTATTATAAATACATTTATTCTCTTTCGTATTATCACTTTCTAGTTTTTAAGAATAATAACTAGCTTTATCTTTAAAGCTTTTATGTATTTAATAAGCGTTATTAATATAAAAGCTTTAATATAATAATATATATTCTTTTTATAACTTTATCATTTTATTTTCATTAAAATAAAATGTTTCATTTTTTAGTTATTTAACCTTTTTTTAGTTTTAATCCAGGTTTTTTACTTAATAACTTATTAAGTTAATTAACATTATTTAAGTTTTAATAAACATTGTAACTATTATTTATATAAAACTTTTAATATAAATTATTATATTTACTTCTTTCTTAATATATTTTATATTTATTATTATTATAACAATTTTAATGTAATTCATTATAATTCGACTTAACTCCTAAGTCGTACCCTAGCTTATAAGTATTATACTTATATAATAATTCGCCTTCGTTACACCTTTACTTAACTTGTTTTAGCGTGAAGTACCCTAAATATGAGTAATTATACTTTAAGCAGTCTTTAAAGCCGTTTTAATAGCATTTATAACCTTTACATATTATAATAAATAAGTAATAATACCTTAAATAACGTTTATAAACTCCTCCTTTATAACTTTAATAAATATTATAACTTTTTTTATAAAAACTTCTTTATTTTTCTTTACCTTAATAGTAATAATAATAAATACTTAATTTACTTTTTTATTATCTTTAAAATAAACCCTTATTTTAAAAGTTTTTTTTCTCAAGTTAAGGAATTCCTTTTATTTTTAGTTTTTATTTTTTTAGGGTTTTAATACTTATTTTTATAATATATTTTTTTTTATAATTAAAATACTTAATAGTTAACTTATTTCGCGTTTTTTACTCCTTTTAAGCAACGTTAATTTTAATAAGGTTTAACTTAGTTTTAATACCTTTTCTTATTTTAACACCACTTTTATGATTTCCTTTTTTCTATTAATCACCGTTTCTTCGTTATACCATTTTTTTCTTTTTAAAGTATTATTCGAAGTTTTCGTTATTAATAATAATTACTATTATAACGTAATTATTAAACTTCTTTAAATTCCTTTTTTTATATAGGTTTATTTTATATAATTCATTCTTTATATAGTTTTTTAGTTTTTAATAAAACAAGTAATATAAGCTTTTAATAAGTAATTATAACTAGTTTACGAGTTTTTTTAAACTTAATAACGTAATTTAAAGCCTTTTTATCTTGTTATAATTTATAAAGTCGAACTTCGGTTTATTATTTAAGAATTAAGTTATTAAATATAAACCTAAGTTGTTTTTTAAATTCTTTATAATCCTTAAAAACCTTTTTTATGTCTTTTTAAGTGCTTAGTCCATTTTTTAAGTGATTTTTTAATACTAATTAAAACCAAGTTAAAACAATTTTAACAAGAAAATAAAATATCGTGAAAACTTTTTATTCTTTAATAATAATTCTTTTGGATTACTTAACTTATTATATTTACTAAGTATAATTAATTTAAAACCTTTTATATCGAGAGTTATTATGTTATTTTCGTTATTTAAGCTATTAAAGTCGCTATCGTTTAAAAATAGATTTAATTATTTATTTCTAAGAGATAAAGGTTATTTTACTTATTTATTTTCTTTTTTAAGTGCTTTTTTCTTCTCCTTTTCTTTTTCTTTAAACGATTCTTTTTATTAAGCTTTAAAAGTATCCTTTTAAGGCTCTTTTTTAATTATAACTATAATTAACTCTTATATTAATTCTTTTAAACCTTTTTATTATATAGTAAAAAAATTTAAAGCTTTCGTTTAAAAGCTTATTAACTATTATTTTTTTTTCTTTTTTTATTACTTTTTAGTTTTAAAGGGTATATTTATTTTAAAACGATTTAACTAAGAATCTCTTCTTTTAAATTAATATTAAACATTAATTAAAAAGCTATTAAAATGTAACGAACCTCCTTATATATTCTTAGTTAATTAACTTTATAAATAAATATATACTGGATTTTTCTTATTTTAAAAGTAATAATAAATTAAAGTTAATTCAAGAAATTTAGAATGTTTTGTTCGTTAAAGAGATTTCAAAGTACTCTTATTATAATATTAAAAAGTAACTATAATCTTAGATTAATAATTAAAGAACGAATAACTAAATACACGAAAAAATTCCAATTTATTTATACTTTATTCTTAGAGAAGTAATATCCCGCATTCTCTAACCTTCTCTATTACTCCATAAGGAGAGCCACAAAGAATCTTGCTTTAAGTCACGGGACCCAAGGGTCACGTGACCTCTACTGACCATCATCCCTGTTGGTTGTAACAATTTCCCATATAAAATCGACCTTTTTAAAAATTTATAACTTTACGCGTAAAAATCGTAAAAATCTCAAACCTTTTTTATTGGTTATATAATTATACGATTAAACTAAAACTAAAATCGAAAAAATTAATTTTAAAAGACGCGAAAAGAAAATGCGTAAAAACTAAAATTAAAACAAAACGTATAAACCTTTTTACGTATTTCTTTATACATTTCACTTTTATTTTTTTTTAATTTTACTTTTAATTAAACCTTATAATTATATAACTAAAAAAAGGTTTGAGATTTTTACGATTTTTACGTAAAAAGTTATAAATTTTTAAAAAAAGTCAATTTTATATAGGAAATCAAGTAGCTTACTCGTTTATGTGGCTTACTTACTTATAAGACACGTTAATAAATAAATAAAAGTACGTTTTATAAATTATTTTAATTTATATTTTTAAAAAGTATTTATATATTATTTTAAATAAAAATCGAAAAAAAACTTTAAACTTTTTATTTTATTTTATTAAATTATTAAATATTAATTAATAAGATTTTTTTATAATTAATATATTATTAATTTTTAATAATTTTTTAAAATAATTTTTATAATTAATTATTAAATCATTTTATTTTAAATAGTTTTTAAATAAATAAAAATAATAATAAAATAAAAAGGTTCGGAGTTTTTCCGATTTTTATTTAAAATAATACACGATTTTTAAAAAGGTGAAGAAAAAAAATGAGTTATAAGGTGCGTGTTATCGCTTGCGAAAAACATTAAAGTAGGTACTTTCTACGTACCAAGGCACAAAGGGTTTTTATGGTGCTCATTACGGGAAGGAATTTGATTGGTTACTAGTTTAGCTCGCGACTAGCCATCTTGACACCGCGACAGGAGTATATTTAGCGGAAGAACAATGATAAAATCAGGGTAGCGTCCGTGTCTATGTAGATCAGCTCTACTAGCTTCAAACCCAGAATACGCAAAACTTTTGCAGTCACTATGCATGTATTCACTCGATCGTGGGAGCAAGGAGAAGGAGGCTAGCGGTATTAATCTGGAGGTTTTCATCCTCCTTTTTTATATGTTCTTTTAATACAATAATTCGTGTGTATAATTCCTGTCACGGCAGCGCAGGGGGTGCAAGGCAATGTTTGATTTCCTGGTCTATTAACGATAATACTAAAGGTGAAGAAGAAAGGAAATCTAGAATGGTGGATAGGACCATTCGTACAGCTAAAATCATATGGGGGTCTCCCAGACCTATTATTCTTGACCCTTATTGATCTGTAGTGAATACAATTGCAGCTGGTGCTTATTTTCCTGTTGCTGCTGTTGCTGCCCAACCTAGCGTTGCCAAGCCGTAACCTGTAACCAAGATAACACGGCTTTGACCGCTAGAAAACTAGTAGTAATTCCAAAATTACAACTTATCGTACGTCAAACTCTGTCGAACAGCCAATGAGCTCACACAGCAAAATTTGCGTTTTAGTTTCCCTTGTTTCAGTTCGTCTTGTGGATACACGCACATTTGCATGATTGTAAGCGTACCTAGTGCTCTAACCCCCCCTCTTTGTCACGGCCACATAGCCCGTGCTTTATGATGTATCTAGTCCTAGGATAGTAGGCCTAGAGAGGAGGAGCTTTCCCTCTCCAGAGCAACAAGTAGCATACGTACTCGTACACTCTTTCGTCGTATCAGGAGAGCACCACGTCCCTACGATGGAGGCACATGTGGATCTTCCTCCCATGGGAAACCGCCACCCCCCTTGAATCCGCTAGCAGTGTTGGGCCCTCGACGATGGAAATCGTTTTGCAGACAGCATGCCTTTCGAACTTCGTTACGCAGCACTACTTTCCGTAGCTATAGAGTTCGAGCCGACATCGCGATGAATCCCAAGGACACCGTCCCCCCAAACAGAGTTCTTCCAGTTTGCAAGCCGACTGCTGGTAAGTGCTCGATCACCGCCGACGTCACACGGTGTAGAGACGACTGACGCTTCGCAAGAGGATAAACGTGTTGCAGCCGCCGACAACCAGGTGAAAGACTCTAAGCGTGCAGCCAATGTTCCCAAAATGGGATCGAAACGCGGCGCCACGAGGCCCCGAAATTAGTTCGACCGGCCGGGGCTACGGGAACTAGATGACACCGTTGTTAGTCAAATTAGTAAGTATGTCTTCAGAACTGCAACGGATAGGAAGAACCTATAGCTTACCCTTACCCTTGCCAAAGCCCAAGGGGATCGAATTGTTAGACGCCTGCTATCCAAGTTCGGGGAACGATCCAACCGCAATGGGAAATACCTGTGTTCTGGGTAGTCCAACTTCCTCTTCGTCCCGTGTATGGTATTCTGCGAAGGACTTTGGGGTCTTCCCTTCAACTTGGAGTCGATACGATGATGGATTTTATCTGTGTAGGCATGACTAGACATGCCAGTGCATACTAGAATCTGAAAAGGGTTCTGGGGGGGTAGTGTTAACATAGGAGAAATGACATAACTTCTCTACAGTTTTCTCCGATCCACTATTATATCGCCGTCCTTGACACTTGAAGTGGCCGTTGTAGGTGTACAATCTAGTATGGTACCATCATCAGGACACTGGTGAAGTTTCAATTGGGGAACACCCTTATCTTGGAGCATCAAAGATCTCAACCGAGATTGATTCTGGAATCTGAACAAAGTTAGGAACGCTATACAACTGATTATGGCATTAAGGAAGGGGACGGACTGGTCTTGTAGTGATGAAAGACGGAAAACTATGATGCATACTGTGAAATGGATGGAAAGGATGTGGAAGGGAGAAGAAATTTTCCAGGAGCCTTATGTTCATCGGAAGACTAGCTGCTTACAATTTTCGTGGCGCCGGGGATTACATATAGCTGCCGGTGAAGTCCTACGGTAAGACTTACCTAGTGATACCTAGTGATACTCTTCAAGGCTTACTGTAGTGCAAATATATGCGCCTTTGAAACGTGGCTGATCGTGGGTAGTATTCATGTCTCGGAAGGCTTACCAAAAGTGTTGGTAAACGGCAGCCTCGACAATACAAACAATATCTCGGTATCAACTATCTGACTAGAGAATAAATATTCAGGCGTTGGTTGTCTTCTAATAACGACCCTGGCTGTTTTGGTTGTTGGTAAGAAGACATGTTGCTCGCTCATCTTGACATAAGGACTGTTAGGAACCAGTTATGATTACGCAAGCCTATAGCTGCTATGAACTTGGGTGAAACAGTCTAAGGAGGTCGCTTGCTTAAGGATGAACATTTAGAAGTCCATGAAATACCACTCCGGACATCCCCACAAGCTTAATACTCGCTCAGAACTTTTGTCTTAACATACTAAGTCTCGGAATCCATTCTATTCATACCATATGTCAGCATTGTTTACCTCGACGACTAGATTGAAGTGCCGCTGGAGTAATTTAGCCCAGGAAGCCAGTAAATACCGTGGTGCTCATAGTCAGAATGACGAGTAATTTAATGCGTAGTCTTGATGGCACATAAGTCTTTAGAGGTAAATTCGCCAGATAAAAACATCACTATGGAACGGTTGATCAAAATACGAGTTTTGAAGAATTTCCCCTCTTCAACCTTCGCGACGATAACAGAACAGAAGGGGAAGGAGGAGACAGAGATAAGAAAGCAATAAGAAAATATGTGCATATATTAATATTAATTGTTAGTACCTTATATTGATTCAATCTACCTAGGTAAACAACTTTCTTATTCACACCAACCCACAAAGCTAGCTAGCCCTTGAACTAATTTGATAAAAGAACAATTGACACTCCGTAATCTAGTGCTGTTTAATGATAACGATTGACTAACATCCATTTTCCATGAAGGCCGCGATGTATTTCGACGCAAATGGTTTAGGGTACAATCAGGAACCCTTACACCCCCGCCTGTTCACTGCGAGTACAGGAGAGTTTTAGTATTTCGAGCTCTCCCCTCCAATCCGCTTGGCTACGGCATAGCTTTATCTTACCAGAAGCTATCTCTATACAACCCCGCAACCCATACCTCAGGAGAGTTCATGTTCATCTGAAGTGATAATTGCACATGCACATTGTTATCTCGTAATTACGATGGCCGAGATCAAGACGTTTCACTTGGGCGACTTCGTCCTCAAGTCGGGGGTAACAATCCCCAATGCGTACATCGCCTACAAGACCTTCGGTAACCCCACCAATCCGGTGATTGTGTATCCTACATGGTATAGCGGACTAATTTCCGACAATGAGTGGCTGATCGGCGACGATATGACTCTGAGTCCCAAGACATATCTCATCATCGTCCCCGCACTATTCGGCAATGGGCAATCGAAAAGCCCCTCAAATAGTCCGGAGCTGCGGCCATTCCCGGACGTCACATTCTTTGACAATGTGACTGCGCAGTATCGCCTCGTAACGGAGGGTCTAGGCATCAAGCATGTAAGATGTGTCCTAGGCTGGAGCATGGGTAGGTCAGCCCCTCGCATCTAGTGTTGGATTTTATCATAATCTGATAGTAGAGAATTTAAGGAGCTGGGCAGACATACCAGTGGGTCACTCAGTATCCAGACTTCGTGGACCTAGCCGTGCCGTTTTGTGGGAGCGCCAGAACTAGCTTGCACAACCAAGTCTTCCTTGAAGGCGTCAAGAGCGCGCTCCTAGCAGCCAAAGGGGCAAGTTCGGCCGGTAGCTGCCAGGGCGAAACGACTCCCGCTTCACAGTATCGAGGCTGGACGGCCGAAGAACGTGAGAATGGACTCAAAGCTCTTGGCCGTGTGTATGCAGGCTGGGGATTTAGCCAAGCCTTTTACCGTGAGAGACTATATGAGACATATCTCGGCTACAAAGACCTCGAAGACTTCATGGTCAAGTTCTGGGAGGGTTGGGCGACATCTAAAGGTGCGTTGGACTCACGTTGAGATGGATCGAATGGCTGGGCTTACGCTGTTGGTTAGACCCGGAGAATATGTTGACGATGCTGCATACATGGCAAGCCGGCGACGTCTCGGACCAGACGCCTTATAATAAAGGTAAGTATACGTACCTATACAGCCACTCCTATTAGTGACAAAAAAGGCTGAACAGACATAGATTTCGAGTTGGCGATGAGGAGCATCAAGGCCAAGATGCTCGTTCTTCCCTCTAAGACGGACCTGTATTTCCCGCCCGAGGATTCCGTGTACGAAGTTCAAAACATGTCTCCGGGAACCGGCAAGTGTGTTGCGTTCCCATCAATTTGGGGCCATTGGTGAGATTGTTTCCGTTCTCTACAGATATGATTCTAGCTGCTGACGATTTGTAGGGCCGGTGGTCCCGGGCAGAGCAAAGAAGACGTGAAGTGGCTCGACGACAAATTGAAAATGTTCCTCGGGTATAATTAACGCATTCATGCAATACACCTCGGTTTATTATCTTATATTTTTGCTCGCTACTATAACCTCCTACTAAGTAGACGTTAGAGGGGAGGTATATTTCTACTCGGGTTTACCAAATAATGCACAGAATTCTGTTAAATATGTCGATTCTACTTGATTTTAATTTGTGAACTTCGAATGTAGTAGTAATCTAGCTAGTAGACCGTATGCACTACACTGAATAGGCACCAGATACTGATCCAGGGTGATGTGGAATAGGTATGGATTGTTCCGTGACAGCTAAGTGTCTCTCTATATGAACCTACAGTAATATATATTGTGATACCACAACATCATCATAAACCAGCCCCAATAGCTCGCGGAGAAGGGGAGACAGAACTTAAAAACCTAATTCAGCTCAATTACATAAAGTAGAAACCTACTTACACTAATAGCAAATGGTTTATATGCATTTAGTAGGTAGACATACGGAAACCAGGATTACTACTGTCAGGTTTTCCGTTGAAGTTTTTTAATCACACCTGGATCATATCCAGTTCATAACGAGACGATTGCTACCCCAGGTGAGGCATGTCACCAACCAGGACCGGGGATCGACTATCAGTCGACGCACAGAGCAAGAAACATCACTCTTCCACGCCGATATCTCACGGATCGGTAGTTCTTAGCGGTCATAGGAAAGGTTCAAATTCCCGCGTCCACCTTTAGAAGATTCAAACATTCTATCGCGGACTATATAAGGGCTAATTTCTAGAAGGGCAATTAGCGTTCGCTTTTGCCACACATTCACTAGGGGAAAAAAAAAAAGAGTCTAGGACCTCTTCATACGTTGGTAAGTTGGTCTGAATATTAAGAAAAATTGCTATTGGCTGACATTTCTAGATAGTCTAGAGTATGTACGGTATATCTTGAGCTGTATAGAGTATTCCACCATGAAGCAAGGCTGTTAGCTTTATCAAGAGCGGTTTTACACATTTTCAGTACGTTATTAGCACATCTATTTACCCCCCTTTATGCTATGCTACAGATAATAGACATGATACGATAGATTTTAAAGTGTCACCCAGGAGACATATAGGGGAATTTTCAATTGAAAGTGAACATATGAGTTCATAACGTGACTATAATTTCTCGTACACAGATGAGCGAATTGGATTGGGCCATTACATTCAAATATAAATTATGCCACGCTTTGTCTTCTCCGTGACTTGTTTATTACCCAAGAAAGGTGACGGGAAAGGGTTAACAGGAGCAAAAGGAGTCGGGGAACCTTGAAGCTATCAACCTCCACGCAGGACGGCCCATTAGCGAGGCGAATCTAAAAAAAATTTGATGATGCAGACCCCCAAACCGCTATACATGTAAACCCATCACTTGACATCATGTCACGATCTTCCGCTAGAAATACGCCTCGCAGCCGCTATTCGAGCAAGTTCCCCTGCTCCGCACCGCGGCGGCGAAGCCGGCCGCAGAACTCCGCGACGACGGGATAGTAATGTAGAGCCCGCAGCTGTTCGTTGCGTCGCTGAAGCTGTAGGCCAGGCAGTTCAGGTACATGTCGCACCGCGTCTGGCAGGCCGCGAGGTCCGGCGCGGTCTGCGAGACGGTGGGGCCCACGCCGAAGTTGCTGTCGCAGGACACCGAGTACGAGCAGCTGCATGTGTTCGATGCGGCGCTCGGGCCGGAAGCGCACCAAGCCTGGACAGTGGCCGTCGCTGTGGATGTGGTTGTTGTCGTGGTCGTTGCTGTGACGGTGATGGTCTGAGTGGGCATTTCCGTGACGGTTTCTACGTTGGTGATGGAGGCCGTGGTGCTTGCTGGGATTCAGGGTTAGCAATGAGTGGGTTGATGAGAAGTGAAAGTATTTTGAGCGCTTGGATCGCTTTGATACTTATGAATGCATTTGCGTTATGGGCTATGAAGATAAATTGTCCGAGCGATGAGATTGATGGTTTACTTACGAGTGACTGTTTCAGTGACTGTTGGAGTGACGGTCGAAGTGTCTATAGGCGTAGTTGCGACGCTTGTCAATGGCGTCGTGATGAAAGTGGCACTTGGAGTCGTCGTCTTAAATATAGTTAGTTAGTCTCTCACTTTTCATTAAAATGTAGGGGCCACTGAAACCTACTACTGTTGTAGTCTCGGGTGTCTCGATACAGCTGCAGACGGTACTTATTACGGGCTTTGCCGTCTTAGTAAGTGATGAGAATATCGAGCAAAGAACATCGTCGGGTCCGCAGTCGCCAACAGGAGCAGCAGATTTCAGAGCAGTAGTATTAGATGTCAGAGTAGTAGATGTAAAAGAAGTAGGTTCCAGTGAGGTAGTTGTCAGTGAAGTAGGTGTCAGGAAAGTAGTTGGGAGGGAAGTAGCGTTTATAGTGGTGCTTGAAATAGACTTGTGATGACACTTCTTTTTGCCGGTATTATATGCTTTTGTCGTCGATGTCGTCGCAACTGGATACCCGGTGCTAGTGTCTCTCTTCTCTGGTGATTGAGCACCGGCAGTCACTGTTTCAGTGGTGAAAAGCGTGGATATTTCCGTAAGGGTAGTCATCGTGAAACTTGTCGTAACTGGCGCTGTTTCCGTGACTACTGTGTCAATGATCGTTGTAGTAGTCACGGTGTCGAGGGACGTAATGGCGGTTATGGGAGCAGCAGTTACAGTATTTGTCAAGGCAGAATCCGTGATGGTAATGCTGAGCGTCCAGTTTGCTGTTATTGTCCTGGTTGTTGTCGGGGCCGTTAAGGTTCTGTGTGTTGATATCAGTCAAAGTCGAGTTGCAAAGCCACACTTCGATGGTTGCGTATAGATTCTAGAGAAATTGGCAGATGCACTCCTATACATATTTCATTTACTTACAAAGTTACAGGAGCTACTGGGTAAAGTTTTGAGCAATATGACTCTGCTGGAGCGTAAGCAGATAGGTCTAGGAAAGGTTCATATACAGAATTAGAGCATATTATAGAGGAATTTGGGGAAGAATTAGTAGCAGCAGCAACTAATGAAGTGCTGAGGCCGAGTAAAACGAATGGGAGCCACATTTTGAGGCAAAAAAGAATGTGAAAAGTGAGGGCCGAATAATGACAATGGTAAAGAGCGACGGTGACTGAATGTCGAACGAGTGTAAAAGGTAAAGGTCCAATATGAAGGATATACAGCGCTGGAGACATGTTTAAGATATACACGTGCGAAATCTAGACCAATATTCCATGGGCACATAAAAACATGCCACCTCAATATCGATTGTGCTAGCAAGCAGTCTAGACCTTACTGGCCACGACAGAGCCCTCCTCTAGTTGAAGTTCGGAATGGGGCAGGCTGAATAGTCAAGCGCAAGGCATCCACGGGAGCTACTTTAGCAGCTTGCAATTTCCACTGGTGTGCTCACTATTTACGAGAAAATTGCAGGTTAAAAGGGAAATTGTTACAAAAGTTACGCTAGCACTATTACTGCTTTAAGTAGTATTTTACTTTACATATGACTACGACACACGAGCACGGCTCTTGCACTACTTGTACCTAAATAGAGCGTATATATGTTTAACTATCAAGAGGGAAAGAAAGAAAGGGCACCCTGCTTAGCGTATCTCACAACTACCTATATACATCTAAAGGAGGAGATTGATAGTCACGCTGGCAATGTATCAACGAAGCTTTAGCCGGGCGCCGCTATGTCTTTAACTACGGGGCGGCAACAGGCCACGCACGTGCTGATGCCCGCGCTAGAAGCCTTAACCCCGGGAGGTAACGCGTACCTGAACGAGGGCGATCTACACCACCAGCCTTACTTTCAGCAGGCTCTCTACGGTAGCAGCTCCGCTCAGCTGAACGAGATAAAGGAGAGATATAGCCCCCACAATCTCTTCTACGGCTCTATCATTGTCGGTAGTGAAAACTGGCGAGTAGGATATGACAGCAGACTGCCGGGCAACTACACGCGTGTAGAATTCGTAAGGAAGGGTAGTACCAGATGAATACATATAGTACTAACAATATATACTAAGTAGGTACTTAAGTAACTATCTATGTAAAGCTGCACGCGTGCAACTGATACATCACCTAGCTAATATAAACCAGAACGCCATTATCATTCGTCACATATATAATTAGCAGCCCCTTGCACTACGAACCCGAAAAAAAATTTAAAAAATACTTAAAAAATACTTAAAAAAGAAAAACCTGGCACTTATGTCGGGTATAAGCGTAATGGCTTCTATTTCTCCGACGCGCAAGTAAGGGAGCTCACTCCCTCGCTCAAGTTAAACAATGACAACGAAGTTCCTACGGTGCACGCCGGTCTTCCATGTCATGATCTCCAGTCGCCAGGGTATATATCGTATGTAGCAGCGCTCTTGCAGATTTGGTAAACATAAACAAACACACATAACCCCGGGATATTCCTATCCAATGGAAGTAAGTAATTAGCAAAGAACTGATTTTGTATGGCAAGGTCCTGTACTCAAACTTTGCCCCAGAGCCTAAAGAGGAGATCATACGACATTCTCTATATTTAAACACTAGTCATAATTCTTAGCTTACAACCAAAGTCTTTTAAGTGTTTTTCCCGTGTAGATAGCTCAAGTAGCCTCCTAATCTACTGCACTTTTTGTGGGAGACGACTGCAGATGTGTTACAATGCCCTGTACTTCATCCTCGTCCACTTCTTCACCGGAATCCCCAGATAAACATGCGGAGTGGACGATTGTACGATGGTCTTCCGTTCCCAGCTCAAGTCTCTCCACCAACTCACCGATGTTGGTCTTTCTCACTCCACCGCCTATAATGATTTCAATGCCAAGCTCCTCTGCTTTCCTTATGATACTCCGCAAGGTGGTCACGTTCTGTATGGCCTTGCCCAAGCCGCCAGATGTGAGGATTGCGTTGAACCCACATACAGATAGGTCGTCCAGGGCTTTGTCCCACGAGTTGTGTTCTGACAATACAGTGCTATCCTCACTACTGCTAACGATCTCGTCAAAGGCTCGATGAAAGACGGCTTTGAAGGGGCGACAAGCCTTAACGAGGTGAGTGCACCTCTCCACGTCAACCCAGCATCTCGGCGTGTGGGTGCTTGCCTCTTGTTGGCCTAACTGTGTATGTTTTCTCTGCTGCACATTGCCAAAGTTTGATGCCGTCTCAATAGGTTTATCCTGTAAATGTGTACTGATGGCTTCCTTTAGGATCCCAAACACGAACCCATCACCTCTTTCTTCCCTCAGCAGTCCTGACTTCTTGAATTGATGGATGTCTCTTGCCATCTGCAGAAACTCCTCCTTGTGGTAGATAAAATCACGCTCTCTGGATGGGGGTCCCCGTGGCCTGATCATAATCCGTAACGGAACATCCAGATCGGCAACACACTCCAGATCTGCCAACGATGGCGTCAGCCCACCAGCGGCATATGATCCAGCTGCGTTGAGCTCTACACACGATGCACCGAGGTATACTGCTCTCTTTGCCGCGCTCGGCCCAAACACGGGGACCTCCAAGCCAACTCTTGCCATGGTTCCAAATTCCAGGATTGAGTTTGTTGAGCACTGCACTTCGTTCTTAGCTTCCTCAGGGGCCCGGCACCACCTATTTGCTCATCGAGAGTGCACAAGTGCTTCTTGTGGGTGCTTTGAAATTTCCAAGGGACATGTCTTGCCAGGGTCAATTCAGAAAGTTGCTGTTACGGCGAGTTGCTGTTGGCATATTACCTAGTGTTGAGAACGAAAGTTGCATCTTGTCGCGACAAGCGCCGAGAGACAGCCACAATACAGCAAATATGGCACGTGCCAGGGGGCTTGAGTCTTAACCAATCAAATTCACGATCGTTTAGGTCCATATCAATACAGAGTACTTGCTGATAATGATAGCGATAACATTAACACCCTGGAGGTGCATTTAGTCAAAAGGGAGTTCAGCATGATTATTCATGAACAAAGCTGTTCGATCATCGCGACATGCAAAGACAGACATTAGGAAACAATGGTTCACCAGGTTCAATAGTTCGAGGACACGGGTGGGCTCAGGAAAATCTCGCGATTCAATCTGAAAAACATTCACTTCGATCCCACAGGGGAAAAAAAAAACAGTACACTCACGCAGATGAGATCACAATCGCCGGGGATGCAGGGATGATATTATGCTCTGATGATATTTATGGTCCATGATGGGACTGATGGGTAAATCAACGATAATGCCGAATTCTGCAGTGGTTATGATGAGATGTGTCGCCGACGCCAGGAGCCGACAAATGAAGTTCTAGGTGTTCCCCCCCTTAATGTGCGAAATCAACGAATAAATATGCTTTCTTCAAATCTCAAGTATCAAGCGACTAGAGATATCAGTATGACTAGAGGAGGAGAGGGGAGGTTGGCTGAGGAGAAGGGAGCTACGCTAGCCGCGAATCTCGCCCTCCTCGAGCTCGGGGTCATCGTCCTCGACGAACAGCGATTCGTCGTCGTGGCGCCCGGAGTTGGTGGAGAAGACTCCGGTGCCAGGCAAGGTGCCGGTGTTTCGGGAGATAGTTCGGATAACGATCGGTGCGTTGAAGTCTGGGACCGGAGTGGAGACAGGCCCGCCGGGGCCCCGAATAGCACCGGCTGCGGCGTTGGTGGCTGCGGCTACTGCATCCACAGGAGCAGCATCAGAGCAACCAGCAGTGCTGGTAGTCTCTGCAATGCCATCCTTGCGGGAGGAAGAGCCGGACATGTATCTGGATAGTTTCCCTATGTCCGGGGGCTGACGATGCGGACCTGGTTGTGCACTGGAATTAATATGGCAAGAACACGGAACGAAAGAAGAAGAAGAAAAAAAGAGCAATTACGTACCGAGCTTCTTCAGGTATTCGTACACGTAGACGACGGCATGGGGGGACTTCCGCTGGCTCTCAATATTCTGGAAGTAGTGCTCGACTGTTCGGCGAATTTTGTTAGTAACGAACCACACGATGGGTGGGTGGTGAGAGGGAGATTGAAGGTCAGGTCAGGTCAGGTCTTACACAGCATGGTCCCGGTGTAATCGCGGCGGGCATGCTCTCCCATCGCACGCTGCATGTCCTTGGCAAGTTGGTCCCAGGACTTCTCGGCCTTCGCACGATCGATTCCAGCTCGCTTGGGGGAGTTGGCCACGGCGGTGCGCCAAAAGTACTTCTCCTCGCGATCGGACCAGACTTTTCCAACCATGTTGCCGGTAGGGGAGGTAAAATGGTGGATGTGCTTGATAGGGCGTCAGGAATGCTACCGTAAGTGCGTGGGCTTCCGCTTCGCTATCAGATTAACGATGATGGATCGAGTTGGTCGAGTTAGGTGTGCGTCTGTGTGTGTGTGTGTGTTGTGGTAAAAGTGG
Organism: Biscogniauxia marginata; assembly: GCA_022695795.1. Classification (NCBI taxonomy): domain Eukaryota; kingdom Fungi; phylum Ascomycota; class Sordariomycetes; order Xylariales; family Xylariaceae; genus Biscogniauxia; species Biscogniauxia marginata. The sequence goes on along the minus strand of MU404058.1, from coordinate 187,978 downwards.
GAAGGAAATATTTCCAGAGGCCTCGCTCCTCGGTCTTTTATGTTTTCTGTGCCTGCCTCGTATGAACTCACAGGGTCGAGTTCTAGTCTACAACAGGCCATACAAAGCGACTGTACCGTTAGTGAATTCAGCATTGTGCCAGGGCCTTTTCAGATGAACATGATTCATCGCTAGATAGGAGAACACTAGCTCCCAAAACAGCACCTACTCATAGATTCCTGCCAACAAGCATGTCGATAAGGAATTCAATAACAAATCTCCGTCCCCTCGTTACCGATATCCAATCCGTATTCCTCTTTCCGAAGTCTATCGTAGTTATTTATCCACAACCCGCGAGCAAAATAATCATAGGCCCTGATCCAGAACACAAATTAGAACCAGTCGTAATCATGTGCTTCAAATTAATGGTCAATGCAATAGGTGGCAGAAGAATATTCCTAGGTCTCGACTTAATATGATAAGTGCCTACCTGGCATACAACAAAAAAAGGGGTAGGACTAGCATTATTCTACGACTAAGTCTAGGTTACATATCTACAGAGCTTTCATTGCAGCGAGAACCTCAGTTATACAAGTTACGTATGATGGTATTATAGCTGTAATACGGTCGTAGGTGTTTGTCCCCCTTTCTCGCTTACATGCTACAGCATGCCTGCCTTTACAAGTCTTCCATGTTTAATGTAGAGTTTGGTGTTAAGGCGATGGGATAACTCGCGATTAGATTCCTGTGAGGCTGTGGTTTTATAGATTAACATGGTTATATTTCAGAAGTAATAGTAAAATATCTTCCGAATAATATATAGACGCTACTGCTAGTAATCTACGTCCTACATATGCCCACCTGTAATTTTCTAGAAAAATAATCTTCATTAATCCACGTTTCTAAATCTGAATGTTGTTTCAACGTAAACCATTATATTTGATCTTCGAAATAAGAAGGATTTAACGTATAAAAATCGTTGAATATTGAGGCTCAGCTAAACGGTACGGAGTCCATATCTGGAAGTAGCATGTAGGCAGTCGCAAACATTCGATTCTATTCACTGGGTAGGCGACCCCAGCTCCTGCGATATCGGCCATTCGTGAATTCATCAAATTGTGCTCTTACCAAACGTATATGAGGGCAGTGACACAATATTCACTAACCCTCGTAGGGGATAATGTAAGGAATTTAATTCACTTAGCTCATTTTTCTTGATTCCATTGTAAGTGTTTTATTCCATGGAGTACCGTAAGAAATGTCACCAGCATTTTACCTAGCTATTCGAAGGGACTTTTGGGGTCAGGAGCCCGAACACCGCGGGCCATCAAGAACGGTCCAAGCCGTTGCTCAAATTTCGAAAACTGCACCTGATTAGCATATGACTTGTCTTCCAAACGATCATGGAGACATACTATACTCTTCTCATTTAAGGGCCTGACTCCGTCCTTAATCCATATTCCCCAGCTTCCCATCATGTTGGCCAACATCATGTCCGTCATTAGACGATCCCCGATAATGACAACTTCATCTGGATGGGTAACTCCTGTTTCGGGGTGGTTCCTAAAGTGAGCCATGATCTCGCCCCTGCAACCAGGTTTCTTTACGACATGGGCTAGCACCGAAACTCCGGTAACCGACTCCAGCTCCTTCGCCAACCTTCCATCACGATCATATGTTGTCGCACCCGCCGTGTTCGAAACAATCAGCAGACTGTGGCCCGGGTATTCTCTCCGGAGTTGCTGGAAGCGCTTCTATGTAATAGTCAGTGGGTGGCATACATGGCAGCAGTGCCTCGATGACTCTCTACATACTACATAGGCCGGGTATATCTCATTAGTATCGGGGTATGCAAAACAATCATCCTTGTCAAGCACTACGGCTTTTATGTCCGATTTTCTCCCCCGACCTTCGAAGGCTTTCCCGAGAGGACTCGGGAGATCAGCGAAGGTTGGTACAGTGGCGTGGGGAAGACATAAGGAAGGCTTTGCTAGTAACCTGAAGACGTTGAAAAAGCCTGACAGATTGAGGTTCATGGCGACTAGTAGCAGAACGCCGCCCTGTTGAATCGGGGTCAAGACTAAATGCACATTCTGCCAAAGGCGAATGTCAAAGGGAAGTTGTAAGGTGAAGGTATCAGTTTGATGTAGGCAGGGTTATGTGGTTTGTCAAGAACAGTAGTGGCTAATATTGTGCTTACAGGGGCCCCTCAGCTGTTCTAGGTTGTTCTTCAGGCGGCGCTGGAAGGACTTTCAGCAGGGGTCACAAGGCTAATCTGGCGCTAACAAAACAGCGGGGACTCCCGGAGTCTTGGGAATTTATTCCGTAACGCGACGCGACTCCAAAAGAAGCCGTGACGTCGATCTCAGCTTTTTTACACCTACCAATTCCTCACATTCGAATTGAAATTCAATTGTTCGGTTTCCACCTTCCCGACTTACTCTGTTCTTTGCAATGACCCAGTCCACTACAAAGACCTTTTAATAGCACAGAAAAAATGGTACGAACTAAGAAGTCTCAGCCCGAGGCAGCTGAACCCAAACTCCGGACCTCATCGCGAAAACGAGGCCGCAGCGAGCCGGAGGAACCTCCCGAAGGCACTCCCTCTAAAAGGCGAAATAGTCGCTCTGACCGTAATGGTTTAGCAAAAGGGCAGCATTCTGACTACGACTTCCCCTCTGACGGCGACGATACCCCTGCAGATACAGAGATGAAGGGGACGCCGAGGAAACAGGGGAAGCAGTCTGTAGTAGGAACGCCGATTGGCCTGGCTGAAGCTTCGACGCCCCAAAGCCGCAAAGGAAAGGTCAGTAGCTGGGTTACGCCATCGAAGACCAATGGAACCGCTATAAACGGGGAGACACCGCGCTGGAAGCGCAATGACCGCTCAGCCAGGAAGAAGAGCGCGAGAGCTCTGATCGAGAGGGTCGTGGGTGGAGAGTCGAGCGACGAGGAGGTAGATGAGGATATCGCCCGAGAAATCTACGAATCTAGCGAAGAAGAGGACGAGGACGAGGACGAGCAGGGTGCGCCCAGGGCCGACGAGGGCGCAGGTGGTTTACCCGACGAAGGAGCAACACCGTCGAAAAGGCCTCGCGGGTGCCCGCCGAAGAAAGGGGGCAAGGTGATACGAAAGAAATCGCCAACACCACCGCGAGATCTCCCACCCCACGAACTCTACTTTGCCCAGAACAAACCCGGCAGAGCGAAGACATCGAACAATACCCTCGCCTCCCTCAAGCTTCTGACTCACGACGAATACTTCTCGCTGCTGCGAGACTACAAAGACCCACACGAGGAGGATATCGAGTTTCTACAGTCGCTTCATGCCGAGTCCTTCTCGCAGTGGGCCTTCGAGCTGTCTCAGGGATTTAGTGTCTGTCTCTACGGATATGGATCAAAGCGAGCCCTCCTACACAAATTCGCGACGCATGTTTACGGCATGTCGCCTGATCGTAATGCGAATAAAATTGTAATCGTCAATGGCTATGTACGGACGAGTTCTGTGCGCGAGATTCTGGGAACTGTCGCGGGCGCAGTGGACCCTTCCCATACACTGCCAACAGGCGGTCCTACGGTCCTGCTTGACAGCGTCAAGACTCTGCTCTCCTCTCATGAAATAACTATTACCATCGTCTTAAACTCGATCGATGCCGCACCCCTGCGGAAACCCGGCATACAGCCAACACTAGCCCAACTGGCGGCCCACCCGCAAGTCCAACTGGTCTGCTCAACTGATACGCCTGATTTCCCCTTAATGTGGGACAGCGGCTTACGATCTTCATTCAACTTTGCTTTCCACGACTGTACGACATATGCACCCTTCGACACGGAGCTGGAGGTTGTAGATGACGTCCATGAACTGCTTGGGCGCAAAACCAGGCGTGTGGGCGGGAAAGAAGGTGTCACATATGTCCTGCGCAGTTTGCCGGAGAATGCCAAAAACTTGTTTCGTCTGCTTGTTGGGGAGGTTCTGTCGGCAATCGACGACGAAGGCGTGTCTGGTGAGAATCCCGGGGTGGAATATCGCATGCTGTACAACAGGGCGGTCGAGGAGTTTATCTGCAGCTCGGAGATGGCCTTCCGAACGCTGCTGAAAGAGTAAGTTTGTCGCTATGGAAGCTTGAGACCCCCCTTTACCACCCATTAAGGTGACCGTGCTAACAATTCTGCCAGATTCCACGATCACCAGATGATCACCAGTCGCAAGGACGTGCTGGGTACAGAGCTGCTAAGTGTGCCCTTCCACAAAGAAGAGCTCGAGGCGATCCTCGAAGATCTCATGTCATGATGGCAGAGCGAATGGACCACGGAATAATGGGTATTGCATAACAGATAGACACAGCATAGCATATCGGGGAAAATATTTTAGCGTTCGAACGATTGCATATGATACCATTTTGAGAATATATCAATCAATTACTGGTCCATCGTTTCGACCTCGCGCTTGCCAACCACACTCTCCATCTGGGGATTGTCAACCTCCTTCATCAGTTCGCTCTTGCCGTCCAGCCCCGTCCACTTGGGCTTCCCGTCCGGGAGGTCCACGACCCGCTGGCTGTAGAAGATGTGACATCTATGCACCGAGGATAATAGTTAAGCCGACTGTCCACAGCTCGGAAACTACGTACTTACATTACAGCCCATATACATGTGTGCGCAAATCTAACACATATGGGGTTGGGGGGAAAGAGAGAGAGAGAGAGAGAGAGAAAAGGGGGGGGAGGGGGAGGAACTTACTGCGGATCAAAGTACTTCTTGCTCTCGGCGTCGCCGAACTCGATGATGGCCGGGAACATGAGCACCATCCTGCGCCCCTCGTCCATGATGGGCGCGCGGCACGACGCGCAGCTCACCTTGGCCGGCAGCTCGTAGCGCGCCGCCCGCGTCCCGGCGTGGTAGAAGGCCAGCCCCTCGGCCCCGTTCTCGAAGTGCAGGTCCCGCTTCTCGAAGATGGCGGCCCATTGGAAGGGTGCGCCTGTGGGGGATTTGTAAGAAGAGGGATGGACGTATGTATGTATGTATGTTTTAGTTTGGGGGAAAGGGTTGGGCAGAGGATGGGGGGAAGGGGGGTAGGGGGAAGGGGGTGAAAGGGGGAACGCACCGTGTAGCGACTGGCAGTCGACGCAGTGGCAGAACTTGGAGGCGAGCGGCCGGTCCCGGCTCAGCCAGTACCTGACGCGGCCGCAGTGGCAGCGCGCCGTGTACTTCTTCTCGAACTGGGCGCTGGTGTCCGTCGTGCGGTACGGGGGTCGGTTCTTCCAGTCGTCGACGCCGTTGCTGTTGCTGTTGGTGTTGCTGTCGTTGTCGTTGTTTTCGCCGTCGGTGACTGCGACCGGCACTGCGGACGCCGCCGTCTCGTAGTGGAGAGTAGGCAGTGCCATCTGTTTGTTATCGGCGGTGGTGATGCTTAGGTGATGTCGTAATGGGTGATGCTGGGTTGTTGTGGTGCTCCGAGTTGGTGGGGTGAGAACGAGTAAGGGTGATGAATACTGATATTAAGAATGTAAATGGTTGCTGGTATTATCATACGACGCCGGGTGATGACGTCGGGGACTGGGTTGTGAGTATAGTCCTGGCGAGTGCGATTTGTGATCTTGACATTACTCTCTATGTTGTTCCTATTTCTGGAGTTTTATATATGCATAATTTCGAATAGCTGTTTCAAATGACATAAATATCTTCGTCGTCTAGAGCGTGATCTATTTGGTTAGTTGCCCTGAAACTTAATCGATCACTTGCATCATAATCCATCGGCGTTTACTACATAATCTAAAGATCCCCAGTTTCATTGTGGCCTTGGCAGACGATTGCAGGAAGGTTCCTATGACGCCGAGGACGAGACTTTTGTACATACAACTTGTGTTAGAGGGCCTGTACCTAAATGGAGTAATTAATTGAATTAACAAACAGTACATAGTAGTAGCTAACCTCTCTCTTACTTCATCTATTGAGTGTTACGATACCCCACCTTCCTCTCTATAGTGAAGGTAGGTACATTCTCCAAGAAAGATGAAAGCATACCTACCTAAGCTACAATAAAATATTTACGTAGGGGGTTTAAACTCATGGAAACAACCCGAACATGGAACTGCCTAATGACGCACGAAAAGATCTACACTAAGACGGAGCTCTAGCTCGCAAAAGCTCCGACAGGGTAGAACTCCACCTACGTAACAAGCTTCAACTCGACCTGCCTCACTAATCCAATCTTTTCATGTCCACCTCGCACTCATTCATAGCACAAGCAACACAAGAAATATATCGCATTATCTATACATGCACACAACTTACTTACCTTAGTACCTACCTACTCAATAAGGGAGGGCCCTCGTCTCATACAATTGCACCCAGCCGAGCTATATAGGTACCCATACAACTACCTCTTATCGCACGTGGAAAATAATCCCTTAACATACTGCTTCTTCTCCCCCCTCTTCTCCGCGGAGCATCCCACTGCGGTCGACAGTCATATGCGACAAGAACGGAGATAAGAAAAAAAACCCCCAAGGAATGCCAGGTCCAACCCGCAGCCCGCTCGACACCGCCGACGCCCAGGAGGCCCAGCGCGAGGCCGTGCGGGGCGCCGCCGTGGGAGCCGCCAAATGGGGCGCGGCGTCGGCGGTCCTGGCGGGCGTCGGGCACGTCATGTCGCCCGTGTACCGGGGTCTGACGATCCAGTTCAAGGTGTAAGTCTTACTACCTTCCTTCCACTCCTCTTTTTTTTTTTTTCTCTTCTCCCCCCTTTTTTCTTTCTTCAGGTCCGCTTAGTAGTTAGCTCCCATAGTTTCTTGACTTTTGTAAATATATATCTATTTGTGAGGATCCGGTTTTCAAACCCGAGAAAGAGGAGGATGAAGACGAGAAGGAGCAGGAGGGGGAGAAGGATTTGTTTAAAAGTGACAGATAAACGGTCAGGGGTTCTAGAACCCCTCCCCTGAAACTCGCTTTCCAATTTGACTTATCAATCAGCCTCTCCCAGAGGGCAGGACTTAATTCCTAGCTGACGGGAATACATAAATTCACAAGATACCTCCAGATGTCGGGCATGATCCTCGGCGGCATGATCGAGGCGGACAACCGGGTGCGCCGGTACGAGCAGCGCGTGCGCATCCAGCGGCGGGTAGCGCGGGACCGGGCCATGTGGGAGAGCATCGAGAAGGAGCTTGAGGACGACGACGAGCCGCCGCCATTGCCATCGCCATCGCCATCGCCGAAGAGATAGAGGACGCGGCTTTCGGGAGTTATGGCATATTCATCCTTTGTATAAAAAAACAGCAAGTATCACACGTGTACATAAATAAGTAAAAAGGGAAAGAAAGAAAGGGGGTATCCAGTGAGATTCTTTTTTTTTGATATTCATTCCATAGACCTCCCGGCCAACCTCGGAAAGGCAGGGAAGGAAAGGCAAGTTAAAACTGTAAACTGTATATCGCGAAACGCCATGCCATGCAGTAGTAGAAATCTTTTCTCTTTTACATTACCAATACCCCCCCCCCCCCCCCTTCGTACTATTTAAAAAGGGGGCCGTATTGTTCCCCTCATTTCCTCTTCTTGGCCGTCGCCGACGACGACGACGACGGCTTGGTCTCGAACTTCTTGGGGTCCATGTTGATCTTGGCGAGGCGGGCGACGCAGCCGCTCAGCTGCAGCAGGGTCTGGACGCCCTCGAGGATCTTCATGTGGGTGAAGCCGATCTCCCGGATGAACTCGAGCTTGGAGTGCTCGCTGAGGGTGGGGATGGTCTTGGTGACCTTGAACATGGTGCTGACGATGTCGTGGCTCGAGTAGCCGAGGTCCCAGAGCTCGCGCAGGGCGTCGAGCGCGCCGGCGACGTCGCCCTCGTAGCAGGCCTTGAGCATGGCCTGCACCTTGATCGGGTGCGGGCTGTCGACGACCTTGAAGACGTTGTCGCCGCTGACGAAGCCGAAGCCGGCGTGCGTGCTCTGCAGGTTGTTGATGGCCTGGCGCATGTCGCCCTCGGCGCTGAAGACGAGCGCGGCGAGCCCGTCGTCGCTGTGCCGCACGCCCTCGGCCTCGACGATCTGCATCAGCCGGTGCACCACCTGCGCGTCCGTCAGGCGCCCGTACCGCAGGATCGCGCACCGCGACTGCAGCGGCTCGATGATCTTGTTCGACTGGTTGCACGCGAACGCGAACCGCGTCGTGTTGGAGTAGATCTCCATCGTCCGCCGCAGCGCCTGCTGCGCCCCCGACGTCATGCTGTCCGCCTCGTCCAGGATCACGAGCTTGTGCCGCCCCGCCGGCAGCGTCACCTTCTTCTGCGCGAAGCCCTTGATCCGGTTCCGTACCACGTCGATGCCTATAGATGCGGACGGGACGAGAGATGCGGTTAGCTATTCCGTTGCCCTCAACCACCCGTATACTATCTCCTCCAATACAGGTAGACGAATGAATATGTATAATATATATCAGGCTGACTCACCTCGCTCGTCGCTGGCGTTAAGCTCCAACACCGCCTCCTTGTACGCATCTCCCAGCAGCTGGCGGGCGAGACACAGCACGCTCGTCGTCTTTCCGATACCCGGCATGCCCGATATGATAACGTGCGGCATGTTGCCGTCCTTCGCGATGATCTTCAGCCGCTCGATCGTCTCGGTGTTGCCGACCACGTCGTCGAGGAAGACCGGCCGGTACTTCTCTACCCTACGGAGGATCGGTTAGCTCCTAACTTAACAAACAAGTTCTCAGTTTTGGTTTTTTTTTTGTAAGGAAAGCTTACCATGGCAGCTCGTAGGTGGCATTGCCGTTCGAGGTGGTGGCTTTGGCGACCGAGGTCGAGGACTCGCCCTTCTCTTCTACTGTCTTCGCAGCCGGCATTTTTGTTTGGTTGTTTTTGTGGTTGAGCGGTCGCTGGCTTTTCAATGTGACAAGTCGGCCGTCACTGCTTAGACACAATTCAGAAAATCACTTTACGCGTGTTGCCGGGTTGGAACGCGTCCCAAGGGCGCTAACCCTAATTAGGTAAAGCGTCCAACAGCTACTTATCCCTCCTGCCCTCCCCCTTTTTCCTTTGGCCACTTCTGCTTGTACATATTGCGATACAACTCTACTTGTTCCTAGTACAAGTCAAGTCAATTTTTTTCACTTGTAAACTCTCTTAAAAGTACCGACAAATGGTAATAGTCATCGTTCTCACGTATCGGGGCATTATCCCTCACGATTAGGTTTCTAGGTAGGCAAACGGATAGCTTCTACTTATAAGAGCCCTTAGTACAAACGCACTTAATGAGGTTCAACAATAACATAGCCAGACGCCCATCATCTCTATAAGTATGGCAGGTTTGATTTTCCACTCCTCATATATACATCTAATATTTTGTTTCTTCTTCCCGAGTGCCTACGCCAACATAGATGCTCATGGTATCTTCAGCTCCACCCCCAGCCTCCATAATCTATGTACGATAATCTCCGTTAATCGTTCTATCATTCATGTTAGTATACCAATAATCGCAGAGATATTTCATACGCTTACATGTACTCATGGCTGTAGTCGCAAGTCCAGTACGTGGCCTTCTTATCCCCGGTTCCCAGTCTAACCAGGATCTCGAGGTCCTCAAGTTCAAGGATCTCCGCAGCTCGGGTCTCGTCTACTAACTCTGGTTCGCCGTTCACAAGTAGCTTCAATTCCGGACTGCCGTCCGTAGGGACGAAGGACACGTTTGTCTTCTCGGGAATGATCTCGGCCACGTCGTTGACGAGAGATCCGGGCTCCGTAATCAACGAATAGCCAGTTGCACAGAGTATACGTCCCCAGTTCGCATCCTTGCCGTAAAGTGCGGTTTTGACCAGCGGCGATCTGGCAATGGTGCTCGCTATCTTCCGAGCCCCTTTTTCGCTCGAAGATTCAACCACACGAATGGTAACGAATTTGGTCGCGCCTTCGCCGTCCCTGACGATCAGTTTTGCGAGGTCCGTTGAGAAGTTGGTCAGAACCTCTTGGAAGGCCTTGAAGTCAGCCGAGCTCTCGGAAGTAATCTCCTGACCACCAGCTGCTCCGTTGGCCAGCAAAGCAACAGTGTCGTTCGTAGAAGTGTCTCCATCGATCGTGATGCTATTGAAGGACCGGTCAACAGCGTGCTTTAGTACCGTTGGCATAATGGCGGGTGAGATGGGCGCATCCGTCGCGATTACACCCAATAGCGTTGCCATGTTCGGATGAATCATACCAGCACCCTTGGTCATACCAGCAATACTGTACTCGGTTGAGGGCGAGGAAGGAAGGCTAAATGTCTTGGATATCAGCTTAGGGAAGGTATCAGTCGTGCATATGGCTGTAGCACAGGTAATCCAGTGCTTATGTGTGTCTCCAAGGCCTTGGTGCGCCTCGGGGACTTTGTCGAGTATCTTCTTTATGGGCAGCCTGCTCGTCAATTAGTAACGAGCTTGCTAGCTTCCCAAGCAGGTTTTTGGAGGGCTGTATAATGACCTTTGACCGATGACACCAGTGCTCATGACAATCGTGGCCTTGTCAGCGTTCAGAGTCTTGTCAGCCTCCTTAGCCATTGCCTCAGCATCTTCGAGGCCCCCCTTGCCAGTGACCGCATTGGCGCAACCCGAGTTGATGAGGACGCCCTGAAGTCCAGAATTCTTCTGCTGCTGAAGCAATGCGCGGCTGAAAGTAACAGGCGCGGCTTGGAACTTGTTCTTGGTGAACACTGCGGCCGCGGCGCAAGGCGTGTCTGAGGTGATAAACGCAAGGTCCGGCTTGGTCTTATTGCTAGGTTTCACGCCAACAATCGTCCCTGAGACCTTGAAGCCTTTGGGGTACGTGCCGCTCGTGGGAACATATTTCTTCTTAGCGGCGGGAATGCTTCCGTTGACCGGAGCGGAATAGGATCGCGCTCCCGGGACCCTGGAAGCCAATTGAATGCCCTGTTGTCTCAATTGGCCGGAAACCCGCTGCCACGAAGCCTGGAAAGCCATATGGAGGGCTTCTTGGCCGTTTGTAGGCCCAACGAGAAGGATAGAATGACTCAATGGCACTGTCGGACAATTGGATAAATATAAGTTGGAGACAAGGCAAGATATCGAGACTTGTTAGTCATAAATTTGGCGGTTGATAATGGCAGGAATTCTTTAGTCTAACATCTGATCTGGAGGCAATTAGTTAGTTGGATTAAATCGTCGGTCTGTTGTCAACTGTAGTCTAGCTTTGCAGCTGTTCAAAGTTGGATTAAACATCGTCACAATAGCGAGGACTTATAGACACTTCAACCCAACATGAACCATTAATAGGAGAGGTTTACATACCTAAGGTATTTAAGTGACTGGAACATTTTAATCTCACTAGCCGATATATATGGAATTGACGGCTCGATTGAAGACAATCTATGAATAATCATTTGTCTTATTTTCTCTTGTATATACCTACCTACCTAAAGTTGAGATAAAAATGCCTCTTGCTGCTCCGCCCAGTGATGAATCCTCGTGGACTAAGGACCTCGGTATCGCGACTCTGCTTTCGGCTTATCGAGATGGATCACTTACACCCGAACGGCTCATAAATGATGTATACGACAGAATCGAGGCTTACAAAGACAAAGCCGTGTGGATAACACTGATACCACGGGAGAAGTCCACGGACTATGCGAGGCAGCTCCAGCAGGAGCACAGAGCTGGAGTATTGCCTCCGCTGTTCGGCGTCCCCTTCTCCGTCAAAGATTCATTTGACGTCGCCGGGCTCCCCACGACAGTAGCATGTCCCTCGTTTGCCTACACAGCTGAGCGGACTTCGCCCGTCGTGCAAAAGCTCCTCGACGCAGGTGGCATTCTGATAGGGAAGACGAACATGGATCAGTTCGCAACAGGTATGACCGGCCGCCGGTCACCTTACGGCACGCCAAGGTGCGTGTATGACGCAGATTATATCACGGGCGGTAGTTCGTCTGGGTCCGCGGTCACTGTGGCGGCGGGATTGGTTTCATTCACGCTCGGCACCGATACGGCGGGAAGCATACGAGTCCCTGCTGCCCTGAACGGCGTCGTCGGGCTCAAGCCAACACTTGGCACGGTCTCAGCCGTTGGAGTAGTTCCTGCTTGCCGGACGGCTGATTGTGTGGGGATTATCACAAAATCTATAGACGATGCCGAATTCGTGTGGAAAATCGTGAGCGGCTACGACGAAGAGGACATATATGCCCGCCAGGCTGTCCCGCAGTGGCCGGCCTGGCCGTCTAAGGTGCGATTCGGGACACCTTCAGACCGGCTTCTCCAAGACCTCTCGCCGGAATACTCTCGCCTATACTCAGCCGTAATCGAAGCACTCCCGTCGGTAGATTGTGTTCGCGTGGAGGATTTCGATTACACGTCTTTCAATTACGCAAACGACCTGCTCTACAACAGCTCAATAGTGGCGCAGCGTCTAGTAGCCCTCCAACCGTACATCAAGGAGCACGGCCTGGACGAGCTCCACCCTGTGACCAAGTCGATATTTTCTGCGTCCTCCGACTTCGACGCGGTGCGCACCTATCAGGACATCTTCGACGTGCGGCGCTGTCGGCGGCTGGCGGAGATCCAGTTCCGCGACAACATCGATATCCTCGTGGTCCCGTCCACGGTCGCCCACTTCACCGTCGCGGAGATCGACGAGGACCCCATCGGCAGGAACATGTTCATGGGTAGGTTTTCGCACTTCGTGAACCTCCTGGACCTCTGCGCTGTAGCCGTGCCGGTGGGCACGTGGACGAATGAGAAAGGGAATGAGATGCCTTTTGGGGTGACCTTGATCGCCCCGGCTGGAAGAGATGCCGATATCATGCGTTTGGGTAAAAAGCTCATGTCACGTATGCTCCAGTGATATTCAAATGCTCACCTGTTATTATATTATATATTAAAGAAAGTTTTCGCAGTTGGATTTTAGGATGATGAGCTTCATGACTATAATACCAGACATTGAGAAGATGTCTGTTCCGATCACTGTCTCCTAGAATACTTAAAGCCTCGGCTCATATTTTAATCACAACGGAGGATTCCCAATATATCCTCATAAAATGATAATGCAACGTTATCCATATCATAATCTCATAGACTAGTACTTCTGCGATGGAACCTCAGGATACCCTAGCTCAGAAATTGTAATAAAGCGTGTCGAATGTTTCTAGATTACAATCCTGTCCTGAGATTCCCGCCCAGAGAGCCTCTCCTTAGACACCTATGCCCAATACCCGACAAGCTCGAAGCTGCTATATATTCCTTTAAACGTGAAATATCTATCTTGTTTCTGGTTGGAATGAGGACATTATCTGCACATATACTTGCGGTATATGGAGAGACGGGATTAAGTACATATCGATTCGTACATCATCTATATAGAAACGAGGGTTAAGATATATTTAGAAAACCACACGGCCAGCTCATCATAAATTTTCAGCGATCACTATCTTCTCTATGCCATGGGAGCTCGAGAGGCCTCCAGTTCTCCGTGACCCAGCAATTTCCAGCACGCCTCTTCCACGAGTTCGGGGAAGCGGAAAGCTGTCAACGAGCATGGACTATGCCTTCGCGGCCAACATCGCTATTTACGACCGGTGCCGTTCTTGGATGCAAATCCCACCAGTGGGCCTAGGAGATCAATAGTGAGAACCTGAGAAAATAAGGTGGTAACTGATAGACCACTGTCTCTGGCTCCGGGGTTCTCATGTCGTTGAAATTTCACTACCTGGCGGACCTGAGATTTCGAAATCGCTCCCGGGGAAGAATAACCGGCTGATAGCTTATTCCTCGCCATCAGAGTCGATATTGTTGTTACAGAAGGCTTGGAAAACATATAGCTCTAGATTGATTAATGAACATGACTCCTTGGTAGATTGCAAGTTTGAAATAACCTTTGGGAGGCCTATGGTGGCCACTTCATTTTACATTGCACATTATCAGACGATGTACTGTCTTTATTTGGCAATAATACCCCCTAAGTCAATCTCTTGCCAACTTATGAAGTATAAACATTACGTATCATTTACTAGTACCATGATAAGTCATGAGTAAAGCATACAACTTATCTGATGGAGGGCCTAGGTCAAGTAGCACATTTACCAAACCAAGAAACAACATATGCTAATAGCGTCTATTTTTTTTATGTATGTCTATTCCATAACTGGTAGTATATCTCGAAGATATCGGCGTTTAGCCTCAGAGAATGTGTAAGTTGGAACCCTCGGGTGGTTGTGACAAAATGGTCAGTCTATCTATCATAAAAGAAAAGTACTCCACACATCCCCAATCAGCAAACCCCCTACTAAGTCCCGCTATGTGCGTGTATCTTAAGCAGGGGAACCAGTGGTTAATTATCGTGGCAGCTGCACGAAACTCACAACCCGAGGAGGGCTCTCGCACCGGGCTCGCTGCACACGTAGATGACATCGTGGGCATCGCTGAAGCCGTTGAACTTGGTGGCGGAGCACTTGGTATAGGCACCCATGTCCTCAAAGTATAGCCAGTCGCCAACATCAAGCTCGTGTTCAAAGCGAATGCTCTCTGTGATGCGGTCGATGCCATCGCAAGTGGGTCCCCAGATGGAGTACTCGATCCCTGCGCCCGCGCACACTCCGTCGGCGAGAGGGTTGTTGTAGAAGGTCCGTGTACCGGTGCGTAGGACCTTGGCGATGGGCTGCTGGTGGTCAAACATGATGCTGCTGAAGTTGCCGTAGAGGCCGTCATTCACATAGGCCATGTAACTGGTCTCGCCTGTCATTGGGTTCTCGATGGTACGGCGCGCAATGATGTTGCAGGCAAGGGTGAAGGCCGAAGAGACGTAGTACCGGCCCGGCTCAGCAATAATACTGATATGGGGAGGAAAGTACGCATCCAATGCCTCACTAAGGACATGGGCCATATCTTCGAAACTTTCTCCACTGAAACCACCGCCAACGTCAAGCGTCTTCAATTCAAAGCCGTGAGCAGACGCTTGCTTGAAGACGACATGGGCGTCCTGCACAGCTTTGAGGAAAGCGAGGGGGTCGGATGCCCCCGAGCCGACATGGAAGCTTACGCCAACGACGTTGAGTCCAAGATCCTTGGCTAGGGCAAGAAGATCATCGGTGGCGTCAAGCGATGCGCCAAACTTGAGGCTCAGACGGCACAAGCTCGATGAATCATCGGTCAGGATACGCAGGAAAAGCTCAGCTTCAGGGAAGAGCTTGGCAATCTTGCGCAGCTCGTCGGCGTTGTCGAAAGTCATCTGCTTAACGCCCTGGTTGGCGACATAGCGCACGTAGGAGTTGGTCTTGCAAGGCTGCGCATAGATGATGCGAGCAGGGTCGATACCCATGTTCAGAACCTGCTCAATCTCGGCCTTGGAGGCGCAGTCGAAGCCAGTGCCCAAGCCAGCTAGAAGCTGAAGGACCTTAGGGTCGGGGTTGCACTTGACCGCGTAGAAGGGCTTCACGCGAGGAAGATTCTTCTTCCATCTCATGTGCTGGCGGTAGACCTCGCCAAGATCACCGACGAAAAAAGTATCTTCATCTCCGGGGTCACAAGACTCGTGATCGATGTTCTCAACGCGTTGGCGAAGAGCATCACCGATCAACTGCTTTGCGAGAATCACGCCATTGTGCTGGTGATGGTCCAAGAAATAGTTCTTCCTGACAAGAATATTATTATTCTCAAAGTAAGTCGGGGCGAAGCAATCAACAGCAGCTGTTGCCATAACCATATCCCTCAGTGTTGGCGGTGAAGGGAACGAGGAGACTCAAGGCGGGATCGTGTGGATTCGGAGGATGCGAATGCGGATGCGGTGCTTCAGAGGATAGGTTCTCTGGGTTTTATATTCCAAGCACTGTCTATCTGATGACTGATAGATAGCGTTGTTGGTAGAAGAGTAGAATGCTGGGAACTCGTTCCTCTGGTGTTAGGGGGGTCGAAAACGATAGCTTCCTGATCCCGAAGTGATCTGACGAGGTCTCCTCGACTCTCCCTCTTGTAGAGGAAGAACCTTAGAACTCGTCCTATGCGGCAGCTGATGGGTTGGGGGGAAGACGGGGTGCGATTGAGGGGTGCTGTCGAACAGGAGGGGCGTCTGGTGGTATTTAAGCGACGTCAGCCGGGGTTGGAGGTGGTCTCGAGTTGATGATGTGGAAGGATTTGCGCAGGCTGAAATCTTGATCAGATACGAAGCTAACGGCCGGGAGAGCCGTGGTAGCTGTTTGCCTTTGTTGGACCAAAGGCGAGTCGAGGCGGTATCGAGATGGAGCAGGGAGGATGGAACGACTTGTGCCGGGTCGGGATTTGGAGATCGTGAGTATCGAGCCGAGCTGAGGAGGTGTGCGGCAGTGCTTTCTACCTGCAAGAGGTGAAGTGAATGTAATGCTGCGGTAGCGTTGAGGTGTTTTCGGGTTTATTTTATATTATCTTAGGGCGGAGAGTAGTAGTAGAAGTGGTGGAAATGGTGGTGGTGTTGGAAGGTGGTGTGTGTCCGGGTTAAAAAAGAGAGGTTGTTTTTTTTTCCCGTCGGTCGTGGTTCTGGCCAGCGATCAATTTTGTGTGGATTGTGGCGGGGCACGTAAAGAAAAATAATTGTGGGGACATGTGATCGAGGTCATCCGGGAGTCACTCTCCCTTTGCCTACCTAGCTAATGACGTACAGCCTGGTGAAATGAAAAGTACATCTACCTAGGTACCTATGTAACCTTACCAACCACACCCACGATATATGTCATTATAGAGTTGCATGAGGTAAGGTATTACACCACTTGCTTCAAGCGGCGACAGAGACTTTGCAAACCGGCACAGTTGAGTCCTACTATGTATATATGTACCTACACATGTACATTTACCTGCAATTCGACTTACCAAAACGGGTACCAGACCTCACTCTGTATGTTAGGTACATGTACCTGTACCTAGTTGTGCATTGGTGAACATGTGTAGTATCAGGTACCGTCCAATCTGCTGTCGTGTAACCTTCTCTCTCTAGGATGGTAGACCGAACAACTGCGACCGTAACAGTGATCGACCGGGGCTGCAGGGGAAAGGAAAAAGTTGGATTGTGAACGATAGCAGGAACGATGCCCACCACTTACACGGTCTGATTCGCTGATTCGACTTCTCCAAGTCTCCATTTTCTCTCCATGACTAGTGCGATTCCTGTTCCTGCTCCAACTTTTCCAGTTTAACCTATTAGGTTTAGGTTAGCAACACTTTAATAATAAGGCAGCCTCGCCTCACCTCTTCTCCACCCGTCTTCAACTCCAGATCCGTGTCCCATCCAAGGTACATGGCACCTAGTCACATACATCTCTAGTTTATATCACATGATGACAACTGGCAGATTATTGACACCATTTAACTGTAGGGCCCGGGGTCCTTGTTGTTCCTCTGGGTAGTTGTTAAAGGTACTTATTATGTACAAGTAAACGTAAAATAGTGTACTGCATTTCTGACCGCAACTTCTACATGCCTCGAATTTGGTCCACCATCCAGTTTCCTGCATTTTCATGTGCTCTGAGGGGTTTTATGTCGCATTTGGAGCTTAGAACGTAGTACTTCCGATGACGGGCATGCCCCATCTATTTATATCATCTAATGTCAACCGTGTTATCTGCGTAGGCCACGGCATAAAACTTGCAGGCAAGCTGATACTCGATTCCAGTTAACACAACTCAGCCTACCTGACGACGCATCCCCAATATCTCCAAAGTTTGGATCATGGTAGGTCGAGATTAGCCTGTTGTCGTCTTGTGGAACTGCGACAGCTGTGCTCCTCTCGGACCAGTATGTCCTAGGTAGGCACTTTCTATCGTCGGTTCGAGAACTTGTGTATCACACACACCGCTGTCCAAGTCCTCGACTCGTCTGTATGATTTGCCGTGCCTATCTTTGCTATGTACGAACAATCCGAGGAGCAAGGTCTTTTGCATAAATTATATGCAGCCTCGAAATGCCACTTTGGCCTTGGTAGCACCGGACGGCTATCGAATACGACCTAACGACTTGTTCAACCAGTCAGATGCCATGAGGAAGTTGGAGACGCTTTTCTAGAAGACTGGGCAAACCGATCCTTTAGCCGCATTATGAAATTGCTAACGTAGGATGGATGACACGACACGTTTATTAAAACACCATCAAGACAGGTCGGACAAGAATGACAAGAAAGACAAGAAAGCTTGATTCGAGATGAGATGAGATAGCGACACAAAACGAAGTATGGTTAATCAATTTTTATAGATTAATATCAAGACCTGTACTACTTCATACACAACATGTTCCGGGCATAAGCAAAGATATCACAAAAACACTTGCCTCTTTACGCAGCTGACAGTTATGAGAACAAGGACAAATATACTTACATAAAAGTAACCTTCCTCAGCCTACTTTACCTCCGTAAGGTAAAAAGAGGTATGGGTGTTACTATGGAGTGTAGTGGCCCGTGGACGGAGAAACATCTAATTGGCAACTTGTACGAAATGGTAGCAACATGCGTGGTGATATCTGCCAATAGAGGTAAGGGAGTGCCAATACCTAAGGTTACGTAGGGAGACATGTAAACTATATATATACCTACCTACCTTATGTACTCCGTACCTACATGTACCTTACCAACTGTACCCTACTCTAAGGTTACCAGCAGTCAGGTAACCTTTCATAGTCGGGCTACACAACGATGCAGTTCCTGGCTAGACCGGCCTGCCGGAGTGGGGCTGCTTGGACGCTCGGGCCGTTGTTATCTAATTGGCCCAGCTTTTGGCTACCCACCCGTTAGCATCCATCCGCCGACGTCCTTGACATCACGCGAACGCCGCCATCTCGAAATACTATCAACGCAGCTATCAAATCAAATGTCCTAGGCGGCATCGATAATCTGTCTTCGCACCGACGTAATGCCACCTCGAGGTTCCAAATATCCTCCGGCATCCATCAAGACGACCGGCAAGCGAGGACCAAAACCGTTCCCCGGAACACGACGGAAGAGATGCGACCTTCGAGTCCCCCCTCCGAAACCTATATTGCGCCACACGCATCACTGCCCCAGGAAGCGCAAGATCGAAGTCCTTACCTGGCTCGTATGCCATCTTGTCTCCGAGCCCCGGCGCACCGAGTTTGGCGAACCCTATGTTGCCACGCGCATGAAGATTGGCCAAGCCCGAATGACAGTCCAGGAGCAAGCCGAGTTGAAGCAGATCAACAATAGCTTTGCCGTTTTATACAGACCCCCGACATATCTGGAGGCCGAGGCTTTCTGGAAGATACCCTGCTCAACCATAGCCCGTTGGTGGCGTAGGAAAGAGAAATATCTCCCTCCGGATATTCTCGAAAAAGCCAAGAGTCCCCGAATTGAGTTGATGGGCGGTTCAACCCCATACCGTGCCTTCTCACCGGGAGTTGTATCACGAGAGGGTGGCCCTGAGGCCACGGGTGCCGCTTCTACGCACGCAGACCCATCTCAAGGAACTACCTCCGAGCCGGTCGCAATGGACATCAGCGATGGCTCGGACTCCGAAACCGATGATTCCGATGACAGTGACAGTGATGAAGATCTACCAGATATTAACACGGCGCTCGGCGTTTCCGGCAACACGGAAAGCACTGAGGAAACCGGGGATACAGGGGAATATGAAGAATTCCGAGATGCCCAGGAATTTCAACAGGAAGCAGAAGAGTATGCAGAAGGGGACGATTCTGCAGTATATGCCCTGCAGGCCTGCTGATTTCCACCCCATCCTGCAAGATTTAAATCACTTAATTTTAGGCCGCTCGTTTCTAGGCCGTAAAATCACGGCATTGCAACCTAGTCAGCGTCGGATCCATTTCGTTGGTTGAACACTACCTACTACGTTGGCGATACACCAAGTCCGTATGCACCATTTTATGATGATGAACCTAACTTTGGTTTTGGCGAATAGCTTCGTCCACCCATTCTCTAGCCTCCCAATTCCTTCGTGTCCCGAGGGAAACGATCGTCATATTACACGACACATAACACATGACAGGACGATCTCCTTGTTGTACGGTAAAAACTAGCGTTTCTGGCAAGCGCTACATATCAAATAGACATGGTCACGCCAAGTGACATGAGTGAAGATGCCAAAGTGATACGGGCTCGTCAAGGTTTCCTTGAGCACATTAACATTTCGGATTTAGGGCTGTTGGCCAGATCAGAATGGACTAGCACTCGATATCTCTGTTCGGGATGCTTAATCTGTTGTTTGATAGAGCGAGGACCGCGGGCAGATTCAGAACGTCTGTCGAGTTTTGGTATATCCGTACAAACTTCCCTTAGGGTCTGGGGGCAGGTGCTGTTGCGAATTTGCCGGAGGGTGGTGGCGTATATGAATGTATACGCAATGTAAGCAACTAATTATGCGAGAGCGCTCATGCTTTGAAGCGTACGTGAAGTTAGGATAGAAATCGTTCAACCACATAGGTACCTACTTATGATAGCGATGAAAACTAGCAATGTTCAAAAGTCAATCAATGGCATATCATCAAGATTCGGTTTCATCTAAGCAGGTTCATTAAAAGCGAAACCACCCAGACCGTTTCCTCTCCCCCTTTTCTCACTTGCCTTTTTTGGTTCCCGACCCCTGGTTCCCTACCCCGTCCAGCTGATATTTATTCGCGATCGAGCCCGACTAAAGTTTCACCACGAAATACCCCGAACAGCATAATACAAGTACTCATCTAGCTAAGCGCTACCATATACGCCAACCTATCACTATATATGTACATATGAAAGAATCGCCGTCTTACCCTCTAACATCACACTTAGCGCCTCGAGAATTCTCTTCTAGAGGTCAAGATCACCTAGCAATTTAAGATCCCTACCGGATAGCAAGTCGCGACTCGGACTATCGATGCTTACATGTCTATTATCTCGTTATTTGTAGCTCTTAGACGAAACAAGAGAAGGGATAGATAATGATAAACCATAGTTGTGAGTTTGATCCATGTTATTAATGGAGTATCAAAAGTGTGTGCCAAATATTACGTCTGGAGGCGACAGGTCAGAGGGGTCTCGCTTGGTAGTCCTCCTTTAGGCCTACGATCTGGTATGCGTGTGTTGGTAAGTGATAGATGGACTAATACTTCGAAGGGTGATATGTATATTAGATTCTTGATCTGCGAAACATGGGACTGGTCAGCTATCATATACTATATAGCTATCGCGAAACCAAGAAGCTTTCTAAGTGCTAATAACTATTATTTACATCAAAAGTGAGGAGGTGAAGCTCTAGCCAGATGAACCCTAACAGGAACCAACTTTGGCTCGGTATTCCAGTCAGCGTTGGCAATGATGCAAACTACTCTCCTAAGTCGCTAGCATTTTTTTTATCGCGGAACATAACTGGCGTGGAAAAGTGCATATACATGGATCTAAAATAGATACTATGTCGCTCTTGGAGAAAATAAATACGGTCTTATCGCAAAGGTTAAGCGTGCCAATAGAGCCAATAATAGGATTTGCCATGTTTGTAGATTTTCAGTCATATATCCCCGGAGCATGAGAAGCTATATACACTTTGGAGACAGTTGAGGCGAGTCCCTAGATTGTTAACTATTTTAACACTTCACGTCTTAATCATTCGCAACATCGATGCTGCCCGTAGTTCTAGGGTAGCTGAGCTCAATTTATAGGTGTCACGAAGCTCTATACTGAGGGATTATCGTGAAACCTAGACGAATCATCCTGGCGACCTCAAGTTGAGAGGGTGGTTACCTGTGGCTGTTAGATAGATGAGCCATATGGCTATTTACCCTTGGTCAGATCCTGTCTAGTTTTTATGAGACATATCTGTTGTAGTATGGCAACGAAGTAATATCATGACGAATAGTAACCGTCATGGCTGATATAAATATCTTTACTCCATCCATCGATATGGTATCAGGTTCGTTTACAACAATTTCAGTAAACATCGCCAAAGCCTAATCTATATGACATTAACCTAAAATAATCACTTATGTCTTAGAGACATCTTAGAATGGTAAACCCGGAGATTTTAGAAAATAATGATCATAGTCTAGAGCTGTTGAATTATTATTTATTTCCCAGGTTCTGTTTTTGAGCTAAGCCCTCTCTGAATGACAAGCCGAGATCTAATTCGCGCCTATCGAAATCGATGTATCTCCTGGAGTATCAGTATAATATTATTCTGCTTACTCGATGCTGCCAAAGAAGGAGGGTCGTGATCTAGAAACGTTATATTGCGTACGTGTTTACATTCTCAGGACTAGCCCGCGCAGGCTGGACCATTGAAAGTCAGCTCTTCTTTGTTGGCATTCCTTCTCGTATCAGTTAAACCTGTCTGCTGACCGAGCCGTTGCGGTATCATATCTGGATATGGCTTATTCGATATGTATCACACCCCTGGTTGGACTCAAAATGGGTACAGTTCAATATCATCACAGTATGTGCTGCCGTAGCTCAAATAGCTGACATTTAGCTTTATCAGAGGGGGGATATAGGTATATACAATCTTTATTGTTGGTGCCACGACAAAGACCTAGATCCATCGCCACGAGGTTAACCGTGATGACAAGTTACTAGGAGTATGGATTTAGGTGTAAACTAACTACGATGCTATCTGACACCCTGGAACATGGTTTATAGCCAGCACACAAGAAGGGATAGGTGCTGTTATGATAGCGGTCTTGTCACTAGTGCAGGTAGGAAGGATGGTTGACTAAGCCCGGAGATATGAGAAGTAACACATACTTGAGCAACATTTCAGACATGATCTCTCTTATAACCACAAGCCATTTTATGCCCTGGCCAGAGTCTCGGCCCCGAGAATGATATGAGTGTTTTCAGGTAACGGTCTTCCTAGGGTGAAAGGCGTAGATGGGCAGATGAAAATGTATGTACTCTGTTCGATAGTCCGGAGTTCCAAAGCTGAGGAATCCGAGTCTGAAAGAACGAGCGAAGACCGGTTCCGAGACCGCTACTCTTGCGAGAGACGACCAACGGACCCATGCCTTTTTGAAGAGTTTACTCTCGCGTTTTGCTGTGGTCTCCATGCTATAGTATTGCAATCCTCGTGAGAGGATGCAGAGCAAGAAGACGTATCGTATCTGAACGCTTATATCTGCGGCTGGCTGGCTGGCCGGGGTTGGTTGCCCAAAAGTAAACCTCTTGAAAGCGATCCAAGTTGCGCGTTTTGAATAGGGCGAGACGACTCTAGAGATACAAGTATTGTATACACTTTGTCTAAATAGTTGGAGGTGAGTATATGTACAATGATGTACAAATAAATATACATAGGATTAGTCTACTATCGCTGGGCAATCACTGCTCAGCGCCGCCTACATTTATTTCGTTGATCTTCCAGGAGTTGTCAACCCAGTCTTGTTTCTTACCAAGGAAAACGACTCGTTCCTCTTCTTTCTTGAGGGCTTCGACGATGTACTTCTGAGCTACTTCCCGGACTTGATCCTTAGTCACGTCTAGAAGCTGCTCGCGCCGCTTTTGTTGCATCTCGTTGGTAATACCGGAAATGAACCTGTGCATACCCTCAGTGTTGACAGACTTGGGTGCATCAACGCTCTGGAAGACGGATATCTTCGCTTCCTCAATGTCTTGATCGGACCATTGTTTATCAAGAGCCCACCGGCCGGCATTTCTCATTATGGCCAGGGTATTCTGTGGGTTTGGATCACGGTATGAATAGAAGCCGAATAATCCTTCAAGGCCTTTCATATAAGCTCCACCTCCATATGCACCACCTTTCTCACGAATCTCATGATGCAGATGCTTGTGTGTTAGGAGCTGAGCCAAGATCTGGAGTGGTGCGCCATGGGGAGATGTGTAGGAGGCGGTTGGGAGTGCCAGGGAGCCGTAGTAAACTTGGTAAGGTAGCGGGAAGAAAGCTTTGATGTCTCGCGTGAAGAGTTTCTTCGTCGGAGTTGGGAAGGAGATGGGTTCGTTAGGACGAGAGGCCATGAATTGTGACAGAGCTGACAAGTTTGCTTGTGCGCTGTCCGGACCACATGTTAGAGCTGTCCGAATGTTGGTTCCGGCTAAGGCAATTTTCTGAATCTGCTTGAGCTTCTCGATGATATCCTCATATCGGTCCGACTCCGGGCGACCAGCTAATGAAGTTATAAGCTTCACCTGCGACAACCCACTGACCTGTTCAGTAAGATAGCCATCACGAGTTAAGCTAGACTCGGCATATCTTCGAGCGTAGGCGTGCCCGGAAGAGGCGATGTCGTTCACGACACCGTCAGCCGATGCTTCAAGTAGTTGCCTGATTCGGAGAGCTGCCTCTGGACTATCAAAGTTTGTCTCTATGATAAGTTTTCGGAGCAGTTCAAACATATGCGGCACATTGCGATCAAGCGCCATTCCCCTCAGTACTAGACCCTCGGAAGCTTGATGGAAATCCGTGGGCGACGGTGTCGACATATAACCGACGGAGACACCACCAGTCTTAAGCTTGATCAAATCTTCCAGCTGCTCCATTGTCATGTCTTTTGTCCCCAGACGCATAATAGAGTCGGTGAACAAGGGAATTAGAACTCGGAGTTCATCGGGAAGATTTTCTAGAGTATTGATAGCGCGGAAATATGTAAGACCATTGGTAGGCGCTTCGTGCCATTGAATCTTGGTGCCGTGGGCAACCTCATCTCGCAAAACGACCGGTTCCTTCTCCCTTGGGATGTCCCTCACGTGGACAGAGGGAAGACAGCTAAGGTCTTCAGTATTGGACTTACCTTGCTCGACAAGTAGATCAAGCTCCCGCTTTTCGAAGAACTTGCGGGCTTCTTCTGTGCTCCCTGCCTCCCGGGCGGCCTCAGTGATCTTGGTCGCTAGCCTCTCCTCTTCTTCCTTGGCTAGCTCCGCACCGAATGTTTCCGAAGGAGCCATGGTGAAAGTGAGTGTATTGTCGTTAAGAAGGTATTTGTCCATGAGACCTTCTAGGTAACCTCCTTCAGCAAGTCTGGACTCGAACGCAGAGACGGTATCGTTCCATGCTAGAGAGTCGAATGGATCAGTACCCGAGAACCATTTCCCCTTCAGACGGTGTAGCACAGAAACTCCAAAGTTCGCCGTCTTGTGCTTTAAACCTAGCTCGAGCTGATGAAGGTAGCCGTCGATCTTGGCTTTTTCAAAGCCTTTCTCCCGGACATCACGAAGTATTTTTTGCACCTCGCCTTTGATCTTCTCAACATTCGACTCTCCAACTCCCGTAAGCCCGACGGAGAAGATACCGGTGGCTGCCGATCCATCATATCCGGCGTTTGGACTGAAGTCTGTCCCAAGCCCGCTCTCAACCAAGCCCTTATACAAGGGTGATCCATACCCGTCCATTAACAACGAGGAAAGTAGTGCTATGGAGAACGACTCTAAAACATTGTGGGTATCACCAGTTATCCATGAGACCGAGGTTTTATACTGCTTGTCTGGATCTGCCAGAGGATCCACAGGACCAAAGACTGTAACACTTCGTGGGCCATCGCTAAGATCTATCGGTTGTTTATGTTCAAGATCTGCTTGGATCTTCTCGAATGCCGCCATCTGCGCATCTATTGCTTTCAAATGATCAGCCAGCGGCATGTCCCCGTAAGTCATCAACTTCGCATTGCTGGGATGGTAGTGTTCGGCATGGAATTTCCGGAGTTGGTCGTAGGTCAAGTCGGTGATCTTCTGTGGGTCACCACCGGAGTTGTTGATAGATGGGAATATATGATCTTGGAAGCGGATATAGAAGATGTATCCGGCATCTGACATCTGACCCTTCATCTCGTTGTAGACAACGCCTTTAAATACCAGCTTGCTGTCCTCAGGCTTTGCTTCTCCGTCTACCGCGGCAACTTGGGGATTCTCTGGACCGATGCGCCAGCCTTCTTGGGTGAAGTCGGTCTCCTTGAGCAAGGGATGTAGGGTGGCATCGAGATAGACGGACATGAGGTTCTGGAAGTCCTGAGCATTCGTCGTAGCGAAGGGATAGTAGGTATGGTCGGAAGCGGTGAAGGCGTTCATGAAGTTGGACAAGGTGCGAGGAAGCATTTTGAAGAAGGGATCCCGAATAGGATACTTCTGGCTACCACAGAGGGTGGTGTGCTCAAGAATATGGGGGACACCCGTGTCATCGGGCGGGTTCGTCTTGAAGCCGATAGAGAAGACATTGTTGCTATCGTCTCGCGCTATGTGCAGATAGTCGGCGCCGGTCTTGTCGTGTTGCAGGTGTAGGGCAGTCAGTTCGAGCTCAGGCACGTGCTTTGTTCTTAGCAAAGTGAAGCCATGAACTTTCTCGCCCGGCTTCGGATATTGGGAAAGCTCTGTGACAGCTTTCTTGGCCGCACCCTTGACGGCGTTGCGCAGCATGTCTTCGCGACGGGAGTTTGGATCTTAGTCTAGTAAGCATACAACACGGAAAGAGTACTTTAAAAAGTATTTATACTGAATCGGAAGTAATGATAGAAGAAAAGAGGTCGATATCAACTGAAACAATGCGGCATGTTGAGCTAGGGTGGTGTATGCAGAGGCTCCAGCTCTGTTGTGTACACAGGCTCTGGAAATTCTTCCGATGCGCAAAAAGGAAGAGTAGGAAAAAAAATCACCGGAGAACGAATTAGGATTGGATGACGCATGTCTGCAGTCCCAGCCAATCAGACTCAAGCCTTTTCAAGAAATCGGGGTTAGCAAGTATCTACCTATCGGGGATGAGTGTGGATCCCTGTAAGCGGGGTTTAATATTATTTTATTGCATTGTCAGCTGCATACTCGAGCCGTATCAACCAGTTGGGTATGCATCAAACACAATTCGTTGTTAGATAACTTAAATAGGCACCTAAGGCATTGAGGATGTATTCTATCATTTGATCTTTCATAGGCGATCCCTGTTGGCCCTCAAAGTAAAGGGAAGTTTCCTTCGGGTCGAAATTGTTATATACTCGATTCAACTTTTACTGTTATTATTACTCTTCCTCACCCGTTACTGGATGACGATAAGAAGAGGTACATGTACCTAAGTTAGTTACTGTAGGTAGGTAGGATTTAGGTATTCCAAATCTGCAACCACTTACTTGCACGACACTCTCTTTAAGTGCAAGTAAATGAATAGCGTCATACAAAATGCAAAATGATGGATGGGCCCCACCGCACAACCCGTCTCTCCGGGATCCGCGAGGGAGGTTCAGGCGGTTCAGGCGCTGTTTAAGCCGAACAAAGTTTCTCATAGCGGCATCCCAGTGCATGCACACGCCCCCCCCGATCCCAGCCTCTGCTCACTAACCTAACCTAGCCCACCCATCCTGTGTGATTAAGTAAACCGGCCCTAAAACGCCGCGCCTTCGCAAACTACGAAACTTCTTCACCATCGTGACACAGCTTCAACACCACTTACCCCGAGACACCCTCAATAACCCGCAACCACCCCCTCACAAGCCATATCAGACACGATAGGCCGCCTGGACCCGCGACGACGAGACTCCGAAGCCCAATATAAAGCAGTGCTAATCCCACCATTACCCGAATGCGTACAATTAATCCCGGCAGGTAAACATCGCCAGTGACCTCTTCTGCTTGCCACCCCGCGACGTCCGGCTTGTTGTCTTCGATCTTGCCTCCCGTCTCCAAGGCCGGCCTTCCATGCCTAGTCAATCATGGCGACTACGAACCATCGTGTAGCCTCCGCAACGCCTGCCCCTCTCTCCTCCGTCCCGACTACGAATGGCCACTCGGCACACGCGCACGACGACCAGCCCTTCACCAATGGCCATCATGTTCCCACGCATGATCCGCGGCCTGCTCCTACTCCGTCGCCCGCCATGGCCTCCAATTCAAAGAAAGGAAAGGGCAAAAAGGCACTCGATTCTAGCGAGGCCTCGAAGCTTGTTGCCGCTCGGATTTCCCAGCTTGAGGTCGATACGGCCGCTGAGAGGGAGCAGGAGGCTGAGATTGGTAGGTGCATGATTTTCGTTTTGCTGGATCTGAACCGTTGTGGCCTGCCGAAGCGTTGCATTACCGGCTTATATGCAAACCTACCCGGCCGACAATATGCCTACTCGAAAGTTCTGGGAAAATACGGAATTGCGGGATCGCGGGACCTTGAGGGCATTTAGAGTGACTGTGGCGCATACGAGTCATTGGAACTTTCCATTTGACCCTGATAACTCTTCGTCCGCCCAACCCGTACGTACGATATATATGAATCCTGGGTCTGTATGGGATTGGCACAGTAGTGGTACTATTCGATGCATAACGCTGGCATCTGCGATAGTTACGGCCACATCTCCCCGGCTGATTATCGTGTCTTGCGACAGGCTTGTGCTATTGAACCCTGGTTCCGGCTGTGTAAAAATTGGCTTGCGTGACTCTGGTGGACATATGCTGACAGGATTTTCCGCGCGCTAGATCGAGAGGTCCGCAAAGCGAATCGGGAATTGAATCACCAGATGAACAAGATGAACGACATGGACAAGATCGATCTCCTGACCAAACGGTCCTCGGAGCTCTTCGCAAACCTGAAGCGCTTAGAGCGCGAGAACCTGAAAAATAAGAAACGTGCCGACCAGCTGCAAAAGGAAAAGGACTCGAGCCGCACTGATCTGAGCAAGCAAATCGGCCTCAAGGAGAAGCTAGAGAAGCTCTGTCGGGAGTTGCAAAAGGAGAACAACAAACTGAAGGTATTATCACCTAGGTTATGTGCATCAGAAGCCCGAGCTGATCAAGTGTGGCGTGTAGAATGAGCATCGTGCGCTCAACGATACTCACGATCGGTTAAAAACTTCCTCGGACGAGCGGTTTAAAAAGGTGCTCGAGACGTTAGAAGGCTACCAGGAAGAGAAGGACAATCCCCGCAAACAGATCGTCTACATGAAGGCCGAAGAATTGTATGCCTACTCCGCGATGCTACCCCACCGGCGCCTCTACTCACACGATTCTCTATAGGTTCAAGGCCCGCTTTAAGTCCCTCATCGATCAGTACGAATTGCGCGAGCTCCACTTCCACTCGGCCATGCGTACCAAAGAGATCGAGGTGCAGTGGAACATGGCCCGCTACGAACAGCAGAAGAAGGCGGCAGAGGCCGAGGCCAGCCGTGCGCGCCAGCTAAACAGCCAAGTACTCACCTTCACCAAGACGGAAACGGAACTGCGGAACCAGCTCAATGTCTACGTTGAGAAGTTTAAGCAGGTATGCTCCCTGTGTCCCTCCCGACAACACCGAGCACAACCATTAACAGACGAGGAGGTCGAGGACACGCTCAACAACAGCAACGACCTGTTCCTGACTTTTCGCAAGGAGATGGAGGACATGTCCAAAAAGACTAAGAAGCTCGAAAAGGAGAACGAGAACTTCAAGCGCAAGGAGGGGGCACTGAACCAGAACATATTCAAGATGGCCGAGGAGAGGAATAAACACATCAAGGACCTCGACGACGTCAAGAAGAAGAACGACAAGCTTACTAGCATCATCAACCAGATGCAGCAGCAAGGCCGCGGCATACCTCAGGGGATGCAGGGCACGGTCGAGAGCTGCTACGCGGAGGGAACCGAAGGAGACGAGGAAGGGGAGCTAGAGGACGGTGACGAGCCTAGCGAATATGATTACGACGACGAAGGAGACGAGGAAATCAGCGAAGGCGAGTTCGACGACGATACGGAGGAGGAGGTGCTGCCAGTACCCGGAGCGTACGGACCCGAGCGACCGCCTATCATGAATGGTCATCGCTAGGGATACGACTTAACAGAGCGGCTGGTGCCGGGGCTCCATATTCCACGGTGCATCCACGGTATCTTCCGGTGGTTCGGCGAGGCTGGAAGCCTTGTGCTGCCCAGTCGAGCTAGAAGGAACGGTTTGGGCCAGTCGAGGGAGGTGCTTCTCCCTTCTGCCACGGGCGACACTAGGGACATCATATAAATGATGCTAAAGGGGGGTCCAGCTAACTGCTATTTTTGCTACTACTTGATTGGCGGCGCTGTTGTTGCAAACTGTTGACTTGATATTATTTACCGAACCAACCACTCACTGTTTGCTCACGTCCCCACCTCTCCCCCCCGTGGCTATCAGGTATCTAGTACTGATGTTGTTATCGTCGTTGTTGTCGTCGTTGTCGTCTTTACACACTCTGACTTCCTTCAAGTCACACAAACTTTACTACCCTTGTTGGCTATTATCCTGTCGGACTTGTCGGGAAAATGAAAGCGAGTATTGTCTTTTGTTGCTATACAGTAGTGATACTTAACTCCCCCGCGGCGAATTAAGGCAGTGCGTTTTTGTTTTTGTTTTCTGCATTACGAATTGATATACAAAAACATGTTTTGAAACAGATACTCGCAGTTCTCGCATGATCATCGCAGTGTTTGTTTGTTTTTAAAAGTAGATGCACGGACGCATATAAATCATATATGTAAATTATACAAGGGAGGGATCTGGTTGGCAGGATAGTTGCAAGTAGCTATACACCGGTAAGTAGGAACTCAGGTTGGTTCTATAGAAATATTGTGGGTATCTTCCAATTTTTATTATTTTTTTTTTTTGGTATTTTAGATATACCTATATCTAACTAACCCCTGAAACCCCCCCCCTTTTCCCCCCTTTTCACCGCGACGCAGCCGCCGACTTAGTATCACCACCGCCAGCCTTAGCTGTCGTCTGCGGAGGCGCGCGCCTGCCGCGGATCCTGGCGGGTCCCAGCTCGCGCCTGATCTCATCGAGCTGGTCGGCGCCGCTCTTCCAGTGGCCCTTCTTGAGGTGCTTCTTGCCGTGCATCGAGTAGCCGCCGAGGAAATCGTCCAGGATGCCGTCGAAGTCGCCGCGCACGGGGCCGCCGACGCTGGACGCCGTCGACATCTGCGACATGCCCGCCGTGCTCTTTGTGTCGTCCTCTTCGTCGCCGGCAAGGCTGTAAGATAGTCGATCGTCCTCGTCCCCGTCCTCGTAGGGATTGTAGTGCTTCTCCTCGAGCTTTTCGAATCGCGAGTCGAGAAGGCTGAGCTGCTCCGTGCGCACTAGCGACGAGGATGTCATGCTGTAGCTCGTCGTGCTCGTCAGTGCGCCCTTGCGCTTCTTCCGCCGCCCGCCGTTCGTGGTCGTGGTTAGGACGGATGAGGCTAGTTCCGAGTTTGATGGCGCGGCGGCGGCGGGACGGCCGCCCGTCTTTTGGTTCTTCTTGAAGCGCTTGAAGTCCTCGAGCCAGTTCTCATTGTGGACTACGTCTGCTTCCTCGCTTGTCGTGTCGGCGTCAACGGGGACCAGCTCGGGCGCCTCGTCACCGTCCTTGGCTTTTGTCTTGGATTCCCTGCTGGGCTTGGCCGTGTCGTCCGTCTCCCATCCTCCGTCTTCGTCGTCGAAGAAGTCGCCCTCTTCGGCAAACTCCATGTCGTCTAGTTCTTGGCCGTCCTTGGCCAGCTCTTGAAACAGGTCGTCGTCCTCGTCGTTGTCGACGTATGCCTCGTCTTCCAGCGCCTCCAACACCTCGCGCAACCGCGGGTCCATGTCCGGCTGAAACCCGCCAATGGCATCGGGCACGTCCTGCTGGGACTGGTACGTGAGGCGCTGGAGGTTCTTGGAGGGCAGGATGTCGTCATCGAGCAAATCGCGCTTTTTGCGCTCGGTGTCCTCGATGTCCAGGTCGTGCAGTGCGACCTCGAGACTTTTGCCCTTGTTTTTACTCTTATTCTTGTTGCTGGGCCCGCTGTTCGCCTCCAAGAACACCACGTTGTCGGTTCCCAAACCAGACCCCAGGTCCCGCAGATGCTGCATGTAGTCGTACTCAGTGTCGTCGAAGTAGACGCCGTAGTTTGCAGCCTCGCCCTCGTTGGCGCGCACGCGCTCAACCTTGGACGAGCCCAGCTCGGAGGCTAGGTCGTCTAGCTTTTTCGCCTTGGATGCATTTGGGAATTCGGTCGGGTTCAGCACCATGGATGGCGCGTCGGTGTCGTGGATGAGGGGATCATTTTGCGGGCGGTGCACCAGCGTGAAGTGCTGGGCCGTCTTCTTGTCTCTTGGTGGTAAAAGTGTTAGTTACGTACAGTTGGATATATTCCAAGTGTTGTTTGCTATACGTACATCCATTTGCCTCGAGGCATTTTGGGTGTCGTTTGTGAGCGAGATCCCTGCTTTATTTATGAGAAGGCCAGGACGAATTATGCTAATGTTGTTGTAAATCAAACAGAAATATTTTTATTAATTGTAAGTTGTATTTAGTAGAGTTGGGATGGGATCATCGATATCGATAATGTCAAGGTGGAGGATTAATTCAAAAAAACTTGGTGGGGTAAGCGATCTTATCGGGCCTTATCGGGGCGTGGAGTGACGCAAAAATTGAAATGGCCCCTCCATTATTCAGCAAAACCCAAAACCCATAACGAGCAACTCTGCAACTACGGAATACCTACGACTTGACTCTCATACACACATTTCTTCCGCACAATCCGGGTCAACCTCGAGGTCATTTCGTCCTGTAAACTCGACAAGGTTAGACTTTGTATATTTTATTTCAGTACCTAAACTACGCAGTCAATACATCAGCTTCTCTCAAGATGCCCCAGGCCAAATCCAAAAATGCCGTGGGGCTTGGCAATTCCCTGATGAATGATCGCTTTGGGAAGGGCAAAGGTACTGATCGCAAGAAAGGTTCCGCAGTGACGAGAGTGAATCACGCAACAGGTGAAGAGGTGCGCATATCCATGGATCAAATGATGTAATTTATTTATATAAATACTCACTTACTAATTCTTCCGTATAGTACATCACAAATGACAAAAAGGAGGCGGCATGGGTCAAGATGCGCTCGGTGACGGAGCAAGGCGCGCTGGACGAGTTCCTTGCCACCGCCGAACTAGCCGGCACCGACTTCACGGCTGAGAAGATGAACAATGTCAAGATCATCCACACCGACCAGAGAAACCCGTACCTACTGTCCGCGACGGAGGAACGCCACGTATTGGGGAAACACCAGAAGCACAAGGCAAGGCTGACAGTCCCGAGGCGGCCGGCGTGGGACTCGTCAACCACACCCGAAGAGCTAGATCAGAGAGAAAGAGAAAGCTTTCTTAATTGGCGGAGAGGCTTGGCGGAACTACAAGAGAACGACGACCTACTCATGACCCCCTTTGAGCGCAACCTGGAGGTGTGGAGACAGTTGTGGCGCGTGATCGAGAGATCAGACCTCGTCGTTCAGATTGTCGATGCTCGGAATCCTCTCATGTTCCGATCCGCGGATCTCGAGGCTTACGTCAAGGATGTTGATCCCGGGAAGAAGAACCTGTTGCTGGTCAACAAGGCCGATATGATGACGACGAAGCAGAGGGCCGCATGGGCCAAATACTTCAAGGAGAAGCGGATAGCCCACCGCTTCTTCTCAGCAAGTTTGGCTAAACAACTAAACGACGAGCGCGATCTAGAAGATGAACCAGAAGAGCCGATGCATGGTGAAAGCTCCAATCCGAAGACGATACAGAGATCTGTAGAGACTAAGTCATCAAATGAAGACAGTGGGGAAGAAAGTGAGGAAGAGGAGGAAGTCTCTGGCGCACCTGTAGCTGTCCACACTGACGATGACACCCGAATCTTAACCGTGGAGGAGTTAGAAGCCATATTCCGCGAACATGCCTTTAATCCTGATGGTTAGACACCTTCCCTTCTTCGATGGAGGTATAGAGGCTAACAACTTGTAGAACCGGATAAGAGATTACAAATTGGCTTAGTTGGGTATCCCAACGTCGGAAAGTCTTCAACAATCAACGCACTCATTGGTGCAAAGAAAGTCTCTGTTTCAGCGACGCCCGGCAAGACGAAGCACTTCCAGACCATTCATCTCAGTGACAAGGTAATACTATGTGATTGCCCTGGTTTAGTTTTTCCAAATTTTGCTACCACCAAGGCTGATCTAGTCTGCAATGGTGTTCTGCCGATTGACCAACTGAGAGAGTACACGGGTCCCGCTACACTGGTAGCACATCGAATCCCGCGGCCGTTTTTAGAAGCGGTATACGGTATTCACATTAAGACCCGTCCGCTAGAAGAAGGGGGCACTGGAATCCCAACTGCCAGTGAACTCTTGGCAGCATACGCTAAAGCAAGAGGATTCAAGACCCAGGGTGTCGGCTCGCCTGATGAGTCACGGGCGGCAAGATTTATCCTCAAGGACTATGTGAATGGAAAGCTTCTATATGTTGAACCTCCACCTGGTTGGGGTGATGGTGCCGAGTTCAACCGCGAATTATACGATGCGGCTCACTTACCCGAGAAGAGAAGAGCGGCCCTAGCTGCAGCTATGGACGCGCTTGATGTAGGGGATGGCGAGTCCACGGTTGACACCGAGACAATTGCCATGCCAAGTGGTCCAAAATCACAGACTCTAGACAAAGCATTCTTCGCACGCGGGGATGGTAATGCTGGACATCTGACCATGCCTTTCAATCACAAGTATACGGAACAGGGCAAGGCTCAGGCGGATAAAAATTTTAGTGGGCGCAAGGCCAGGGCTATGATTGCTCTTGAGACGGGTCTAGACCCAAAGGACATCCAGCTAGGATCGAGTAAGAAGCATTTTAAGGGCGGGCACAAGGGCAAAGGAAAGAGAGTTGACAATAAGATGCTAGATTAAATGAAAATTCTGGCTGGGTAGATATATATGTATAAGTGCTTGACACCAGGTGAATGAAAAGTTTTGACACATTTGGCGTTAAGGGCTTGTAGGATAAATGCAAAGATATAGAGAGGTACATGCATACTAACGTGCGTATAAGAGAAGATGAATATTACCAGCATTTTATTCCACTCCTGCAATATTATATACAGGTATATATATATCCTGCATCGATGCCCTTGTGACATATTCCCTCGCATATGACAAGTATTTTACTTAGATGACTGGTTCATTGAGCCCACCACAGCCACCCCCTAAGTTTCTTGGCTATTAGTTAAACGGGAGTTAGCTTAGAAAGTGCTCAGGTTAGGGATATTCTATTCAACTTAGTGGTGTATTCGGTACGAAAATTTATTTATTTCATTTTTTATAGTTACTTTGGAAACGATACGGTAGCGAAATCTAGTATCACCTTTGATGCAAGAAATAAACATAGAGGATCTTGTTGCTCGAGTAGATGACGGGCTTCTTGGAAGCACAAGTAGAAGTCACACGCAAGTAGGCTTAGGTTCAAGAGACATACAAAGGAACACTACATAATCCTTAGGTACCTGCCACCCGAGAACGTGATTATGCCGGGTTACTATTTCCTAATAGTTCATGTGAGACTTCCCAATACATACTGCTTAATCACGAAACCGTGATCCTCAATGCTATTCACTCTCGGCAATAATCCAGCTTGAAAATTTTTCATCTAAAATACCACATGCAGGTCATTTCACAACACTGGCTTGTAACCATACATGTACTTGTGTCATCTCAGACCATCTAATTTCACTCTACCTTGGTATAGCAAGTTCACCACTTTCAACAATGACAAGCACGGAGATCAACGAGGCCAACATGCCGCTGTTGTCCTCGTCCTCGAGCACGTCGGACCCGGTGCTTACTCCGACGTCATCCCAAGATCAGGAGGACGCAAGTGTCGGCCCCATCACCCATCCCGATACCGTCCCGGATCCTGGTCCTGGCTTTCCTCAGTCCCAAGGAAGTGGAGAGTGGACCACGGTCATCCGCAAGAAAAGGTCTTCCAAGACCAAGACGGGCCCTTCTACTGCCAAAAAGTACAACCGTGACCGCAAGGAAAAGGGCAAGAAGGGCAAGGGCGACAACAAAGACAATGTGAACTCGGGCTCTGCAACCGCAGCAAAGCCCGGTAATGCCGATTCCACACCCAAGGCCGAGAAGCCGAACCAGGGTAAGGCCTCCTTGCATTTAAACTTGAAGCTATTCCCCTGCTAATAGTAAGCATAGGTAACCACAACGATGGCCACGGGAAGAAGTCTACCCATCATCGTCGTTCCTACAAGCAACGTCGCGACCCCGACGCCGAGATCCAGGGCCCACTGCCGGGCTGGTATAAGCACCACTAGGACCTAAATCAGAGCGACAAAACCGATCGAGGATGGATGGATAGACAGACAGACAGACACGAAGGTTTTGGTTGCACTGGGGAAAGGATGTTTGTAGGGGCTGGGAATAGTGAGATTTGCGGGATTCCGTGGCTGGACATGATGTAGAGAGAATCTTAAGTGCGAGCTAAACACTTGAACACGGCTAGAAAAGATGGAGGTTTTCTCTAGGTTATGTGTTTGGACTGAGGGTTGCTCCATCTCCGTCTTCTTTTCTTGTCTCACGAAACAGTCATGCGTGGTTTACCACACAGGAACACCATTTAATAAATCGGATGGTTTACTGAGCAACATATGTTATATTCTTCCGTGTGATAGCATGTGTCATCAACTTCGGTGTTCCACTACTCGAAAGAGGTATCACTAGTCTTTTCACTGGGGCTCAATTTTCTCGACCACATTTTTTAGATAATTACTCCCGGTCGAGAGTAATGCCGTGGAAGTCTGGAAGGTTATCTCCCTACTATCTTAGTGCAGAGTTTGCTAATAATAATCGCCGTCTTCTCTCGGATGTAGTCGGCTGTCGGTCTATCGGACAGATAAATCCGGCCCGTTTTCTGGGATGCCCGAGTCGGCATGGCGGATACAATACTCGAAACGTGTTGTCTAGTAGTCGCGGGATTATCGGGACTCCGACGTTGAGTGGCGCATTTAGTTGGTAGTTAGGTCTTACGTTGCATGTAGATGATGTCGAAGTAGTCGTTACGCAAGGGACTACTACTAGAGGTACATCGAGAGTGGTTTCTTTACATACAACAAGCCTATCTGTTTCCTATCCTTCAGGTACCCACGTGTTTATAGTTAGATACGTAGCTGGTAGTTTTGTTACGAACTGGAGAACCTGACTTTGTCAAAGTAAAGGTTGGGCCCGATTGAGGGTTTGTTTGAATAACTTCTTATAACTTATTATGTTGACCTCTCGTGATGGTTATGAATAAGTATGTTTCAGACTTGCAAATAGGAGAATGGGAAGTTGGTATGAAAGCCAGACCTCGGTGCAAGCGCCTTAGCTTTACTGCTCAAACAAATATAATGAAGTGGTTCCTACGGATGACACGATATCCTGGAGTACGGGCCAAATAAATTATCTGAGACTCTTTTTTAATCTTTCGGCCTTTATAATGAAGCATCTATCCGTCCATGATGTAATTGTTGCCGAGGACTAGAAATACAACTACCTGAGATACCCTACTAGCAGCCTATTGTCTCCTAGAAGGAGCCTATCACCTTGTACCCTTTGATCCCCTATTGTTGAAATATGGGGTATACGACCCCTGGTCTCCTGTATATATATATATATATATATATAGGTGGACTTCTCCAACCTACCTATCCAGACTAACCTTTAAACTAATACACTTAATCCTATCTTCATATCTTCGTCTCATCTCAACACCTATACCGGCGTGGGACCTAATACTTGGGAAATAGGATCTGATAACACGAGATCATAACTTTTCTAAAGGAGTAAAAACTAGCTCTAGATCACCAGGATAAGCTAGAAACGCATCTTGAGTATCACGAATAACCGTATTTGTGTTATTCTTCGTCGACGCAAAAGCAACCCCAAAGTTTGCAAGGATCATCACAGCGACCATGCGAATCTCCATCAGACCCAATTGCTTTCCTGGGCAGGAATGTCGCCCTAGCATTCGTGTCAGAAGAAATGATCATATCAACCGGGCCACTTCAAGACGAACCAGTTCCAAAGGCATTGAACGCATTTATGTTTTTAATCATGGTAGGTTTCGTTGTCCACCTCTCCGGGATAAACTCATTTGGTCTCTCGAATGCGGATTCCACTTATCAGGACTGTCAGTCAACTTCACCCCAACAAAAATGGCCTGGATAGAAGGCCTTGACTAAAGAAAGGAAGGATTCGAACTCACGTCTTCCAATGGACCATCTTGGAGAAATTACCACCGTATGTGGGGGGATCCATCTGTCACCGATCCACACTCCTTTGTCAACTGTCTGTCTAGCACCTCCTGAGGGTAATGGCGAATACAACCTCATGGTTTCATTGATACACCCGTCCATCAAGGATAATTTCCCTAAAGCTATCACATCAATCTCTTCCTTCAACCCGTTCCTGTC
Organism: Biscogniauxia marginata; assembly: GCA_022695795.1. Taxonomy (NCBI): domain Eukaryota; kingdom Fungi; phylum Ascomycota; class Sordariomycetes; order Xylariales; family Xylariaceae; genus Biscogniauxia; species Biscogniauxia marginata. The sequence continues at coordinate 149,936 of MU404058.1, read as the reverse complement.
TTTGTCGGATATCTTCACTACTTCCATGCTGGCAATCTCTCTCCGCAGCTCATCCTGCAGCCCAGGCCGTTGAGCAAGCACATAAAATAGCATTGTCAGCACTGCTGATGTAGTGTGAGTTCCTGCAATGGCTACGGCGAACGCATCCCCGTAAAGTTCAAGGCGGTTGATTGACTCGTTATCGTCATCGTGACGGGCTGACTGGATGAAGTGTGCGAACGCGTTGTCTTGGCTGTCGCTGTGGGGTTCCATAAAGTTGCTTTTATTACCATCGCCAGTTTCACGTTGCAACTGCTCATCACATATTTCGGCAGTCCATGTAAATATGCGGTTCCACTTCTGTGTGACTAGGGGCAAGTAGCGAGCCAAAACGAAGCAGATGTGACCCAGCCAGGGGGCTGGAGTGAACCACCGGAGCATGGACGCAGCTTGTGAGATCAAGGCGGGGGCATAGTGATAGTGAGGCTTCACATTAGAGGTGAGGCTTATCACTAGAGAAAACTGACGGCCGAAGGCGAGATCACCGATGACATCAAAGGCGAAGTGGTAGAACCAGGTAGTGACATTGACAGGTGAGCCGGCGGACGTGTAAATTTGGCGAACTAGAACCTTTGCAAAGCTGTGAACACGGGACTCTTTGTCAGGGAGATCTGGAAAAAAAAGCTAATGAGCGCCAGGGTTGGTAAAGAGTCCAGAGGAAGCTTACAGCCTGTAGAAAATCCAAAAGCTTCATCCCACCGTTTACGGCGCTGGGCGTACCCATCTTTCTTGCGGAATGAAGTCAAGGACATGTATGGATGCATCAAATCGTACCATGGAGATTTGATACATGATGTGCCTGGACCACCAATGGCTCTCCAGACATTAGGGTCAACGATAGTAAGTTCTTGGGGCCCTGTACAGTGTCAATGAAGGTAAACTTTCTAGTTACTGTTTAGTCGGCGAGGAACTTGTGCTAGCTTGTTGGGTGGGATCGAAAGAGTTTAGATAAAAAGGTTGGCGAAAAGACAGATAAAAACTAACAGCCCAGATATACAAATTTTTCATGAACAGCTAGTTGGCTGGGCAGTCAAGGAGAAAACACATCCAACAACTAGCTGTAATAATAGTCTATGAATATAATAGATAAAAAGGTAAATAATTGCTCAGGTAGAGGACATGTAAGAAGCTCCTTGACAACATCAAACTAATACATTATATCGACAGCGTGACAGTAATTACTAGGTTTTTGGCAACCGAAATAACTCAGTGTTGAAACATACCTGTACGCACGATATTACCATATTTATGATATAGTTCGTCAAGGAATATGAAATTCGGCGTCGTAAACATGTGGTAAATATGCCATAGCTTTGAAATCGCTGCTAGGTGAGGGCCATTGAAGTCTTTAAGTGGATGCTCCAAGACTCGGTAGACAATTATACTGCAGAATAAAGGGGTGAAGAACGAGCCATTAAGCAGGAGTAGGGTTTGGAACCCGTCGAGGTTCACCGTATTACTGTCGCGAGGAACATTACAAGCATTGGCAACGTATATTGTACCAACAACAGAGAGTGAAGTGAGGACCCAAAGCCTAAGGTAAGCCGGGGCCTTCAAATGATGCTCACCACGAATAAAATAAAGCCTATGCGACAACACACCTATTATCCCAATGAAAACGAGACCTCTTGTTGTTATTGCCCATGCTAGAATGTGGGCCGAAGCCTGAAGGGGTTGAAGAAACATTAGAATAAAAGAATAGATAGTTCAACCTGGCAAGTGTTCTTACTGGAGCGTGTATACATCTACATGCTAAAGTATGAGCCTCTTTACCCACTATATAAGTATATGTAGATACGTATATGGTGCCGATAAAGTCGATTTCATCCAGGTAAAGAAAGGTCTAAATCGATTGGTCCCTGTCAAGCTTTCTCTAATAATACACCGGTAATACTTCATTAAATATTATAAGTAAATATATATAAAATACTTAATAAGTTTATTTTAATACTTATAAGTTATTTATATTATAATTTTAATAATTTTAATTAGTTTACTTATTATTAAATATTTATATTATTATTTCATTTTTATAATAATAAACTTTTAAGGTATTTTCGATTTAACGTCGATTTAAAAAGACTTTTTACTCGGGTTTTTTATATAAAAAAGCTTAAAAATAATTTTTGGTTATTGCTTGTTATTTTTACTTTGCTTTGCTTTTTTTAACTTAAGCTATTCTACGTTAGCCGATACGTACTCAAGCCGTATTCACGTCAAGAGCGGCCTTAACCTGAATAGGCGAGTTCGGCTAACCTGTTATAGCTCATGCCCCCTAATACACGTACTTAAAACCTAATCGTAAATACCCTGAAGTGTGCTGTAGACCAGTGATAACTGCCTCACTTCGTAGCCTTGCTAGTGTGAACCTAATCTATGGCTTCGCTGATCAATGGGTAACCGGATCAATGTGATTGCCCACGCCATCGGTGCTACGGCGGGCGCAGCGTAAGCTGATAGTGGCACAGCAGTTGATAGCACATCAATCTGTGCCCCTTACTTCTAGTTGAAGGGACGCGGTTGGTGTGTGTGTATCGTAGAGACCAAATAAGTGATACATCAGCTATGTGTACCTTACTTAGGTTCTTGTACGACAACTTCCCCGCTTGATGGTTGCTTTCCCCAAATAACCTTCTACCGAAAGAGCCTTCATTCATTGTCCTGGGTACCAGGCACGAGAGACTCTAGACTTTACATCTTCGTGGACAACCGATGATGGCTTCAGAAGGAGGACAGCCTTACGGACGGAGGCTGCTACCTTTGGTCCTTGACGAACTTGCCGAGTCGAATCCCAACAGACTATTCGCTGCTATTCCAAAGACGGCAAATGTTACCGATGGATTCCGCGACATCACAGTAGCAGATCTTGCACATTGTGTAAATTTCATGGCTCAATGGATTGAGGACAGATTTAGCCGAAGTGATAATTTCGAAACTATCAGCTACATCGGAATTTCAGATCTTCGGGGTCCCATCCTCTTCCAAGCAGCAGTGAAATGCGGTTACAAGGTTTCATGACCCTCGATACCGAGCTGTTTTAGCATAACTAACATCTACATAGCTTCTACTTCCATCACCTCGCAACACGCCCTCGACCAATAAATCCTTGATGGATCAAACCGGCTGCACGAAGATTCTTCATCCTTCAGAAGTTGCACCTTTAGTCAAGCAATTGCAAGACCTAGAGCCATCGGTTCACACTCAAACCATCCCATCATTTGAAGAAATGATGAGGAGCACACCTGAGAAATATAATTACCGGAAGAGCTTTTATGAAGCCAGAGATGATCCTATTGTTGTCCTCCACTCTTCTGGTTCTACTGGTAAGGTTTAGTCTATCAAATGGTATAAGGGGAACGGTGCTGACAGAAAATAAGGGCATCCTAAGCCAGTCACTATGACGCATGGTTCATTTGCAGCAGTTGACAATGAAATGAACCTACCAAGCGTACTTGGTCGGAAAAAGAGAGATTCGTCGATGTGGAACTTCGACGGCGAAGCGAGAATGTATATGGTGTTTCCCTTTTTTCATGTGAGACCATACTTTAGTCATATCTGTTCATGGATATTAATACTGATCTGTAATAGCTTGGAGGCTTCATGTTTTTCACCGGTACGTATTTCAGTGAATAATTCCAAGTTCGTTACTAAAGAGCTTAAGTCAACTCAATTTTTCGGAACACGTCACCAGTGTTGGGACCGCCGCACCTGATTCCAGATGGACCCCTTCTGAAAAGTGTGATGCTGCAACAAAAATTACGAGCGATGTTTCTTGTACCCTCGGTGATCGAACAGCTTCTCCAAGAACCGAATGGCATTGATCTCTTCAAGGATGTCGACTTTGTTGGCTACAGCGGAGCTCCCTCCAGTCCCGCAGTTGGGGACCGCCTCTCGAAAGTCGTCGAATTAGTCTCCCCTTTTGGCTCCACGGAGATAGTCTCAGTACCAGAGTTATCTCTTCCTCGTGAGGAATGGGCTTGGCACGAGTTCAATCCACATTATAGGCATGAGATGCAAGCATATGACCCTACTGAAAACACGTTTGAACTTGTCATCTTTGCTGATGAGAGCACCAAGGACATCTCTGCTATCTATCACAATCTTCCCGGAGTAACCGAATACCATACCAAGGACTTGTTCACACGACATCCAGAGAAGCACCAGCTTTTTAAGTACTACGGGCGTCGGGATGACATAATCGTCCTCGCAAATGGCGAAAAGTTCAATCCTATTCCCTTTGAGGTCAACATCCAGAGTCATCGCTCCATCAAAGGCGCATTGATGATTGGAAATGGTAGGACTCAAGCAGCTTTACTGATTGAGCCAAGAGAGCCCCTCGACGAGGTTGCACGAGATAAATTCCTGGAAGATCTCTGGCCGTTCATTGAGGGGTCTAACGCTCTTGTTTCAGGACAGGGGCGTCTCTCTCGAGGAATGGTCATTTGTACACTTCCAGATAAACCCTTCACCAGGACAGCCAAGGGTACCATAGTGCGGAAACTTACTGAGCAAGCCTATAAAGAAGAGCTTGAGACTTTATACTTGAGCTCATCTTTGCCCGACAGGACTATCACCGTGGAGTTGAAATCGAGTCTTAGACGTGTGTACGAACAACCGGCAGTTATCGACTTTTTACGAAGTATTCTTGCTACCACATTCGTCCAAGCGGCTAAGATAAGCGAAGATGATGACTTCTACTCACATGGCCTAGATTCAGTGCAGACATTGGAGATTACGTCAAATTTGAAGCGGAATCTGCGAACCCAGAGTTCGAAGACAGTCACATGGATATCGCCAAGGACAATTTACCGTAACCCTACCCTTGCAGATCTTTCACGTATTGTAGTAGCCTTTCTCCAAGATGGTACAGTTCCAGAAGAAGATCATCAGATTGCGAGGGCTCGCTTGGTAGACGCAACGGTTGCAGAATATGTGGAAGCACTCCCTAAAAAGTCAGCACCACAGTCTTCTGTACCTTCAAAGACATCTACAGTTGCCTTGATTGGCTCCACTGGGTACTTGGGCTCACATATGGTTTTGAGCCTCTTGAAGAATACAGAAATAAGTCGAGTTATTTGTTTGAATCGTGGAAACGACGCGCAACAGAGACAATCCGTTACGCTTCGCAAGCTTGACAAGACAATCGACCCACTTCTTCATAAATTGGAGTATATGGCCATCGAGTTTGGGCAACCCCTTTTCGGACTCACAAAGGACAAATTCGACTTACTTGCCCGCGAAGTTGATGTGATTGTTTACAATTCATGGAGACTAGACTTCGGTCTCTCCATAAGGTCATTTACTCCTTTCTTGCGTGTTACACGAGACCTAGTGGATCTCTCTGCTTCTAGCAGTCGCAATATGCGTATTGTCTTTGTGAGCTCCATATCTTCAGTCAGCGGTATGGCTACCAAGACCACGGTCCCCGAAGCTCCTGTCGAGGATCCATTAGCTGCATTTAACATCGGATACGCACAATCCAAGCTGGCCGCGGAGCGAATTCTTACAACTGCGAATCGGGAAATTGGCATTCCTGTGTCCATTGTCCGCGTATGCCAAGTTGGCGGCCCAACTAATTTCGAGGCTGGATCCTGGGCAGAACAGCCATGGATATCGGCCCTTTTACGCACGGCAAAGACAATGAGATGTTGCCCTACTAATGTCGCACCCATTGATTGGGTTCCCGTCGACACTGTTGCCGCTATGCTGCACGATTTTATTCTCTACCCAGCTCGTAAAGAAGCACAGGTTTTCAATATCTTTCCTCCAAAGCCACAGCCATGGGAATTGCTTGTCAACGTCATGCGTGATACATACGGAGTTGCGGAAACAATTTCTTTGAAAGAATGGATCAAGAAACTCAGGAGCATCACGGATCCAAATGCCGACGAAGTGGCTAAGATGCCCGCCCTGAAGATCCTAGATTACTATGAAGCAATCGAGGCCGGCAAGGAGCATGTTACTTTTTCAACGGATCATTCAATGGAAGTTTCCAAAGTGAATATTCCTACGGTAGATAAATACATGATGGAGAACTGGGTACGCAGTTGGGATTTGTAGGGTACTCTAGAAATCAGGCTCTTTGTGAGCCTAGAGTAAGCTCAGCATAAACAAAATGCCAAATTCTCTTTACCCGAGCATAAGAGAATTAACTCTCCGAAGCCAGTGCCATCATATTTGTGAGACACATGAGACAGAGGTATGGCATTTCTTGGAAGATGTTGGCCACCCGGCCGACATGAGCTTGGTGTGACGCTTTCCGGGGGTGACAAGCTGTCCCGTGTAGGCTTGGTGGGTTTGGTTGATCCACGTAAGCCAAATTGTACGACATGATTAACTAGGCGTTTGATATAGAGGACTCGTAGAGTTGGATTACACGAGCATGCCTCTTTTTCAAGTGGTTAATTGCCACTCGCATCCCCGATCGTCTCTTTAAGCCACACGTACAACCACACAATATGCATGAAATGAAACCGACATATCCTGTCTCTCTTACACTACATCGGATGGATGGTTTCCGAGGTGTGTGATGAAGCTAGCTCTGTAGTTGGTGTTTGGATCCAAGTCATGGCTTCTCGACCGAGCTACCTGGTTGGTTTTCACTGCATTCCGATAAACTCACTCCTCTGACTGTGCCACAACCACCAGAGACATGCATTGTAAGCCTGTTGTGTCAGATACACTGCACTTAACTTGGAATTACGTTACAGTTGACCGGACCGAAAAGAGTCGCAGTGATCAGATGAGTATGGGTGGCATTACCACCTTAGGCATGAACTATCCTCCCAGCCCTACCCGTTTTACCCTTCTATGGATGGATGAGCTTTGAATTCGTAAGCTTATTTAACTTCAACTATTATCTCATCGAAGTTCGTCTAGGAGTGTTAGGAGATAAGGCATGGATCCAAATAATACGCCAGCTCTTGAACCGCCTCTAGGTGAAGAGTCCAATTTTGTGGACCCCTATTCGCTACAACCACAGCGGATTGCCGTGGCGACCGTTGCCTTGGTTGTCTGTACTATCTCAGTTGCCTCACGGGTTTACACAAGGAGTCTTATGAAGAAATTCAACATTGACGACTGTGGGTTTCATATGATAATATCTATCTATACCTAGTTATCATCGCTTACAGATTCACAGGTATTCTTTTGCTATCAACGGTGCGTGCAGTGATGTTAGTATATACCTCTGATGAATTGACACTTGGTAGGCAAGCTTCACGACTTTCACTGTCCTGTTGATAGTTGCTGGTGAATATGGCGACGGGACACATCAAGTACGGAATTTCTTTGGCGACTTACCCGTTCCGACTCGAAAAGTCTTAGCTTGAATCCCCTGATGAGTTTGGACCCTGAATATCTGATATACATGTTGGCTTAACCACTACTAACACTGAATTTAAGTGGAATGTTACAGTAGCCGACTTGAAGAAGAACCTCCTTGTAAGTTTTCACCGAAAAACTTTGGGCGATTTGACAATCAAGAGATCGATGGCTAACGAAGAATATTTGACGGCAGATAGAGAATATTGCAGAGATTGTTTACTGCGTGGCAATGTTTACAATCAAATACGTCGTACTTCGGCAGATCGAGTCAATATTTTTCAATCACCAACGCAATACCCTCCCTTCCAGGGCTATCTCGGTTCTGATTTGGGCAAATTTATTCCTATTCACTAGTCTCGCCTTTGCATTCATATTCGCTTGTGTTCCCCGAGAAAAGATATGGGACCGTGGAATTGAGGGCCGCTGTATTAATTCGCCCGCATCAGTTACTGCTGGTGGTTCTCTCAACGTCGTCTCTGACATCACTATTCTCATCATCCCTATCGCCGCTATCTGCAAACTGCAAATGCCACTCAAGAAAAAGATTAGGACAGCCGCAGTATTCGCAGTTGGTGTCTTGTATGAATTAAAATCTTGCCTTTTTCTTAACAATATTTTACTAAGTACCTAAACAACGCTGACTACCAGACGGGAGTTTAGTGCCACTATTGCTAGCATTCTGCGGCTTTACTACAGCCTCCCGCTGTTTTACGCGGAAGATATTACATGGATTATCTCGCCTGTCGGTCAGTGGGCGTAAGTTTTAGCATTTTATTAAAGGGGGGAGGAGGGGGTTATGGGTTTCTTTTCTTAATCTAGTGTGACTGACTTCATTCTCTCCTAGGATTGCTGAGCTTGCTACAGGTTTTCTTGTCGCTTGTGCCCCGTATTTCCCATGGCTATTTGATCATGTCCTAGGGCGGGATAATAAGGCGGCCAGCAAGTCATCTTATAGCGCAGATTCATACGGATCCAAAAATCAACTATCTCGGATACGAGTTGACCGTAGCTGGGCGGTATTTACAGGGCATCAGGCGAATGACGACACGTCGTCCAACGTAATAATGCTCTCGGATTGCCGAAACGGAATAAGTGAAGGAGCTACTAATAATGTGCAAGTATTGTAAATAATTTCTTCCTATATCTGTTTCGATTGCTCAAGGAAGGGTGTACAGTAGTGGTGCAATCCAATATGGTTCCCTGGAATTTGTCCCTCACCACAAATAAAAAATGTATCATTGTGAGTAAGGTACTACATGAAGGTCAGAATAAAAATTTTCTCTATATAGACCCTGCTCTAGCTGCAACATGTTTATTTTAATAGGATAGTTAGCAGCCGCTAGCTCTAACCACTGGAAAATAAAGGAGGCTTGATAAAGCTTGATGCTCCTGAGTAAAAGACTAAACCGGTTAGATAGAGTGCCCTAATCTTAATGAAAGTTCCAGTAGACTCTAAAGGAACCATTGATACAACCAGAGCCTCATTTTCAAGCAGAACAGATTTGCGGACCAGGGAGAGAGAGGGAGGGGGTTGAACGGCATGGAGTGATTGAAGAGGATGGAACAGATCATCCTAGTGATGTCATCATTCTTGTATTCAATAATATTAATATGGAACAATCTAGCGGACGTGTTCAACGTAGCACTTGATAAAGACAGCTCATCCTAAATGTCACCACGGATGAGACCCATAAGGTCGAAGATGAGGACTTTTGTTAGCTTCACCGACACATTTCGCAGATCTTCGATTTTCCACCTCAAGTAGCACGATATTGTCTGACGTGCTTTCCAAGGAAGAATTTTCATGACCAATGATGTGAAGCACTCCCATACTCTTGGCTGTGTCTAGGACCATGCAGACAACGTATGGTCTTGTATAACCAACCATGCTTATCAATTCATCTAGATTGGTGGGTTTTCGAATCAGTCTAAATTTCAAGACACCTACCTAGGCAGCACAAAGTCGTGCCTACCGAATTGTCTTAATCAAAAGACTTTTCTTTGAAAAAGATAAATATAAAATAACAAATTATCAACCACTTGTTTTCGGTTATTATTACTTAATGGATTTTTTTAAATTATATTAAATAAGTAATTATTATTATTTATTATTATTATTTAATAACGTATATTAAGTTTAATAATAAAATAATAAACTTAAAAGACTTATATATATTTAAATTATATAAATAGTTTTAATAATTATTTTAAATTTCTTTATTTTTTTTTACTTTTAATACGAATATATACAAAGTATATAAAGTAAATAAATAAATTATATAAAGAGAAAAAAGGAGCTTTATAAACCTTTATCTTTTTAATTAAATTATTTAAAACTAGGATTTATAAGGTCTTTTAAACCTTGTCGCGCAAAAGTGACGCCGTTTAATTACTAGGTTATAATTAAGCTTATATAGTTTATAATAGCCCCGTATTAACTTTTAATGTTTTTATTAATAAATTAAGAAATTAAATCTTATTTTAAACCTTTTTACATTATTATAATAATTATTTTTAAATTTATAAAATTAAAATTTCTTTATTATTTAATATTATTTAATTAAAAATAATTTATTTATAAATTTATTATTATATTAAATTAACTTTTTAAAAAGATATTAAAGTTTTAAAATTAACACTTTAAAATTTAAGTTATTATATATAACGTATCTTATAAACGAGTGGGTTATTATAACAAACCTCCTTGTGAGTTCTTAGTTAACTAACTTTATAAATAAATACGTATTAGGTTTTTTTAATTTAAAGGTAATAATAAATTAAGATTAATTTAAGAGATTTCAAGGTATTTTTATTATAATATTAAAGAGTAATTATAATCTTAAATTAATAGCTAAAAAACTAAAATAATTAATTAAATATAAAAAAGATCTTAATTTATTTATATTTATTCTTTTTTTTTATACTTCTTATTTTAATATATTAAATATTTATTAGATTTAAATAAATTTAAAAAATAGCTTAAATTCGTTTTTTTAATTTATTTTGATTTTAAGACCAGCTTAAATTCTTATTACGTGATATTATATCACATTTTCAAAGTAGTTCCAAATATTATATATATTCTTGGTTTATGTTTTCGCACCTTTATTAAAACCCTTTTAACGCGGTTGACTCGTGATATATTACATCTTCCTTTTAAGAAGTTTCTTTCAAGGTATTTTTAACCCGTTCCGTCCCCTGGTCCTTTCAAACCAGTTGGTTTATAACAGCTATTTAGTAATATAATTGTGTTAACTTTTAATTTTATAATATAGTCTTTTTTTAGTTGCGCCTAGTTATTATTAAGTCGTTATAATGACATAATAAAAAAAAGGGGTTTTAAAAAAGAATAATAATTAAATAAAAACGATATAATATATATATTTATATAATAAATAAAAAGGTATTTAATAATTTAAATTTTAAGGAGTTATAATTAATTTTATTTATTATTAATTCTTTATTCTAATTTTAAAAGGTTTTAACACGAAAATTATAATAAATTAATTAATTTAAATTACGCGTTAAAAAAGCAAATATTTAATATAAAAAATATTTAGTTTTTAAAACGTAAAACTAAAAAAAATAATTCGAATAATAATAATTATTAATTAATTTTAATGCCGTATTGTTATAAATCCAACCTGTTAAAGGGGTTTCCTATAAGGGTGTTAAGACACGAACTATGAGGATGTTAATAGGATGAAGGATTTCTATATAACATCACGTGACATGGATCACTATGGATAAGGTGATCTAAGTGTATCCATTTAGCAGTATGGGATGGATCACTTTAAATAGGGTGATTTAAAGTTATTTAACATATAAAAAGGGAAATAAATCACTTTAAATAAAGTGATTTAAAGGTATCTAACATACTAAAACGGAAATCCTGTATAAGGGGAAAACGGGTATAAAAAGAAAGGAATTTCCTTTGTTTTTAGTTATTTATTTTAATTCTTTAGTTATTAATCTAAGATTATAATTACTTCTTAATATTATAATAAGAGTACCTTGAAATCTTTTTAACGAATAAAACATTGTAAATTACTTAAATTAATTTTAATTCATTATTACCTTTAAATCAAGAAAACCTAGTACGTATTTACCTGTGAAGTTAGCTGACTAGGAATATATAAGGAGGTTCGTCACACATATAAATATTTTTTAATGATTAAAATTACGAAAGTTATAAAAATTAACTTACTTACTTATATAGCTTACTCGCTTATAAGACATGTTAACCGTGATATTTAATATAAGAATATACTTTATATATATATATTTACTTAATTAAGTTTTAAATATTAAAGCTTATATAACTATTACGGCACAATACTTGTAATAACATATAAGTTAATTTAAGGTACTAAATCAGCGGATTATCACGAGTTAACCGCGTTAAAAGGGGTTTAATAAGGGTGCGATATAACGAACCTCTTTATATGTTTCTAATTAACTAACTTTATAAAGGAGTACATACTAGGTTTTCTTAATTTAAAAGTAATAATAAATTAAGATTAATTTAAAAAATTTATAATGCTTTATTCGTTAAAAAGATTTTAAGATATTTTCATTATAATTTTAAATTAATAACTAAAAAACTAAAATAATTAATTAAATATAAAAGAAATTCTATTTTTTTATATTTATTTTTTTATATATAATTTCCGTTTTAATATATTAAATACTTTTAAATTTTTAGATCTCCGAGGATTTAACATACTGGATTTTTATAGATTCCGGAATTAATGAGAATTTATATTATGTGAGGTTATATTGCACCTTTAACTTAAACTATCTGTTTTTTACGTTCTTAGTCCATGCTTAACACCTTTGTTAAAAACCCCTTTAACACTATTGGTTTATAACATGCGAAGACATAAACTAAGAATGTATATAACATTTAAAACTACTTTAAAAATGTAATATAACATTATATAATAAGAATTTAAGCTACTTTTTAGATTCGTTTAAATTTAATAAGTATTTAATATATTAAAAAAAGAAGTATAAAAAAAAGGAATAAATATAAATAAATTAAAATCTTTTTTATATTTAATTAATTATTTTAATTTTTTAGCTATTAATTTAAAATTATAATTATTTTTTAATATTATAATAAAAGTATTTTAAAATCTTTTTAATAAATAAAGCATTATAAATCTCTTGAATTAATTTTAATTTATTATTATTTTTAAAATAAAAAAACCTAATATATATTTACTTATAAAATTAATTAATTAAATACACATAAAAAGGTTCGTTATATTTTAACAGCTTTTTAATTAGTGCTTAATATTAGTTTAAAAGAAAAGACTCTCGGTTAAACCGTTTTAAGATAAATATACCTTTTAAAACTAAAGAATAACAAAAAAAGAAACAAATAAAAAAACTATAATTAATAAGCTTTTAAATAAAAGCTTTAAATTTTTTTACAATATAATAAAAAGGTTTAAAAAACCAATATAAAAATTAATTATAATTATAATTAAAAAAGAGCTTTAAAAAGACACTTTTAAAGCTTAACAAAAAGAATCGTTTAAAAAAAAAGGAAAAGAAAAAAACACCTAAAAAAACAAATAAATAAAATAATTTTTATTTTTTAAAGATAAATAACCGAAACTACTTTTAAATAATAACGACCTTAATAGCTTAAACGACGAAAACAATATTATTACGAACCAACCAGGGTAAGCAATCAAATGACAGGGGTACTGTTCCCACTCTTCTCGCGTCCGTACCGGACATGAATCTTGGAAGAGAAAGCGACCTATTATTACGTGATATAAATAAGTGTAGATAAAACTCATCTAAAGGTATCTAACATACCATTTATGAGGAATGAAAAACAGAATAAACAAGTATAAGAAGAACGGGATTTCTCATATATCTAGTCATTTATTCTAGTTCTTTAGCTATTAATTTAAAATTATAAATACTTTTTAATATTATAATAAAAGTACCTTAAAATCTCTTTAACGAATTAAGCATTATAAATCTCTTAAATTAACCTCGATTTATTATTATCTTTAAAATAAAAAAAACCTAATACGTACTTATTTATGAAGTTAATTAACTAGGAATATATAAAGAGGTTTATTACAAATATAACGACTCTTAATATAAAGGGTTTTAAATTAATTATACTTAATAAATATAATAGGTTAAGTGATTTAAAAAGATTTTTAATTTAAACCGGAACTTATTTACGGTTTTATTACCAAATAATTATTATTAAGGAATAAAAAGTTTTCACGGTATTTTAACTCCTTGTCGAAACTACCTTAACCTGGTTTTAACTAATATTAAAAAATCACTTAAATAATGAATAAAGTGTTTAAAAAGACATAAAAAAGGCCTTTAAGGATTATAAAGAGTTTAAAAAACAACTTAAATCTATATTTAACAACTTAATTCTTAAGTAACAAGCCAAAGCTCGACTTTATAAATTATAATAAAATAAAAAGGCCTTAAATTACGTTATTAAGTTTAAAAAACTCGTAAGTTAATCGTAACTACTTATTAAAAGCTTATATTATTTATTTTATTAAAGATTAAAGAATTATATAAAATAAACCTATATAAAGAAAGGAACCTAGAAAAGTTTACTAATTACGTTATAATAATAATTATTATTAATAACGAAAAATTTAAATAATACCTTAAAAAGAAAAAAACGATATAGCGAAAAAACGGCGATTAATAGAAAAAAAGAAATCATAAAAATGGTATTAAAATAAAGAAAAACACTAAAACTAAATTAAACCTTATTAAAATTAACGCTATTTAAAAGGAGCAAAAAAAACAAGATAAATCGACTATTAAGTGTTTTAACTATAAAAAAAAAGACATTATAAAAATAAGTACCAAAGTCCTAAAAAACAAAAACCAAAAATAAGAGGGATTTTTTAACTTAAAAAAAGAACCTTTAAAGTAAGGGTTTATTTCGAAAATAATAAAAAGGTAAACCAAGTATTTATTATTATTACTATTAAGGTAAAGAAAAACGAGGAAATCCTTAAAAAAAAGCTATAATATTTATTAAAGTTATAAAAAAAAAGCTTATAAATACTATTAAATTAACTTTTAAAACTATTTAAAGCACGGTTATTTATACCTAGGGTATTTTACGCCAAAATAAGCTAAATAAAGATATAACAAAAGCGAATTATTATATAAGTATAATATTTATAAGTTAAAATACGACTTAGAAGTTAAATTAAACTATAATAAACTACATTAAAGCCATTATAATAACGATAAATATAAAATATATTAAAGAAAAAGTAAATATAATAGCTTATACCGGAAGTTTTATATAAATAATAATTACGATATTCATTAAAATCCAAATAATGTTAATTAACTTAATAAGTTATTAAATAAAAAAACCTAAATTAAAGCTAAAAGTGGTAAAATAACTAAAAAACGAAATATTTCACCTTAATAAAGATAAAATAATAAAGTTATAAAAAGAATATATATCGTTATATTAAAGCTTTTATATTAACGACATTTATTAAATATATAAAAGCTTTAAAAATAAAGCCAGTTATTATCCTTAAAAACTAGAAAGTGATAACACGAAAAAGAATAAATATATTTATAATAACGTCTTACGATAATTATATTATTTTAAAACATGTTATTTTCACTTAAATTCCGAAAAAAGTAATAAAGTAATTATTAAGGGTTATATATATTATATTTTAATACTATATAATATACACGATTTACTTAAAACGGGTTTCGAAAAAAACAAAGTTAAAAAAGAATTATATTTTCCACGTTAACTCGAAAAACGAGCTAAATATAATATTAGTTTATTTGGTTTTATAAAGAAGTACTTAATAAAGTAATAAGTAAAAATACGTACAATTAAACTAAGTTATAAATAAATCGTTAAAACATATTTCAAAAAAAAGGAAAAATTTCTAAAAATATATATAAACTTATAAAAAAATATTAAGTTACTTTTAATAAGTGAATTCAAAGATTATATTCTTTATTTAAAAATAATCTAAAACTTTAAAAGTCTTTAAATTAACAAAAAAATAGATTTAAGCTATAAAAAGCCTTTAAAAAGAATTAAAGTTTTAATGTATAAGGTTTTACATAAAAAATAAACCTTTTACCCCTTATTACATAAAAGGTAATTAAAAAGACTATTAAAATAACGATTATTAAAGACACGCTTTTATAAAAACCTAAAAATAAAATGAAATCAAGGTTATAACGACTTAAAAAAACTAAAAAGGGAAGGGATATAAAAAACCAAAAAATGGTAAAAGCTCTCGCTAGTAAAGCAGCGAAAAGCTATAAATAATAAGTCTTTATATAAAGTCTAATTAAAACTTAATAATACTATTATAATTAAAATTAAGTATAATAAAAGGAAATATAAAACCTTTATAAACTTAAAAGTAAATAAAAACTATATTTTAATTAAGGTAGCTTAAAAAGACAATATATTATAAATATATAAATAAAGTTCATATAAATTATAAAACTTTAAAAAATATATATTTAATTACAAAAATGATAAAATGTTAAAAAAGATAATTCTTTTTTCGGTAACTATTTAAAAACATCTCAAGTAAGTTATTTTTAATATTATATATATATTAAACCACGATATAATTCTAAAAATAAATTAATTTAGAAAAAGTAATTTACGAATAAATTTCGAGATAAATACGCTTTATTAAAATTAAAATTAAAAGGAGTTAACTATTACGGGTTATAAAATAAGTATTATAAATAACACTAAAAACATAAATATAAAAATAAAATATATTGCTTATATAATTCGAGTAACCAAGCCTAAAAATTTAACGAAAAAAGTATTACGTAAATACCTTCGTTTTTATAAATTATTTAAAAAAAAGAATTATTAAATTTACTTTAAAGAAAAAAAGTAATTAAAACTATTTTTAGTATATCTTATAAATTAAGAAAAATAAAAAGCATTATAAAAAGGAATCTAAAAAGACCTTAATAAAAGATATATTTAAAAATCGGAATCTTTATTAAAATACCTAATAATTATAGTATTAAAGGTCGATAAAGACGAAAAGTAATATATTAATAAAAAAAGAAACTTAATATAACGATAAGTAATTAATTACCGACACCTTAATAAGGTAATAAAAAAGAATAAATACTTATTACTATTAATAAAGCTTAAATCTTTATAGTATTAAACTTTCGCGATAATTATTATATAATTAAAATAACTAAAAAATATAAATAATACACCACTTTCCAAACGATATATAAACATTATAAGTATAAAGTTATGTTATTTAAACTTATTAATACACCTGTTACATTTTAACATATAATTATAATAATCCTTTATAAGTTTTTAGATATATTTATATTTATTTATTTAAATAATATATTAATTTACTTAAAAAGCGAAAAAGAGCATAAAAAACATGTAAAATAAGTATTAAAAGCCCTAGAAAAGGTAAACCTACTTATTTATTTAACTAAAAATAAATAATATATTAAAAAACTAAATTATTTAGGGTTTATAATAAGTCTAAGAAAAATCCATATTTAAAAGGGAAAAATAGTAATAATTAAGGATTAACTAAAACCTAAAAATATTATAAATATACGCGCATTTCTTGGCTTTATTAATTATGTTAAACAATTAACGGAATTAACTATTTTAGCAAAAACAAAAAAAGCTTTTTAATAATTAAAAGAAGTTATAACTAATAAGGTTATATATAAACTTCTAAACGAAAATAAGAAGAAATAACTAAAGATAAACGCTTTAAATTTCGCTATTAAAGTAGTTTTAAAGCAATTAAAAAACAATAAAAAATAGTATTTAGTCGCGTACTTATTTAAAGCATTATATAATGCTAAAATGAACTATTAAATTTATAATAAAGAACTATTAATAGTTATTAAAGCACTAAAAAAATAAAAATTATAACTTAATAAAACTAAAGAACTTATCGATATTTATTTAAATTATAAAAACCTTATACGATTTATAATAACTTAAACGCTTAATTAAAGATATAAGTATTAAATAATTTTCTTGTTTAATTTTAATTTTAAAATTTATTACATTAAAAAAAGAAAATATTTAAGCAAATCTTCTTAGTAAAAAAAAAAACTATAAATTAAAGGTTAACAAGAGAAATGTCTAAATATTTAAATAATAAAATGACGAATTAATTATACTAGTTTATATGTAAATTAATATAAAAAACTAAAAATAATGTTTTAAAGAAAGTTATAATTAAAAAGAAAAATAATTACAGTTTTAACAAGAATTTAATAATGAATTTCTTTTATATAAAGAAAAGGTTTATATATTAAAATAAATATAAAACGAATTCGTTAAGGAATTCTATAAACACCTTTTATATAGTTATTAAGGAATTTTTAAAATGTTAAAATAATTATAAAAAGAATTTAACTTTCTAAGAATAAGATAAATAATTAAGAGAATTATAAAAAATTATAATGTTTATAACAAAGTTAAGGCATTATAATATAAACTATATAAACTATTATAACTAATTTAAATACCTAAAAAAGCATAGTATATAATTATATAAGATTTCGTAATAAAACTTCTTAAGTTAAAAGATCTTATTATAAGAGTACCTTATAATAATATATAGGTAATAATTAATCGACTCACGAAATATACCTACTTTTTACCGTTTAACAAGTTAAACATAGCAAAATAACTAGTTTTTAGTTTCCTAAAAAAGTACGTTAATAAACATAAATTACCGGAACGTATTATTTCAAATAAAAACAAGTTATTTACGTTAAAGTTTTAAATTAACTTAATAAAACGAATAAAAATTAAATAAAAGTTATTTATAATATATTATCCTTAATTAAACGGATAAATAAAAAAACTAAATCAAACAATAAAATAATATCTCCGAAGTTATATTAACTAAGAAATAAATAACTAAGTAAAATTACTATTAATAATTTAAATAGCGTATAATACTTCGATTAATAAAAACATGAAAATATTATTATATAAAGTAATATACGATTAAAAAGCGGAAATTTAAAAACAATTAATTAAACTTATAAAAACATTAAAAGTCGAAATAAAAGCTTTAAAAGCAAAAATACTATCCGAAAAAGTCTAGATAATACAACTACGGTTATAAAAAGAATTATAATTTATTTAAAACAAAATAACAAAATATTATAAAAAAAATTAAAGGACTAATTCTTAAAAGAAGAGATATAATTTATTTACTTTATTAATAACAAAGCATATTAATAAAAACGCCTTAAATTAAAATAAAAAAGCCTAATAAAAAACTTAAATTTAAAAAGTTAAAACCATAGAAAATTAAAAAAGTCGTTTTAAAAGTTAACTATAAACTTTTTTTACTAAAAAAATTTAAAATATATTTTATATTCTATATTTTAATGTTAAAACCAACACTAAAAAACGCCTTGCTAAAAAAATAACTAAAACTTAAGAAAAACCTTAATAAATACGAAATAAAAAAATATTAAATTTAAAATAAATTAATTATTAATTATAATATCTTATTAAATAAAAAAGATATTTATTAAAAAAAATACTTAAAAATGAATTAAACACTTAATAAACTCGATTAAAGCGCTTAAAAACTTTTATTAATAAAACTTAAATCGACAAAAAAAACCTAAAAGTTAAAGTTTTAATTTAAAAAGGAAAAGTTAAAAAAGGGTATAACTTCGGAAATAGTTCTAGCTTATTTAGCTAATAACCGTTACTCGGCTTTTAACTTTAAACGTTTTTCTTTAAAACGCTTTTATTTTTTTCGCTTAACTTGCTTTAACTCCTTTATAAAAATAAAACCACGTTTTAATATCTTTAAACCCCTTTTTTATAAAAGCTCTTTTTATTTCCATATCCGAATTAATCGATTAATAAAGGTTTATAATTAATTATTAAAAACCTAAAGTTTTTTCTTCGTTTTATAATGCTTAACCGCTAGTCTTTTTTGTTCTTAACTTATATCGAATAAATTAAACATTTTAATACTTAAACCGTTATAACGATAATAAACTTTAACGATATAATTAAAATAAAAAAACACCTTATAACTAAAAAAGCGAATATAAATAAATGAGGAATTACGAGATTTATATTAACTTTTACGAGGTTTCGTAATAAGCTTAAAAACATTAAATATATTTATAATAATAAAAAAAAGAAAAAAGACTTATTAAGGAAATCTTTAAAAATAAAGATTTTAAAAAAGGAAAAATAATGTTACGAGCTAATCACGTTAAAAAGGTTTTAATAAAAATGCGAAAACATAAATTAAAAATATATATAACATTTAAAACTACTTTAAAAATATAATATAATATTACGTAATAAAAATTTAAGCTGGTTTTAAAATTAAAATAAATTAAGAAAATAAATTTAAATTACTTTTTAAATTCGTTTAGATTTAATAAGTTGTTACGAACCAACTGTGTTGGAAGGATTTCTAGCAGGGGTAGCCGGGCACGAACCAAAACTGGACGGACCAGTGGTCCCCTCCTTTGTAATGTGATGTAACATCACGTGACCCAATCAGAGGTATTCATCTAATTAAGTCTAATTCTTTTAATATCCAACATATTAAACGGAAAAAATGTATATAAAGAAGAATAAATATAAAAAGGATAAAATTTCCTTTATATCTAGTTATTCATTTTAGTTTTTTAGTTATTAATTTAAAATTATAATTACTCCTTAATATTATAATAAAAATACATTGAAATCTCTTTAACAAACAAAATATTATGAATTACTTAAACTAATCTTAATTCATTATTACTTTTAAATCAAGAAAACCTAGTACGTATTCACCTGTGAAGTTAGCTAACTAAGAACATATAAAGAGGTTCGTCACATAAGTATTTAATATACCAAAAAAAGAAATATAAAAAAAAAGAATAAATATAAATAAATTAAGATCTCTTTTATATTTAGTTATTTATTTTAATTTTTTAGTTATTAATTTAAAATTATAATTACTCTTTAATATTATAATAAAAGTACCTTAAAATCTCTTTAACAAATAAAGCATTATAAATCTCTTGAACTAACCTCGATTTATTATTACCTTTAAAACAAGAAAACCTAGTACGTACTTACCTGTGAAGTTAGTTAACTAGGAACACATAAGGAGGTTCGTTACATGGATTTAGTATTTTGTTACCCTTTTAAGAGCGGGATGTAGCCTAGTTAGGTTGGGCTAGCACTGCCGTGACAATAACGCTTAAGTAATAAATTAGTTGTAATAAACACATCTAGATCTTTATACTAGTTACGTCTTAGAAACTTCTTTGTAAAAAAGGGTAATATACGTAAGGTTGCTTTGTGATAAACCTCCCTATGTATTCCTAGTCAGCTGACTTCACAAGGAAGTACGTACTAGGTTTTCTTAATTTAAAAGTAATAATAAATTAAGATTAATTCAAGAGATTTTAAGGTACTTTTATTATAATATTAAAAAGTAATTATAATCTTAAATTAATAACTAAAAAATTAAAATAATTAATTAAATATAAAAGAAATTTTATTTTTTTTATATTTATTTTCTTTTTATATATAATTTCCGTTTTGATATATTAGATACCTTTGGATCTTTAGATCCCCGAGGATCTAACGTATTGGATTTTTATGGATTCCGGAATTAATGGGAATTTATACCACGTGAGGTTGCACCTCTAACCTAAATCATTCGTTCTTTACGTTCTTGGTCCGTGCTTAACACCCTTGTTGAAGACCCCTCTAACACTGTTGGTTCGTAACATGCTTGAGCCTCCCAGCTACAAATCACAATGCATAACTGCTTAACGATTGTACCTTGAGATCATCTCACTCAGTGTCCAGTGAGTACATAGTCATAGTCGTTGTGCGAGGCTCGATGATATCGTCAAGTACCATATATCTATAATGTCTCCCTCAGCCCTGATATTAATACTGGCGTAGTAGAGAAATAATGACATTTCTACGGACTTTTTCAGCTTGAAATTATTGAAAGTTTAATTAAGCTTTAGTTTCATAACATTTATGAATTATAGTTTATCGTTCATGAATGAAACTTGGAATATGCTTTTCAAGACTAAAGCATCCGTGTGGGACACTCTTTTTCATCAGGTAGCTTATCACATTTATTCGATCTGGCTCTTCACCTTCAGCGATCTTAAAACCATTGTGTTTCCCGAAACCGCGTTTGGGGTCCTAACCGCATTGTCCCAAACTAAAGCTAGAGATAACATTTCGGGTATAGCCGACATCACCAACCTTGATGTCATTTATCGACTCCCGCTAGTGCTGTTGTGGGTTTGGATCAACCTACTCCCGTTCGCCATCAATAATCAGTGGCGTCCTGAAGCGGTCGCGGAAGACTCTCTAAATAAACCATGGCGGACTATGCCGACAGGCCGGTGGAGCATCAAACAAGCTCAATACGCAATGTATTTCTTCTATATCGTCGCCGTTGCTATTAGCTGGAACATTGGAGGCTTGGGCCCAAGTATTATATTAGTAGTTCTAGGTGAGCATAATTATTATGATCCCGATCAGAGTAGAATGTAATCCTAATCACAGTAGGACACTGGTATAATGATGGCGGAGGGGCCGATGTTGATGCTCTGATTCGCAATCTAATTAATGCGGCAGGTTTCACAGCTTTTGGGACTGGAGCATTAGAGCTGGCCCTGAATCGTCGTATGAACTTCAATATAGCGACGCTAACCAACATCGATTCCCCTTGCATCGAAAAATGGCTTTTTATTGTTGCTGCTGTTATCTTCACCACTGTTCATACACAGGACATGGGTGATATAGATGGCGATACGCAGCGTGGGCGTTTGACTGTACCAACCCAAATGGGGGAAACTACCGCTCGCTATACCATTGCTGTCTTTATGACGTTCTGGGGCTTGTTTTGTCCTTGTTTCTGGAACTGTGGCTGGCTTGGATATGTCCTCAATACCCCACTAGCATGCACTATCGCATTTAGGAGTGTTATTCTTCGGACAGTTGCAGATGACCAGAAAACCTTCAGGATATGGAATGCATGGATGGTTACCTTATACGTCTTGCCATTACTCGGATCTACTTTGTCAACAGGAAAATAAAGGATCAAGGATACAGACCCCCACAGTAATATCCCAATCAACTCATTCATGCTGAAATATGGGGCTATACGACCCCTGGTCTCCTGTATCCATAGATATGGGATGGGCTTCGCCCATCCCACCTAGACTCACATCTTGATCTAATATACTTGATCCTATCCTCATGTCTTCGTCTCATCTCAACATGGGGCATATTATTAGACTAGGAAAGGAGGCCAGAGGACCCAGCGACGAACTGGAGCAGCTCTCAGGACCGTTCCTCGAAAGGTCGTCTCGAGGCTACTCCGGCCTGTGGAGATTTGCGGAAGACATGTCAAGCCAGTTCTCGTTTCAATCACGTCAACAAGCATGAACCGACTCATTTGGATTACTGTAAGATATATTCTCTCCAATACTTGGCATTGCTAAGTAAAGGCTATATGGTACTGATATTTCTATCCGGTTATTCTTTCTCCCGCTTACATCTTATCGATATATACACCTAACTATAGAAACCGGTGTCACCTATCTAAATATCTATGGCTTGTTTGGCATGAACGTCGACCTACTTGAATCGAACCCTTCTTGGTGGTTATACCTACTCTTCACTTCTAAGACGTTAATCATCACATGCTCCATATGGGTTGCATTCAAGAAAAATCCCAACGTACTCATCTCATCCCACCGCCGAGGTGTTTCTGTTAACCGAGCCAACAGCTACGACCGAGATTCGAACGGCGATTTGCCTGGATACTTGGGCCTGCTGAGGACCCGAACTTTGCTCCAACTGCATCGTATGGCTTGTGATATAGTATAATTATAGGATCACACTCCAAGGCAAGCCTCGGTTCACGTGGACTTGTTGGAATTGACGCTAGTGATGTCTTGGTTTTTAACTTCATGATTGCATTTATTCATCATCACCATCAAATGCCCGACGACTACTAGATTAACACGTTTTTTCCCTCCAATTATTCTCGGGGATGGCTAGTTTCGAGAAAGGCCTTATTTCATAGTTGGAGCACTCTAAAAGGCACGGTTACGCAATCTGATAGAAGATCAGATCGAGAAGTTCAAATTGGTAATCGGTTCAAGATACTGGAATACCAATCGAAGCTTTCTCTCTACCATCCACTCGTCGTGCCGGAGATTGTGGGGCAACGCAAAGGGTGGAAGCATATCATTAACAGACTACTCCGTCTCATAGTGAATTGCAAACTATTTCATGTCCAACATCGATATCTGGTACTTATAAGCGAACGAGATTATGAATTAATTCTGGTAAAAGTGAGTTCTAAAAGCTCAGGGAAACAATGAATTGCACCGCTAATATCCAAAGTTCCATTTACTCGACATCTGATAACTATGATCACATAGAAATGCCGCTGACTCATTCAGATTGATTTAACCATCACAGCGAGTGCTTGTGAATGATAATTACTAGTCTAATGATATTGACACCAAGAAAGTCAGCTGATGGTACAGACAGCCCTCGCGAACAGTCCTTGGGGAACCTTTACTTAATACTCTACCGCCTTACCACCCTACCAACTGTGTTAGTGTCATGTTCTGCTAAGAAAAGTCGTTGTGCGTGACCTTGAATATGGGATGCCCTTCTAGAAAAATGTTTCTCGTTTCTTCTCCATGATTGCCACTCTAGTCAACGCTGTATCAATCCAATCTAGGGATGTTAGCTACCCTACTAAGAACCAGCATGAATCCTCCTCGGCTAGAAGCATTGGTTTTTCCATAGTCCCAGACAATTATCGCGACAAGGTACCCGAGATAGCTATCCCCTCTACTCTGATGAAGCGTGAGATCATTGACGAGTACAACGCAGCGCACCCACGAAACCCGATCCCGGCGCACCTGATCTGTATGGACACCATTACATTCAATCAAGGCAGTACACAGCGGATGAAATCTTCCAATCCCTGTAGGACTCTCTGAATATTTTGAACAATCGTTCCATCATCCAATTGTTTCCCGATTAGGCTGGAATACGTTTTCCGTTCCCAACGGACCCCCTGCAGTTGAATCTTCCGGTGGTCGATCTTGGGACCCACAACGGAAGGGTTATGAACTACCCGCTGCAGCCGAACTACACGGCGACGGGAGGAAATCCCGTGTTTACCTTCATCGTCTTCGAAGGAGACGGCTCGTCCATGATAGTTATCACGCGGGTTCCGGGCATAGATTGGATCTGTTGTGTTCCTGTTCTGCTGAATAGCAGGCAGAACGAAGGTACCAGCCGGGACGGTTTGACGAGTGCGAATACGTTAAAGAATATGCCTAATCCCGAGCTCGGCTGGAAACGGCCTTCCAACACTAGTGATAACCGCGTGTTCTCTGGGTTTAGCTGAGAAGTGTAAAAAAGGCGGTCGTTTGAACAGAGTATATAGTGCCCTGATAGACATTTCGAAAGGTTTTAAAGCTCGTCAACATACTTCTAGCTTTATGCGATATTCACATATAGTTACAAGTCTAATAACCAATCTCAAGGGGCGAAGAGTACGGTGGAGCGGTACAAGAGTACAAATGTATAAAAGTTAGGTAGGTTGTAGCTACTTCGAAGGGTTTAGCAACTGGGCCCAGAGCAATTGATACATATATCCAACACTCACTTTTATCCTCACATCAGTCTCATACACACGTCTTGACTCCTATAGCATGCAAACAGTATACAATAAATCGGACACGTTCTTGCCCCCCCTTGACTACATTCTAAATAACTGGTGGTTGCAGTCGACGTTCGAGATGAGTATTTCTAAATCACAATGAACCATTTACGGGATTAGATGAGTCATGATTCTCTCACCACGTGTGGTGAAGATAATAAGAAGCAAGAATGTGCTGTTTGGTTTAATAAGTACGGAACGCAACCTGACAACCAGGAATTTCCTATTCTATCGACCGACACCATTATCATTTTCCCTCAACACCACAATTATTGGGGCTTGAACAACCACGTATAATAGGCTTTGTAACTATATGTTGTTCTGCACAGGGTTACAAAGACCAAGTAATCGTTCAAGGGTTACAAAGGATAAGTAACCCTTTGTTTCAAGTAACCATACAGTTGTTCGACGACAGCCACGTTGAGAGCGCTATATACGTCGACTATAAAAATCAGTGCATGATATTTTAGTTTACTAACTAGATATTATCTAGGCCCTCATTCCAAAGAGGATTAACGAGGAAAAAAACACCAACACCACTATCTATTAACAGTGATCACAGATTACGAATACCCCTAACCATGAACACATCTCCTACGTCCGAGGGACCCGTTATTCCCTTCAACTTGCCCAATGAGCTATTCATAGCCATTCTAGAGAATCTAGAAGATCCAGCGGATCTATTACAACTTGGACTTACCAGTAAGTCCATGTGGCCGAGAGTATCATGGCAGGTATACATTGCATCGGCTCGTATGATACAAAATATCGATGCCGATCTTTCCCAGGAGGAAAATCAAGACAATACTGTGTCTTCTACTGTAAAGTCAGCAGTCACTCACATGATTAAGAATGGTGCTCCACTCCCAAGTATAGAGACAGCAGTAGAGGCATACAAGAAAGTTCTCGGCGACGATGCACTCAATGGAACCCGCGGCTGTTGGCTAGGGCCACAAAATGTTCATCTGGCTCCGCTGCTTTTGGCTGTGCAAGTTGGCCGGCTAGAAGTTGTAGACTATCTTCTAGGTTGCGGTGCCAGTTTGGAAGTACGGCAACGCCATGATTTCAACAACGACGTCCCCAACTCTAGAAGCCATATGTCTAATGGTTTGGAGGCCAGTATGCCTGATCGTGGCTATCGGCCACATGTTGAATGTGACGGTACCCAAATAATCCATGACCGATGTTTGAATGCTCTCGATGTCGCGATTATAACCGGGCAGGAAACCATGGCTATTCGGCTATTGGACCGTGGAATCTCCACTGCAGGATCCAACGGTCCACGAATCTCCAGCTTCGAGCGAGCCATGTGGTGGGAGAGATTACCCATCGTAAAAGAAATTTTGGCTCGATCAAAAGAGTCAATAACACCATGTGAGCTCCCCTTAACACTTCGGCTCATGATGACAAGGCCTTGTTTTGAAGGAGAGACTGAGATACTCGACACATTACTGGACATTGAGGCAAATAACCCACAATTCTCTGCTCAATTCTCTGGCATGTCTCTAGTCAATACGGCCCTTTCGTTTGCTAACCATGACTTCCCCTGTGCTGGAAATGCCCTGCACGTGTTTGCGAGACGGGTACAGCAGGGCCGTGCGACCCAACATAACTGTCTCATAGCACTTGGTGAGTCACTGAAGACAGTGCGTAGACTTCCACTAGCAGAAGCTATACTCGCCGAATTCCCTCGGATAGTCCGTCTCGAGGGGACTTCGTTGCTTCACCAGGCAATCGGGTATTCCACCAAGGATGATACCCTCATATTGCCGGCAGTGATGTTCCTTGTTGATGCTGGGGTCAATATTGACGACACTCACCTGCAGCACGCTAGGAAGAAGAAGCTGTGGAACGTCGTCGAGCTACTGGCGACGGCGGTTTCCGCCAATTCGGCACTGAAATTAATCGCTGCCGCATAATCTGCCGCAACTTTTATTTCCCATGATTGCTTGGATGGACATCGTACGAGAAATCCCGACGGATATTCCACCCCGAAGGTGTATTCCTCACTGTACGGCCTAAGAAAATGAAAAGTAGTCACTAGACTATAAACTTAGCGGGAGACGGGACGGACAAAGTCGTAATATAAAGTTCACCAGACTGGCGGGCTGGACCTGACAGCGTCTCTGCAACGGCAACTAGATAGATTGTTTACTTGCAGATAAAATATACCTCTATTCCTTCGTTCTCATTATCATCTTTACCTTAAATTACGTTGTAGGATCTCGCTATCTGACTACGGTAATCATCTCTACCGTGGAGAATGAAAGCATAGGTGACTGATCGTCCGAATGCGTGTTATTAGGCTTCGGACTAGATTCTGGATTTCTCCAAAGAGTGCCGATTCGTAACCACAGTACGCCCACAGTCCACACAGTTGCATAAAAGTTATCGTGTCATACCTAACATTGTATGTTGCTTGGCTTGACATTCGGCTAGGGCAAAGCTAAATAGTGTAACGTCCGGTCGAGCGACGGCCCCTAAAGTAGAAGCGGCTCTCCCGCATCGTCCTAAGAAGCTAAACAGTCTTTTAATGAGTATTAGATGAAATATATGAGCAGAAAATACTACCATGTCCTAAAAGCTCAATCTAGTTATTCTTAGCATGTATGATTGTAGCTTACCTCGCTGTCTGTGTTTACCGTAGAGTTAGACTCGGAATAATCGAATCAGAGTTCACACGGGCGTTTTTCAATTCAGTTGCCAAAAATTTCCCAGGAAAACCACCACGATTCTGACCGCTGAAACTTGTTATAGCTGACGACCGGCATGATACGTGGCGAAACGGCTCTCGCTAAGGCGTGCCCCGGGCTTGGCTACCTTGCGACGGACTCCCGTGTCCGACAGAGTTCAGCTATTTGGGGCTTGAGACGATGCAATGAGGGATAAAGTCCGTAAATCAGCCAAAGAATAGGATGAAGGGTGAGCCTGGGAAGCACATATAGCTGAGCTGATGCTCGTTCCGGTTGCGACTGATAGCTATCTTCTGCATCGCTCACGATTTATCTGTACCCAATACACGCATTACGCATCCAAGCGCTCTTCCGCTTTGGAAAGAACATCACCCATACATATTATAAACGTACATACAGATACACACACACTCACGATGCCTTCCGAGACCACCATCTCCACTCCCCTGCCCGCCGGCACCACCCCGCAGGCCGTCATCAGCGCGCTGCACAACCACGAGGTCTACATCCGGACGACGTGTCCGCAGCTCATCTCGTACAGCCACGTCTCGGGCGCGCCGGAGGTCGGGCAGCCGTGCGAGTACGAGGTGACGGACAAGCGGCCGATCGGGCAGACGACGTACAAGCTGACGCTCACGAACCAGAGCGACGGCATCGACGCCGTCATCGACGGTAAGGCGCCGACGGGCGCCATGCTCATCCGGTCGCAGTGGCGTGTCCGCGGCGACAGCCTCGAGGAGGCCGTCGAGATCGACAGTAACATGCTCATGAACAAGATGATCAAGGGCAACGTCGAGAAGAGCCACCCGGAGCAGCACCAGGATTTCCTGGCCGAGGCCGCTCGGGCTTAGGAGAAGAAGGAAAGGACGAAGAAAAAGATGATGATGAAGAAAAGAAAATTTTAGTTCCCTCTTCCGACCTTCCTTTTCAGCATCGTGAGATGATGTGTTACCTCAACTTACGTGTTTGTTAATTATCTGTTCATATCACCCACTTCACCCACCCTTGTCGTCGACGGCGACGGAGACAGTGTGGATAGAAGAGGGACGGAGATATCGCAGGTTCGGAGAGTTATTTGTTTAATAATATCTTCTATGTACGTACATCCGATCATCTCTATCTCTTGGCTTCTCGATGAAGACATTGGGACTGGAAATGACCCCATTCGCCAGTCTCACTCTTTCACATGAAATTTCTTTATCTTGACCACCGCGAAGTCCAATAAGAAAAGTTTCCGGGACGACGTGTGTACTATGTATGCAACAACTTTGCATGTGTGCCTGGGTCTACCAACGTAAAGGCGGATCTCCATCCCGACAAGATAAGGCTTGGTGACATGTTTTCCCACATATTTTTTTCTTCCTATTTGCTGTCCGTCATCCAGTCATAAGCGTCTAATTCCAATCCGGCCCATTCCCGTCACGTCCCAAGATCTACAGCGTCCCAGTATTTCGCCGCAGAAACCAAGCCCTATCTAGACTACTACGGGGATTTTGCCGCCCCTGCAACGCCTAATCCCAAAGAATACCCCTGGTGCATGCACCAGGATGGCTTGGCGGGCGACAACCAACAGAAAATTTTTCCTTGCCCTCCTCATGTTTGCCTTGTTCCGAGCAGTAGGCAGGGTATTGTATTTAGACAGCTAAGGCAAAGTAGTGGATATCATGACATCAAACCTCTCTCATCTAGCTAAGAGATTTGCTTTTTTTTATGAAATTTTTATGTTGGAATTTTTGTTTTACTTGGTGGCGACAGTGACGCCGCCCTGGGTGACCTCCTCCGGCCAGACGTTGTAGCCGAAGGTGTCCTTCATGTTGACGAAGCGGGTGTGGCGGCCGCGGGCGACGCTCTCGATGGCCTCGAAGTCAGCGTCCGATAGCTCCGGGATCTCCGCGTTACTCTCGATGCGCGACGGCGTCGAGCTCTTGGGCAGGACGACGTAGCCGCGTCGCAGGCCCCAGGCCAGCAGGATCTGCGCGAGTGTGTGCCCGCTGCGGTCGGCCACCTCGTTCAGCGTCTTGTTTGTGCGCACCTTCTCGCCCGTCGTGGGCACCTGGTCTTGTGAGCCCAGCGGCGAGTACGCCTCGACCAGGATATCGTTCTGCTTGCAGAAGTCGATAAGTTCTTGGTTGGGTAGGAACGGATGCACCTCAATCTGGTTGACCTGAGGCTTCACCTTGGCGATGCTCAGAAGCTGCTTCAGGCCGGGTATCGTCCAGTTCGAGACGCCGATAGCGCGGATCTTGCCGCTGGCTAGCAGAGACTCCATCGCCCGCCATGTAGGCTCCGGGTTCTCAGTGAGCTCCTTCTTGATAACGTATTTGCCATCAGGCCCGATCTTGGGCATGTATTTGTCGTCCTTCTCTGCGGCGATAGGCCAGTGGACGAGGAACAGGTCAATGTAGTCCACGCCGAAGTTCTTCAGCGAACTCTCCAGCGACCATTTGACCTCATCTGGCTCGTGTAGGTGGTTCCAGACCTTGGTAGTGATGAATAGGTCTTCTCGCTTCACTGAGGGGTTCTCCTTGAGAAAGTCACGGATACCCTCGCCCACTTCATCCTCGTTGCGGTAGAACCATGCGCAGTCGAGGTGCCGGTAGCCGACCTCAAGGGCCTTCTTCACGGCCTTGTAGGTCTCGCCTTTGGATCCCTCGTTGGCGAAGGTACCGAAACCGAGCGCCGGAATCTTTACCCCGTTGTTCAGAGTGAAGGTGGTTGTGTTCACGGGCATCTTGAAAATGATAGGAACAATTCGGTTCGTTCAAAATCCACTTATGTTTCTTGCTGGGGGAACCGATGATAAAGGATTCGGAGAGGTTTATGATAAGTTATGATATGATCAGTTATGAGAGAGTTTCGTAGTATGTAGTATCGTTAAGTTTCTCGCTTACGAGGAGGGCCACAGCTGGTAGACCTTTAAGGGGGACCTGGACGGATGGTTATTACATCATTCGTAGTGACTGGTAGATTTACCAAGGCCTCACAAAGTGAAAAGTTTTCTCTTCTGACGAAATGCCCCAAATTTCTTTATCATTTAAGGGATCCCGATCGGTTCCGTTCCCCAGTCCTGTGCAGATACAGTTGTCCCATCGTTATTTATCTGTCCTGATCAGTGCGTCTGAACGGCATGTGAAGTGGATCCAATGTGTCAACAGCTGAGGTTACGGACCGGCAACGTGTGCCAGTGAAGTTATTCCCCAAGCGCTCAAGGCGACCATGTCAAGCATCTCAGTCGGTGTGGTTGAGATTCCAGGGTCCAGCTAACTGCAACGGTTCCGGGTCCAGGGCCAAGCTTCAGCCTATCCTGAGCCTCGCCTGCGAGATAGAGTCACCGACTCACCGATCGCAGGGGGGCGGGAGCTGTGATTAGCCCTGCGCTAGAAAATCCTGTCACGAAGCGTCTCCACCGGCCCGAGTCAGCAGCGGGCCACCGTAGCCTGGGCGGATCCGAGATGATGTCAGTCAGTGTTGACAGCGGATACGGCAAGTGGATATAGGATCCAGTCGGCGGCCTGTGCCACGGCTCCATCTCGGACGCATTGCGAAAATGTAGCCTTCCCAACAATTTGGTTACGTGGTTGTACCGCGCCAGCTCATATACTGCGATAAACACTTTTAGATACTAGTTAGGCCGGATCGTTTCATCACTTGTCTTGGAAGACCCTGATTCAGTATTCAGGGATTGGGTTCCACCGTGAAGATGCGCGATAACACTCGGTTCAGCCCTCCAGATAGGAAGAATCAGGTTAACCGAGCCATGGATCAAGGTGAAGAACTACAGATGTACTTCCGCTTCAAACAGATCCCTACGGCCGTTCCCGAACCATGTGTATGTGGCAGTTGATAGTGGCTGGTAAAGTTTGACACTGGATACCTAGATATAACGACATTCCTCCGTCACTGATGGCAAATATTCTTTCTTAGCATCTCTGTCCTCATTTGTTTGCTAGTGCCTCATATCCTTATATCTTTTTCACCTCGCGCTATCCATCTAGCCTACTCATCTAACTTTGATCAACATGCCTATGTTTGACGATTCTGACATTGCGGTGAATACACCTGCCAATCCTGATCAACTCAAGAAAGACTCAGCCGCTGCAATGCCCACGCCCTCTTCTAATGGGGGCCTAATGATTCCAGGCGACGATGGCGATGGCCCTATCGAGGTACCCGCTTCGAGGTCGTCCGTCTCAGAAGCGTCGAAGTACATGCACACCCTTAGTGCGGCGCCTTCACAGAAGGATAGGAGGGGTTCTCGAAACTCTTTCGGCGCTTCCCTTCCCATCCCAAGATCCAAGAGACAATCACGACTTTCGTCAGTTCACCGCGCGGAAGATGTAAACGGTCGGCCTACGCGGCCTGGCATGCCAGCGATTCAGCCCACACGGGAGATCTTGGCCTCTCAGGTCCAGACCATTGAGGTTAAGAAGGTAAAGAAAGCTAAGAATATGGCCTTCGCTTTCGACATCGACGGTGTCCTAGTTCACGGAGACCGTCTCATCCCCGAGGGCAAGCGTGCTCTGGACATCTTGAACGGTGACAACGAGCTCGGAATCAAGATTCCGCACATCTTCCTAACGAACGGCAGCGGAAAGCCTGAGAAACCTCGTTGCGACCAGCTTACCCAGATCCTGAAGAACCCTGTCAACACGGAGCAATTCATCCAATCCCATACTCCCATGAGTGCCCTGGCTGAGTACTATCACACTGTACTTGTCGTTGGCGGTGTTGGATATAGATGCCGTGACGTTGCTGAGCAGTACGGCTTCAAGGATGTCGTTGTACCTAACGATATCGTCGCCTGGGACCCTTCAATTGCCCCGTACCGAGAATTCACTCAACAGGAGGCCGCTATGTCGCGACCGCGCGACTTCACCAAGTGCAACATCGAGGCCATCCTGGTGTTCTCCGACTCGCGTGACTACGCGACGGATATGCAGATCATCATGGACCTGCTGCTCTCGGAGAACGGCCGTCTCACGACCAAGGCTAAGGACCCCGTCTCGCAGCGTATTCCCATCTACTTCTCCCAGGGCGACTTGCTCTGCCCCACTGAGCACTGGTACCCCCGCATGTCGCAGGGTGCCTTCCGCATCGGCCTCGAGGCCATGTACAAGGCCCTGACGGGCGTAGACCTCGAGCGTGTCGTCTACGGCAAGCCCGAGCTGGCGACATACAAGTATGCCGACGAGGTCTTGACCTCGTGGATGGACCAGCTCCACGGCGAGGAGAGGTTGCCGGAGAACATTTACATGGTTGGTGACAACCCGGCGTCCGACATCATCGGCGGTAACATGTACGGATGGAACACTTGTCTCGTCCGGACTGGTGTCTTCCAGGGCGGCGAGAACGACGAGAACAACCCTGCCAACTTCGGCGTCTTCCCCAACGTCCTGGAAGCTGTGCAGAGTGCGCTGCGGAAAGAGTTAGGTGATGACTTCAAGATGCACTTCGACGAGACCATCAACCCTGTCCTGCACGGAAGCTCGGCAGATGCCGCCGCTATTGTATAAGGCATTGGATGGAACTCGTATGGTCGGGATGGCGTTTGGACTTTTATTCTTTGCTTCTTTTTCCTTTTGGGGTCTTTTCATCTCTTGATGAATACGATATCATGACTACAAAGCGAGATAGCTACCTATAGATTAGAGACCTGGGATAGATTTCACCCACCTACTGAAGAAAGGTTTGGGTTCATCTAAAATTAAGACACATTTGAATTGTTCATCCATCTTGACGTCCTGTCCAACTTAACTTCGGTGACTTCACATTTGCCAACAATACTTTGCTCCTGTCGCCTTGATGATATTTCGAGGCAAGGTTCTTGTAGTAGGTCTTGTACGTACGTATCCCCGTGTTGACATGTATTTCGTGGGTATCTAGATGTATTCTAGGGGGCAGTTTATGCGTTAATTGCTGACTATTTTTAAAATTCATGTATTTGATTATTCTTTCGTCGTCTGGATGTCCACATGTCCAAGACAATGGAGGTGAGAAAGAGGCTAAGCGGAAATAAACAGGGAAATAATGATAGCTACCTAATAAAAAAAAGTCCGTGATTTAGACGGCCCACATTTTAGACTCCTTATCTCCGTTAATCCGGCGCTCCCCTTACGCTAACCAAAAGCGGGAAGTTTAATGGGGCATCTCATTTCGAATCTCACGAGAACGCGTCTTGGGACTTTTCCATCACAGACCCAACTTCTTTTTGACGTCAGTGATCTAAGTATTACACGAGCCACCGCCCCAGAGAGGCGTGGCATGCCGCTCATTAATCCACTCTTTCGAGGCCCTGCGTCTCAGTCACTCATTGAACAATGCGTTCTGTCCTTCATTGCTTACTCGTACTCGTGCTCTTAGCCGTTGCCTGTGTCTACGCCCAAGAGGGCGACAGCGGCGCCGTATGGGCCACCCCCCACGACAGCTATTCGTCGTCCATCGGTGTTCTGGGATGTAAGATCGACACTAATCGCGTCGCCTATTGGCCTGGTTCCGTCGACTGCAACAACATCTGCGTGTCGCTGAGCTACGAGGACCGATCCGTCAAGCTCCTGCGCGTCGACCAGTCCCAGGGCGCCTTTGACGTCAGCTACGACGCCTGGAATTATTTATATACCGGTTATTCCGCGACTGAGAAGCCCACTGCCGGCGGCCCTATCGCTATGAATTTCGAGAACGTGGATGCCTCCGAATGCGAGGACCTGATCCACACGGACGGGCACAAGTTGCCTCTCAGCGCTGCGAACAGCATGAACTTCCTAACCAGCTGTCTCGATGGAGACACCTGGGTCGGGAAAAACTACCTTCTCTATAATATTCTTGATTCGATCTGTTCTTGGGGCCACGACGAGGAGTGCTCACTTGATTGGCCCAATGCCAACCAAGCCACTTGTCCGAACACTTTGGGAGACCCGGTTGCCTTAACTTCCGCTCCTGTTTATAATATCCGATACCCTTCCGGCGACACGGTGGTCGCTTCTTCAGGCCAAGTTGTCGATGACAAGGAGGGCGGCGGGCGAGCCAGGGCACCTCCGAGCTCAGATGTGCTAGTATTTTCCATAGCCATCTCAAGCTTATTGGCTCAAACCCTTACTTTCGTTTTCTAGGAGTCCGACGAGTAATCTCTGGATTTCCAATTATATACCATCTTTGCGATTTAACATCCGCGTCATGACTTGGGGCTCAGTGGGTGGGTATTGAGGTGTATATAGCTCGGTTGGGACTGGAAGCTACCGAGGACAGGGACTTCGGGATGTACATACAACAATCGAGTCTTTGGTCTCGAGTGAGCTGGCCTTCCTGTGTGGATAGCTCAACGATGTTGGTCTATGGGCATGTGAAGGATGATGTAGATATGCGTTGACGGATGATACCCCTATTTGCTTCAGTGTATTTTAATGAGATTTAGTAGTTCATTTTTACTGTTGAATACGTCCCATACGCAATACCAACTACTTAACAATGTATTAAACCCGAACGGTAAATTTAAATACTCCTTCATCCTTCGGCGTATAGTTGAATATCGTAAGGCCATTCAGTGTACGTTGAAGGAATACAAGCTAGGCCCCAGCTATTTCTAACAAAGTAGGTATTTTATACAATATTCAATTTTTGTACCTAGGGCAGGTTGGGGTATTGCTACATTTCGAAACGCATCGTCAGAGCTGTTATCCTAGATTATTACTGAAGTAAGGTAACCTAGGTAACGTAAATGAGGGAATGATCCGTAAACTAAACTTCGGATGCCGACGTCAAAAGACCCAACCGAGCAGAAGACAGTATAAACATTAATATTGAGTAGGTGTCCATAGCAACCCACTGGTTATAACATGACCCGAGTCTTCACTTGCACTTTTTCTTTTTTTTTCTTTTTTTTTGTACATACAAACTTGATCTCTTAGACCTCAGCACCGCACCCGCACTTCCTGCAACAATATTATCATCTCAGGATCATAAATATACTCACAACAATAGATAATCACACTATACCGATAAATATTCCAAGGATTATGACTTGGCTAAATACAGCGCCAAGCAGGGAGCGTCTCCTTGAAATGCAACCGAGCAACCAGCGGCGCCGAGAGATAATCATACAGCGCGCCAACTGGGTAGCTAAATACCCCGAGAACAATTTAACCTTTCGAGAATCCCTATCACTCTACATACTCGAGTGCCGTTATCTAGCGTATGATGATAAGGAAGTCAATACCCAGAACCGGACCCCAATGCATCTTCGCCTCGTCCACGAAGATCAAGCGTGAATACTGTGTAGGCGCTCACCGCGAGTGCACCTTGGTGAGTCCCCCCTCGATGCCCCCGTGTTTTGGGCGCTTCCAACTGACGTGCCGCGAGTCCGCGCCGGGTATGGAGGGAGGCTGGGCCCTCGACACTGAGTACAGCGTCTAGGTGGCGCACTACTTCGAGGTACAGCAGGACGCGGCAGGTGACCCCTTGTATACGGAGCCGCTTTAATTCCGTGCCGACCTCCTTTCGCCTCTCGTCCACATGTTTGCCGCCCTTGAGGCCAGCGAACGTATGCACCGCGCGGCATTCTCCCTTAGCTCATTGGATATAGGAAGCTATGCTATACCTATCCGCACATGATGTTTACAAAGTCTTTTTTGACTATCAACAAAGTTGGGAGCGAAGCGAGGACTGTGCTGAGCTCAAGCATACTGTAAGGGGGCTCGTTCAAGGGAAACGACTGGCTAAAATCGATGTGATTGTTTGCTTCGGGCTCGGTCCATTGGCCGATTACTGGCTACTATGTCCATTTTTCCATGCAGTCCAAAAGGATACCGCCACGGGATGCACACAGCACGCTGCCGCCTTGACGATAGCGACTCTACTAGCAGAGCAAGATGCCCAAGAAAAGATCCAAGAGTATGCCCAGGACCCCAGATACCGCCAAGGAGATATAGAAGCTCTGAAATCCCTGGATATTGAATTTCTCAACCACGAACACGGTATCCAAGAAGGATTTATGATGGTGGACGGAAACACATTCGTCTTCTCGATCAACACCGGTAATTTCCTACAGCAGATCATATGCGAGACGAACCGGCCGGCTGCTATGATTTGGTCCGGTCCAGACCCAAACGATTGGGAAGAAACACAGACTTTTCCACGAATCCTCTATATCCTCGTGATGGAGTACAATGAGTACGAGGTGCTCGGCTCTAAAAGACGCATGGGAACCAGGGCATGAATCGGAGATTGCCACCAATGAGGGAGCACCGGGTTTTGGGCAATACTCCCCGCCTATCGAAGAGCTTCTTGGCTTGGACGCCATCAATATGATAACGACAATAGCAGGCGGCACTGAAAGTCTGCTTCTATAACTTCGGAAATTCGGGATTTTAGCTAAGGAAAACCTGTTTGTTCCAAAGGAGGAGTTTAACTGCTGGCATTATTGAGGTAGCTACAGGATGCAAGGGCGATATAAGTGCTTGCACATCAACCAGCCCGTGAACCCGAGCCCCCGGAGATGATGATCGGGCGTATGAAGAGTCTCTGGGGAATGGACTAGCTTCTTGAATAAACACACTCTAGCTGCACACAAACCAGCTCTGATGACAGAGGGGTGAATATCTTGGAGTGATCAATGATAATACAATGACGTTTCTACCCATATACTTCTCCAGCGGTGGCTTATAGTGGCAATATGTGATACACCTGTCATTCGCCAGTAGCACCGCGTCAAGTCTCTAGAGCGATCCCATCTCATATTCTAGATCTTGGCTAATGTGTTTCGTATCATATCAGGACACATTTGTTGCGCCTGCATGGGCAGATCCCATGATCTCACCACGGAGGTCTGCTGAGCTTTCCTGAGATCCCATGCGATCGATCTATTGGGGTGGCTTTCGCAGGGTCGACTTTGCCAACGCCTTCAATTTTTTGTATAACCAATGCGATCATTACAGTTCGGTAGCAGGACATACTATTGGTTCACGTGTACACTATAGTAAGTGTAATGGGACTTCGTGGGGAATACCGAAAAGGGTTGGATTTCCCGCGGGAAATCTTTCCTAAATAGGATATATACTCCCCATAAACTAGCATTGGATAGACTTTGGGGTTGGAGGCAACTAGTATACAAAATAGTAAAGGTTGGACATAATAGTGATTTCATCTATAAATAAGAGGTCCCTTTCTTCGCAACTCAAGACTTTCTTTTCATCCAAGGTCATCCATTATTCCAATACTCAACGAAAAACTTCCGAATTCAAAGTGCGAACAGGAATTAGAGACGGACGTCTTCAAGTTACACAAGTCTCCTAGTCACGATGCCTCACGCAAATTCGCCTCCTCCTGCTGTCCCACCAACCATTGACGGGGTACCTCTTCATGTTAACGATGGCCTACTTGCCCCAGATGAGGTCGCTCCTCTCCGGGTGTCCTATCCTAGCGAACCCATGGAGGTCCTCCGCCAGCGTTATGAAACAGAGGGCTACGTCTTCCTGAAGGGGCTTCTTCCGCGGGACGAGGTCCTCTCCGCGCGTAACTCCTACTTCACATCAATGGCACCGAGCGGCGTCCTTGCCCCAGGCACCACCCCAGTGGAAGGAATATTCGATCCGGCCGCCAGCCCAAAAGACTACCCGAGCGTCGGCTCGGGCGGCGACACCATGGGCGCCAACTCGAAGCCGGGGACCACGGCTAAATCCGCCGATTTCGTCGACGCGGCGCTGAAGGCGCACACGGAGCCGTGGTACTGCGGCAGCGAGGACGGCAGCGTCCGCGGGCTGTGCAACATACCAGAGCTGCTGGACTTCGTGGCCGAGTTCTCCGGCTGGGGCGCGGACATGCTGCCGGTGAAGCGGACGCTGCTGCGCAACAACACGCCCGGCAACAAGGCCATCGGCGTACACTACGACCAATCGTTCATGCGCCACGGCGAGCCGACCGCGGTCACGGCCTGGGTGCCCATCGGCGACGTCAGCCTGCAGGGCGGCGGGCTGATCTACCTGCAGGACGGCGAGACGCTCGGCGCCGAGATCGAGGCCGACTTTACGCGTAAGGCTAAGGCCGCGGGCATGAGCGACGAGGAGATGAAGTACGCATTCAACAAGAACATGCTGAGCACCGGCTTCCTGTGCGACGGCCCCAAGGACTTCGGCAAGAAGTACGGCAAGAAGTGGCTCGTGACCGCGTACGAGGCCGGCGACGTCGTGCTCCACACTCCGCACATGGTACGTGCTTTCCCCCCCCTTTCGCTTGGTCTCCTGCGTCTTCAATTTACAGATTGGAACCTAACCAGACGTGCCAGATTCATGGTTCTACCGTCAATAATGACCCAGAGGGTAAGATTCGGCTGGGAACTGACTTGCGATTTGTCAATAAGACTCGCCCTTGGGATACGGTAAGAGATATTGCCCCAGATGATTGAGATGGCACACTAACTCAGTTCAGCGGTGGAATAAACACTTCACGTTTGGCGATGGTGTATAAGGATGTGGCTTGAGGCTAGACGAAAGATCAAAGGACAGGCAGTTCGAGTGTCAATGGTTACTGATCAGAAGTCTGAAAGACGAATTGTATCTGTTTATGAAGAAATATGTCGCTACTCCTAATCTGGGTCTTTATGTAGAGTCAAATCCATCAAGCTCTGTCCATTCTTTCTTTAAAGTATTGATGAGTGTCTCTGTTTTAAACTTCGTTACCTCATATACCGTTTCAAGATACTGTATAGTGTGTTCTCGCTTTAATGGATTTCGTATGTAAAATCCGCCTAGAGTGATATATACTGTAAGTATCAAGGTACAATTCGAATGTTCATTTTCACTTACACAGGGAGAGCATATGCCTAGGGAGGAAGTATGAATTAATAACTTCCCCGTTACATAGGGCGAGTCCCATTAGCCTCCCAAGGATGCATTCAATGGTCCTCTAATAAAGCTATTAGTATCTTGCTTCATTGAACAGTGAGAATGCGCCGACTTGCCTCGTTATCCCGTCTCATTTTCGCCAGCTCGAACTCCCCGTAGTTCTTGGCCTTATTGAGTTGGCGTAGGCAGAAAATGATCCTCGCGGCGTAGTAATGCTGCATGGCGATCACTGAAATAGGTATTATTAACTGTTATATTTACGCGAGACGAAAAGTAGTGCTTACTAGGGACAGTCGCGACCATCCAGATACTCGGAAAAGGGCGACCATTCTCCACATCGGCATCAACTTCGTATATTGGCTCGAAAGATATGGGTTTACCCTCGTACCAACGCAGAATATCCTGGTCGAGGCCATCCCATTTTTCCTGTTCCGCAGCTTCATCATCTTTACCAGCGGTTTTCTCTTCATTAAAAAATAACTGGAGTGTTTTAGCGAAATGATAAACCATTCGGTTTGCGCGTGCGGAGTCATCGTTGTTGCGGAACGCCGTAGATCTTCGAAAATTGTCCAGGCACATCTCCACAGGCGTTTGGCATATTAGAAAAACGTATATAGCCTGTCGGAGGTGCACCCAGCTTGCTGCTTCGGCAAGGCCCCCCTCAGTGACAAAACGTGCAACGGCGTCGTGGTTCAACAGGTTCTGGGCGCCGCTCAGGTGCACGAATTCGCAATCAGATTCGTTGTCATACTCTTCGTACAGGCGAGCGAAAACGACAGCAGTCAATAACGTCGAGTCCCAGGTCCCCGGTGGCCTAGAAAACGCCTCGATAAGCAGCTCGATGCACCGATTATGATAAAACGTGCTCTCGAGGTTGTATGTCAACTTATTGCAAAGACCGTCATAGCGACTAGCTAAGGCGAAGATCCCATTCAGGATCATTGGCTCCCGAAGAGCATGTCGAGGAACTTCTAGCGCAAAATGCCGGGCTTCGTCGCATCCATCAGACTGTCATACTTTTATATTAGGCATATAATTAGTTGATGTCTACAATAAGGGTCTCACAGATGGCGCTAATTTCAATATATAAAGTCGGAAGAGGAAGGCTTCGCGTTCAGTAAAACGGGGCAGCCGAGGTTTAGTTCTGGACGCAACGGTCGAGGCAGTCGGCGATGCTTCTATAATGGATGATTGCGTAGATGGAGAGTTGCTGAGTATGTACGATATAGAGGCGACGTTGTGACCTGTTGGGGGTTGCGTGACTCGAGACAATTGAGTTAGGGGCGACTGCGGTTGGCTGTTGCTGATTGAGGAGTATGCATCAAAGCTAGGTCTTCCTTGTAGCTGTTGGGGCGGATCGCTACAATATTCAAAGTTCATATGACATGGCACATCTGAAGTTGAACTTGAACGAAGTGAGGTAGAGATATCTGGTGGCGTAGGTGATGTGGCTACAGCATTGGCAGGAGACACATCTCGGGAGGGAGACTCGAATTGAACTAGAGCCTATCAGTTACTCTGCTATATCGAAGTTCAATAGGCATATTCTCACGTGTAAACCCTTCATGTTCAGACCGTCTCCGAGCGTGCCTGAAGCGATACCTGGCGCCAAAACAGCACTCCCGACCTATCTCCTTACATAACTCACACTTCGTCTCGCCAGTCTGAACAACACATTTCCGATGGCTCTTCCGACAACCATCACACACGCGTCGTGGTTTCATGCGGGGATTACTTCTCGATAGGTGAACGAGGCTACTGAGAACAAAGTGGCCTGGAAAATCCGCGGGATACGAAACTCGTCTTGGATATTCTAGATTACTCCAACCCAGATTAATAGGTCTGTGCGGGACGTTGATAACCCCGCATATATCGGTGATGACATGTCGAGACGCACAGCAGCTGACTCGTATATCCCCGGTTTAGCAAACAGGCCTATGTACTCCGCCGTGACATATGCTACTCACGCCAATGGCTATTCAGCTAGGTATATCCCTTGCCGATGCTTAGCACATCTAATTTATAAAAGCACCGCGGGGAAGACCACTCGGAACCACTCCCTTACAGGTGACGATCCCATAAATATTTTATGTGTCGAGACGGGGTTTCTCCAGACTTTCAAAGATGGGTCAGCTT
This sequence comes from Biscogniauxia marginata, assembly GCA_022695795.1. Classification (NCBI taxonomy): domain Eukaryota; kingdom Fungi; phylum Ascomycota; class Sordariomycetes; order Xylariales; family Xylariaceae; genus Biscogniauxia; species Biscogniauxia marginata. The sequence continues at coordinate 108,113 of MU404058.1, read as the reverse complement.
CCGGATACGGTAACATATCCCGCAGCTTGGCAGCTTGTGATAAAAGCCACGATTGTTCGAGTGATAAAGCCACAAAATACCCTTACCTACCTAATAGGCCTTTTCCTTTACATAAGACTAACTAGAGTGTTATACCGAATTGAATATGTACTGATAACGCATAAGACTCATACATGCTTTTCATTCATTCGCAATCTGTCAGCCAATGCCGAATCACTTTCAGATCTATCACAATTCGAAGATTGCGGTGGTGATTTTCCAGAATTGACACCACCAAACTTGGACAGCTGAAGTCCTTTCCTAAATTATTTCCAGCCCTTGCCGAGCAGAGCATCTTGCGTGATATATCATGTGAATATATGTACCACCACCTCAGTGCCTTATCTAAGGCTTAGCCATCATCCATGCATGATCGAGAGCCTGAAGTACATCTTTGGGAAGAGCCCCCCTTTCTAGGTCATCAAGGTTGGCCACAACTTGCTCAACCTTGTTGAAACATAGGCCTCACTAAGCTAAGGCGCATAATACATTTTTCCCAAACTCAATAAACTTTAAATACGCTCAAGAAAATACCATCACTTCCATCATCATTTATCTTTAGTTAGCTGTGGTGAACTTAGCCATCTCAGTGTGACTTCGATTCTAGTTAGCCTATATTTAGCTCCTACCTCCTGTATTTCCTGCAGAGAATCGAATGTGGCGTCACTAAGGCAGCGACTAGGTGCCTAACCCCTAAGATGTACTTATCTGAGAACCGACCCTCCGTTCGTTTTTTTTGCCTTTGTAGGACTGTTTTCCTGATGGGGTACCTCCTGCAGTTCGTGCGTAAGCCATAAAGTCTAGTTCATACCGGCGGCAAGGGGGTATGAACTCAGTCTCAACGGAACGTGTATTACAACTGTACTACCCTTTCTAGATAGTCGGTCTGGCACGGTTACTCTAATTGCATATCATTACAATCTCGGCAACCTCCAAGGCTGTGAAGCTGCTCAAGCCTAGCTGTTTGAATTTGCCACCCTTATACGTCTTGTTCACAACCTCGAGCGTGCCAGCAAAGGGAACACTTCGGTCCTAGTGCACATTGATTAGTGGAAAGAATGAAGTATTCTGGGCCTAGAGGAAATACAGGGTGTCACGATGAGGACCTTATAGGGGAGGTACAAATCTAGTTGTTACATAAAGAGCTAGAACTAGGGATACGTTGTCAGCGGCCTTCTTACATACAAATCACCCCTTTAGCTACCACGCGGGCCTGTACTATAGTTCGCTTTCACGCTTGTAGTCTTCACCAATGCATGTTACCGTAGTCCCTTAGGAAGGGAGTTCTTGACACAGGGGCATGAAGGTTTACGATCTATATACTCTTCTGAATCTGACAAAATACTGCTTCATCCTATTTGTGCCGTACATCGATACAGTCGGCCACATATTATATAAGTCTCTGTTTAATGGTTATTACATCCAGTATTAACCATTAAACTACAAATAAAAGATATCTGGCGGCAGTTATGCCCATACTGAATATAGGTGAATCCCCGGGATTCAGCTATCTCTCGGCAGTAGGTTACGGGGTATGTGGTTGGCTAACAAGGGATATCCACAACAATCTTTCTGTAATAATTTCTGATCGATAGTTAGTAGCAATTCGGCGCGTGTGATGGAATTTCGTACCAAGCTTATAAAGCTCTCAGTCTTTCTACATTGCTTCCTTGTAAAAGCTTCCTAAGAACCTCCTCCGTATCCACGAACAGTGTCTACTTCATTATATCCACGCTCCTAAGAGACAGTTACTGAGTTATGCAGGCTTCTCTGAACTCGTGTTAGGTTAAGGAGAGGCAGTGTGATAAGCCACCCGTATATTGAGATGCAGTCTAAAATCTGACCTTCTAGACCTTCTCTATGGCGAAGTTACCCCTCTTGTATACACCTATACACGTGATATCGGCCATAGCCACTACATCCGATAAAACCCTCACAACTCGTCTGGGCAGAAAGTAAAGGGCCTAAGGATGAAGCGTTATTCGAACATATTTCTTGTGGTTTTCGTTGCCTTAGAAACAAGTTTAGCACGATAACCAAATAGCAATAGAGCGTTGCCATGTACTTAGGTATATAGAGCCAAATGGACCTTAACGATTCCATCATCATCTCTTAGCATGGCCGTCTGCACAGAATACAAGCCATCTGTGTAATTTCCTAGCCTCATATGAATGGTGCTGCATTCAGCGAGACTGGGAGAGAAGGCAGAGGGAGGCAGCCCTAGAGGATGAGGGAGAAGAGGAGGAGGAGCTGGAGATAGTAGTTCCTATGGGACTACCTGGGAGCTAGGGAGTTAAAGGGTTAAAGGGTTTCTATTTACTAATAACTAATTATAGGATAAGGACGGAGTTCAGGATTGCATTTACAACTAATAAGCCTTATAGGCCCAGAACGACGCCCAATAGGGCCCACGACGACTAATTAGGGGGGGGGGAGGACTCCCTATCCCCCCAGCAACAAAAGTAAATAAACAACGGACTCATATAGCAGCAAATCAGCAGGACCGGCAAGTAGCGGCCACTGATTAGGGAATGTTAAGCCCCTGAGGCAAGGAATGGCTTCACAAATTGTAGATAGCTGAAACCTATAGCTTGTAGCTAGCCACGTCCCATACCCCTAGGGAGGTTGCCTGGGAGGGCTCACGCCCCCCTCGCTCAGACGTTAAACAATACAACAACAACAAATCCTAGCCTCATATCAATACAAAAGTCTACCACTTGGGATTTCATGGTAATAACAATCCAGTTTAGTGGCCGTTGGATACATCAACAAAGTTCGCAGGACCATCTTGACGGTATTACTATTCACCCCACACTAGGAATTGCTATGGAAAAGAGAACGGCATTTGAACCACAATATTTCTTGGAAGTATCGATGTTAATGCCCATTATAATAATCTTTGGTACTACTTAGGAAAGCTGCGATGAAAATTCCTAGTGCAGCTCGATTATAGAACGGTTGAGGATGTCCTGTATGCAAATCCAAGATGACATGTATGAAAATTGTCACTATGGGTAATAAATCGTTACTTTTGAGCCACCAGTGAAGGAGAATATAATATAATTGAGTGCTGAGAGAGAAAGGGGCAAACCTGAAGCAACCAAGCAAGCGATAGAAAGAAAAACAGAAAAAGAAATCAAGGAAAAGAGAGAAGAAAAAAGAAGGGTTTCGAGGCTCTCACTGTAACCAGTGAGGCAACGGGAATTGAGCCCGATGCGGGGGTCGAACCTGGGAATGTACATTAATAAACTGAATTGAACCCGCAAGCTTGGAACGAATAACTTACCCGCAACCTTGAGATTAAGAGTCTCACGCTCTACCGATTGAGCTAACCGGGCTTTGAGCTGTCGGTGAACGGGCATCGTCTACTTGAGATACTTGAACAACACCGCGGATGCGGGAAAAGAGAAAAGGAAAATTTTCTCTTCTGGCCCACTCTGACTACATAAAAATTCTCATCTCGGTCAGTGAGAATTCGCGAGAGCCTCAAAATTGGCACATGGCCCACTTATTGTACTCTTACAGTTGCTAGTGCTAGGGTTAGGTTAGTTTGCCAGGGTGTAATGTGACAGGATCACGCACTGTACGTGATGTCCCCCCCTGTTTCTATTGGGAATGCGGTTTGGACGAACAACAGAGTAAGAGCTAGGTTTCTTAAACGATTAAACCAGAAAAAGAAGAAAAAAGGAAATAAGAAAAAGGAAACAACAATAATATGGCTTGACGCCCAAAATAAGTGGTCAGCTTGTGCAATATATCGTTTGCATGGTCCTTAGAAGGTCACTTGTATCGAGAGGTGTGCTAGTTTCATAGAGAGTGTAACATTTTATGCGAAGTAGTAGGATATGGTGATGATAAAAATCTCTATAAAACGAGTGAACCTCGGTTTGGATATTATTCGTAGGATGCTGGGATTTAAGTTCAGCGCGACCGCTCAAGCCGTTAACAGAGAGGGCAACATTCCTGAACTCTTTTCGATCGGATATTTACATGGTGGTCTTCATGCCGCTTTATTATTCTCCTATTATGAGATGTGCTTTGATTGCTTAGGTAGAATCTATATGAGCTTCTGCATATCGGTATACAATGTATTAGATTCACCTTACTAGGTTCGCATTCCTACCGAGTCCCGCTAGATAATGGTTTTATCGTTGTGAGTGAAATGCGGATCTTATGATTATGATGGTCTTTAGGTAAACCATTAGCATAAATATTAAAGGTTATCGCATCTCAAATATATATATGTACATGAAAGTAAATACTCAAGCCGTACTGGGGGGGGGGGGCATCTAGACAGCTGAAAAGGGTATTTGTTGATGAGCATATTGTGCCTCACCTAACTATCAATCTTAATAGTAAAACATAGTTAATTGTGCAGCAGTAATCCCTAAAAGGTATACCGAACAAAGATATCGAATGGCTGTTGCGATAGTCCCTGCTGAACAACACCGCAACGAGTTCTCCCCCGAGTCTAGCGACTCTCATTAAAAAGGAGCTCCCAAGCAATATGGTGTGCTTTTGAATTCACTCTATAAGAAAAAACTTCAGCCTGATAACTTATACTTCTCTGATAACATTGGTTCCCCTGAAGTCCGCGGTATAGAACTTGCATATCCATCAGAGAGAGAAGGTAATGAATAGAGAAAAGAACTTCGATATCTCACGAAGTTGCTACTAAGCATACGCAACGCGCTAACTTAGGCCCTTGTTCTTATAAAAATCATACGTTGTAATAGAGCATACTACTATAACATATAAACAGCGGTTTAATCTATGAGGTCCCTTATTATACTCTTCGTCCGTTGCCCTTTTGATTAAAATACAAACGCGAGTCACATTTCTACATCGTCTCATAGGGATTGATAAAGCAGCGCGAGGAAGATACACTAGGATTAATCATGCCATCTTCCATTTGAAGGCCAATGAATGGTAGCAACGTAACATATATTATACTATTTGAATACAGTAACATGCTGATAATACATGTGAATATCATACGTGTATACGCTCTGGTACCCTATTTCGAAAAGGGATATGAAGTGTTGTTCCCTCTAGAACCTAGTTATCTGTAACGTTATAGAATGATTCTCAATGGTAATGTAGAGTTACAAGGGTTCGCCAATGAGGGGCGCCGTTTGATTGGTCACAGGTCACTATTCTCCCCAGTATAATCCCCTATACTCATTTGCAGGAACTATATCTTCTACGACGTACATACCCCTTTTAAAAAGGATGGGTATATGACCGAAAATGGAATACTGTTCCGTGTGTGCAATACCCGTCCTTGGCCTATTAAATCAGTGCATGGTTGCCACGAGTAAGACAGGCATATCGACTAACTGCCAAGGTACCAGCGTATGTAGATGTTTCCCCAAGTAGGAGCATGTTTGCTTTATGTTGATAAATCGACCGACTGCCATGCAGAAAGTTTAGCACATATCTTATCTTAACGTATACCCTCCAATACACTTTTTCAGTATAATAAGTGGAATCATGACTATACCATTATACCACGTATCATTCGTGCATTATGATGGGTTTCATTCTGGGGAGGGGAAAGTCTTGTGTCAAGTGCTGTCCATTAATGTGAAAATAAGGTCCTTGTCTGCCTTCGGACATCGAAAGAAATACACAGGTATCTTCTGCTAGCAACCTTTTAGCATGTTGCTTAACGCGTGACATATTATGTACACCCTAGTTGAGATATCGCTGAAGAAAATTGGCCAAATCAATCACGGTTGTCTCATAGGGAATCCAACTCTGGCCTGTCACTTGCACTGCCTTGCTCTGATCGAAACCCATCACACCACCCCGCGGCTTGAAGTCTGGCGAATACCCCTGCCCAGAATTCCCCAGTTGTATCTTCAGCGATGGCATACGTTGTTTCAGAATGTCGGCTATTGCCTGACCTCCGCCGACGGCTGACGAGCATATGAAGCGCTCTCCGCTGGCTTTGCCTGGGTTTAACGCGGACCATACAACCATCCGAACGACGTCTCGTATGTCGACGCTATCCTCGTAAAGCATCGTTGGTTCCGGAATGCCCCCGCCGGACAGTACTTTCAGATAGGGGCTCATCGAATAAGGAACCTGTTCGCGAGTTTCCCAAGGTATCAGGGGTTCACCTACAATATATCTGTTCCTTATATTAGCGAGTAGTCTAGTATAATACAAATTTTGGGGAAACCAACGTAGGTTGGAGGGTCGTCATGCCAAAGGTGGGCTTTCGTTCGTCGTGGAATCTCCAGAACACTTTCTCTGCCGCAGTCTTGCTCGCACAGTACGCGTTGAACCCTCCGGCCTCGCTGCCCAAGCTCACCACAAGGTTTTCAGAGGTACTGTTCCAATCCTTTTCGGTGTGCGTTTTGTTCTCTACGGGAGTATTGAATAGAGCGGCTGCCGATGACACGTAAACGATACTTTGCAGTTGCGGGCCGGCCTTAACAGCGGCTTCGAGGATACTTGAGGTGCTCTCGACGGCTATACGGACAATTTCCGACGGCGGCAGCGTCCATATCTCACCAAATGGAGAAGCGAGGTGTAGTATTGCAATGCAACCTGGATTATGATATCAGTTAGAAATATACGTTGGAAAAGAAATAATCAGAGCCCGTACCTGCCACCGCTTTGTCGAATGCTCCGGGCATCGAGACGTCCGGCACGTATATCACCTCGACATCATCTTGCTCAAAGCCCAACCCGAGTAGTGCTTCCTTAACCTTTTCACCAACAGCGGGATTGCGAACCGTCCCGCGCACACGGTATCCCTCCTTCAATACCGCTTCTGCAGTTCGAGCAGCAACATAACCGTTAAGCCCGGTAATCAAGATCGTTTCCTTGTGTGACATGACTTCGCACTTGAAAGGGATTCGTAGAGGGTAGAAGAGTCGGTGTGCTCGAGATTAGACCTCTTCGGGAAATTACTCGGGAAACTGCTCGGTGATATATAAGAAAGGAGAGTGTGGTCTGGGGGGCATAGCGACCCGAAATTCGCGCGAGTCGAATTGCCAATTCCGGCTCATGATATATATTTTATGTATAAACTTCGAAGTCCAATAGAGAGAGGTTAAAGTCTAATAGGCGAGATCTACAATCAATATAGGTACCGCAAAGTCGTAGCAAGTCCCAGCAATCCGGTTCTGAGCTGTAAGTGACGATGTATCCATCGACGTCTGGCAAAAGGATCAGACAGCTGCGGGCCAAGACCAACGTCCCATTCGTTCGATTAGCCTGCTGCAATGTACTTTTACAAAAGTCCATAGTCGCTCAACCGAAAGCGATGGGTATTCATTCGTTAGATCCCAGGTGATTTGTTCAGCACGTAGCAAAGACGGTGGTAACCCAGTGCGGATGCGGATTTGGGTTCATGCAAAACACACGCACATACATGCACATGATTCGGCATCACTAGGGGACTTTTTCCCTCATTGGCTACTGCGTCTATAACTAAATCATATGTTAAATACATAACTGCAGGGCCAGTCGGCGGTCGGCTTCCCCATATCTGTCAAAAGTCCCTTGGGCGAGGATGCATGATCTTCGGGATCGTCAACTGGGTATCTTGAAAGTTGGAAAAGGTCCTGCATTGCATCGTATACAAACGTATATACCACCTATCATGTCGAGCATGATGGAATGAAGACAAATCAAGACACTTCAATTGTGATTATCTGCTACCCCGTGTCATCTATTCGCTGTCACTCACAGGAGGAAGGGAAATACCCGAGCACCAAACGTAATAAATGTAATGTCCTTCCGTCCTTGATAGGTAGGTAGGTATGTAATGTAATCTGTCAAATCTGACGATACTCCTCTCCACCAGTCCCGCGTATGAACACAATTTCTAGAGTGCAGACTGTACCGACACAACAAGCCACAAAATGCAAATACACCATCCAATTCAATGATCAATGTCAGTCTCTGATCGCATTCTCCGGCAAATCAGCCAAGCGTCTCCAACAAGCTACGTCGTAGCGGACCGAGTACTAGTAAGTGACCAGATTGGGCGCGACTAGCTAATGACTTTCCTGACACAACTCACATGAAAAGTATATAAATGTATGTGATTCAGTTTTCTCGAGGATAAGGAAAATAAATACCTCAATACTTACTATCAAGTCTCTTGGAGGTAGGAAATAGAATGTGTAGGTAGCATGTATTGTTCGGCTCATGTCCATCCCACACAACGAGACAGGATATCACTTAACTCCCATAGAATAGTATTCCGGCAAGAAATTCCTTCTATGGAGGTTTCTACACGGATTAACTGGATGAACTCGGAAGGTTGTTAAACTAGAACACAATGGAGGCTGCATCGCCCAGTGCCAACAACACCACGACGTAGGGCTACACAAGCAATAATAAATTCACCGAAGCTTCAAATGACACAAGGCCTAGCGGACTTCTTGGCCTATGTAATGAACGTGAGCTTTATATCCACTTGGTCCGAGACTAGTTACTCACAATCCCGACCACCGCGTGCTTGAGGCCGGGGAGTCGCATCACCAGTACAGCCTACCTTGCTTCCAAGACACTACATTATGGGGCCTCAATTGAAACCACGGCATTACTAATGACAACCATTTTCATAAAACAATTCCAGAAATAAGAGCGGGTTCTCCGCCCCTACAGTACCAAACTTGACGGCTCACAAGTCGTACCAGCCGACCGGGAGCTAGCTCGGAATGGAAAGCCCGCTACCGGTGGCTTGGGGCCTTTATTAGACTACCGAATACAAGACCCAAACAGGGAAAAGAAGAGGAAGTCCAAGCGGTATTCCGAACAGCGCAACCTAGATTGCTTCTCACGGAGTTCCAGGGGCTAGGGTCGTAGCTCACAACGTAACGTCGTCCCACACTGCAACTTCCGACTGGTATACATAGCCACATACGGGCAGCATAATCCCTCTGGGTATCAGTTCCGAAAATCAACCGCTTTAACTAAAACCGACGATGGCGGCAGATAAGGCATCCGTTTCCCCCTTTAACTTAACTTTTAGTACAGAAGCGCTTTGGCCAGTTGTTCATGATTCTAACTAGCACAAAAGTCCATCGCAGGATTATTCTCTCGGGACATTAGGGGGCAGCTTTGGAAAGTAGCTAGAATGTACGTTGGTCTGTCTATCTTGGCCGGTGTTGGAGGGAGAAGAGACTACCTATAGCTGTTGTATGATCGCGTCATAAGTAGAAGTGTGGTGAGCTGAAAGATAGAAAATATGGTTAAAAGTCCCTCGCGTTGATGAACCCTCGGTAGTAAGTTTGAACCTTCCTGAGAATCTCCGACTCAAAACCTATCGCCTTGGAGAACAATCTCATGTCGAGAAATTTTACGTTAATCCTGAAAGTTTGACATCATCTACATAGATATGAACTACATGATTCTCTTGATACCCTTACACCCCCGTTTTAGACTGTTAGACATGTGTAATAACATAGCCTACCAGTTCGGATCTTAATAGCTGAATCACAATGCACGAAGGTCAAGCTGTAGCAATACTGAAACAAGAAACCGCTAATGTTAGGTAGAACCAGACGCAATGTTAACTAGCAATATGTCTTTCTCAATAAATACGTCATCACAGTGAAAAGAAATAAATACGTTCTATATAACCTATGTGTTCTCTGGGGAAATACAAGGGATCAAAAATATGAGCATGATCCGCCGCCCAAGAAGTCTGAAGAGAGTAGCAATAATTTTTAAAACATAACGGCAGTAGCATTCAAGGACACGAACAAATGACTTAGGTTTACTAGTGCCGATAGACTACGTGAATCAGAAGTCTCCAGCCATATTTTAGGACATGCTTTCCTCGTTATATCTAGGTAGTTAACAACTGACTCTCTTGGCGGAATAGGATACTACATTAATACCCTGCCAGATATTGTAGTAAGACCAATACTTTTCTGGCCGACGGAAATCACTACTTATCGGCCAAAACACATCCCCGCTGGATTAGATGTGGCGAGGCAAGTACGGGATGCCAGAGGTTGCAAAATTATGTACCTAGTGTTGTGTCGATTCCAGCAGATTACCATTGGGGGCTTGCAGAATCAACGGTCCGTTGCCCAGACCGCCACAATATCACATAGTGTCCTTTAGGACGTTGCATTACTTGCGCCTCATGCAATCTACTGGCTTTGATGGCGGTTTTCATGAGTTAACCAGTCATATAAATGACCGAATGCGAGTGACGCGTTCGGGTCACATAATGATAAGTGAATATCGAAGCGTGGACAGTGATAATGCCGGAGGGTCACATGAGAACAGTGCTGCCGACGAGAAATCACAAGCACATTGCAGCAGGTATCTAGGAGTCTATGGAGCCACATTTCAAGACAGACGGAGAGCACTTGCTTGATACAACTTGAACGAGAACTGCGTGCGGTACTTTTGAAACTTCGAGATGATCGATGATCGGGTAGTGACCTTCTAGTTATCGGGGCCGGATGCCACATATATTCTGCTGGGCTTTAACACGCCGGAGGGCGCTTGGTGCATTAATATATTAGATCATATTGAATAGTAATATTTCTCGATCTCATTGATTTTTCATGTCTAACACATTCGATTTAGTAATAAAATCACCTAAAAATACAGGAACATAGATAGGGTTGCTAGGTGGTATGATAAGAGAGAAACAATTCCGTCACCGATTATCTGTTGGAAATGTCTAAATATGAGCAAACAGAACCGAGAAATAGGAGATACGGTTGCTGCCATTCGCATCGGTACGAAACAAGCACGTTCTGGCCAATGAGGATCATGTCTGCATGTCTATATCTCAACTAGCAAACCCCCTTATAGGTACATAGGTACATAGGTACACCTTGCATGATGATGGAAGGATAATACCAGCTTCATGACAATTTGATACCAGCCATCATTATCTTCGAGTGACCAATACCCGAATCTAACACGTTTCTCATCACGTGGGTTGCGGTATCTAGTGAGGTATCTAGTGCCTTTGGTCACATAGCTACCGTGGGAGACGGCGATTCAGTACAGCTTTCGCAAAATACTGGAAGTCAATTTCTACGGCTGTCCAAACATCCAACGCGCACCTCGAATCTTCTTGAACCAACACATGCCATGCACAGCTTCCTGCCTGGAAACTCCTCTCAAGCAATCAAATTCTGTCCATGGCCTTGACGCGTATATGTCGCGTCAGTTTCTCTCCTCCCCGCCTCTCTCTTTAGTTGCAGCCTCTTTGCACGCCTACCTGTAAACCTCGAACATCGCGGCCTTTTTTCTTTTCCAACACCACTCTGCATTGTTCATCAACGCCATAGGTTGAGACTGCGCACTTTGTTTTCGCGATAGTTGTATCTCACCTCACCTGCCAAAGCATGACCACGGGCTAGGAATATTCAGTCAAATCCCATTCTTCTTCTGTCGTCATTATACCACAAGGTACGTAGTCCGGTTCCCTAAACATTTTATCCTACCTCATACCTTGTTCTTGTTTGCGCCGTGTTTGATTTTCCGGAGTCGGCCTTCCATATCGCCTACCTTGCCTTTTTTGCATTCACCTAACCATCACTAATGCTTCTAAAATAGAACCAAGCACATACACGCACCGCGTCACCACCTTCATTCATCATGTCACAAAGTGAGGGACCCCAAGACGAGCAGGACGTCGTCTCCTTCGAGCGATTCCCCATCCTGCCCCCTGAACTCCGACGAGGGGTATGGCACGCAACCTGGACCCCGCGAGACGTCAAGCCCCGCCTCAAGCAAACCGACGACGGGCCCGTGACCGTCGGCGCCGACCTCCCCGTCTCAGCATGGGTCAACCACGAGTCGCGCGAGGAGACGCTCCGCCGCTACAAGCTCGCCTTCGCCATCGGCGCCCACCCGACGCGCGTGTACTTCAACTTCGACCTCGACACGCTGTACCTCGGGGTTCGCGACCGGCAGCCGCGCGCGCTCTTCGGCGCCGGCGACCTGGCCCGCGTCCAGCGCCTCTCGGTGCCTAAGTGGCTCCCCGTCGGGCTGGTGACGGACAAGTTCGCCGAGGTGTCGGACGACTTCTGGGACCAGGCGGCGTTCCCGGTGCCGCGGCTCGAGGGGCGCGAGAAGCTGCTCGAGCGCTTCGCCTCGTCGCTCCCGCCTCCCCCCGACGGCGCCACGCCCGCCCCCGCGACCAACTCGACCTCGGTGACCTACCCCAACGGCGACCGCAACATCTCGGAGCTCGAGGCCGGGCCGTCGATGCTGCGCGCGGCGCGGTGCCTGTGCGCGACGCACTTCCCGGCGCTGAAGGAGCTCAAGCTGCAGGCGATCAGGGACCGGAACGGGCCGGCGGCGCGCGACGGCATGGGCGTGCCCCTCGCGTCGGCGGCGTGGGCGCTGCGCCTGCGCCGCTACGAGATCCTGAAGATGCCACGGCTGGGGAAGAAGCAAGGAGACGACCTGTTCGTCTCGCACGGGCGCATCGAGTCGTTCCTCCCGCGCCTCATGGGCCCCTTCACCGACCACGACTGGAAGTGCATGGCGCACTCGCTCGAGTTCGCGTTCGGCGCCGAGGGCTGCGTCGCGGCGGGGTCGGGGAACGACCGCGTCGTCACTCTCACGCTGCTGTCCATGTACCACATCGCCCTGTCCGCGCCCGCCGGCGTCGCGCCGCAGATCAACCCGCTTGCCTTTATCGACCCGAGCCTTGCGAACCTTTGAGGCGGCAGTGGTGGGATGGGAAGCTAATGTCATTCACAGTCTAGAGAAACGAAGAGGATGAGAAGTTGTCATGTCGTAGAGTACATGTGTTGCTTGGGAATACGGGCACCTGTATAGCCTCGTAGGTCATTCACCTCCTTTTTTGCCAAGCAGATGAGCTTTGGCAAGCAGACAGGGAGAGGGACAAATAGAGGGAGGGTCGTATAAGTTTGGTACTTTGCCCATAGTTGGCACGCGGACACGGACCTGTAATCACTTGGTACTCCAAATTCATAGTGCAGGTCTAGATTTCGTCTTAATAAATGACCCCTGGAGTGTACACCAAACTGCGTCTTGACACGTCTTATAGAAGTCTTAACAATTCCCCAAAAGGGCAAGTGACCTCAGAAATCCGGGGTAGCCCCGCTTATGCCGTCCCGCGTCTACCCGCGGTAGAGACCGTCGCAGAAATTATCTCAGGTAATTCATTACCTAAAACTACCTGTTGCTAGGCGTACCTTTGTGGATCTGATGCACGAAGTACGTGTGTAAAAGACAACCACAAGCACCGAACGGGCCTCAGGTACATTTATACTTTCACTCTACTTTCTTTGCTCCAACTTACCTAATACTCTGTCTTATTCAGCCCAACCTCACAGCAGCTCATCACCACAAAATTGCAGGTATAAGAATACCTCCAGGAAAAGTGAGAGATGGCTACAGATACGCAACCCCTCCGAATCGGTTTCGTGCCGGAGCACTTCTCCACCCCGCTTCACTTCGCGCAGAAGCACTTCGGCCTCTCAGCCACCTTGATCCCCTTCCCGTCCGGTACGGGACACATGATCACAGCTATACGAGCGGGTGAGATCGATGTCGGCATTGGCCTCACCGAGGCCTGGGTTGCTGGTCTGGGCAAGGAAGACGCACCGGGTGACGGGGGGTACCGGATCGTCGGGACCTACGTCGAGACACCGCTATGTACGATTTCACTCATGCCCTATCACACCATCACTCACCTTCCATTGATTCTCTACTTTAAGAAGTGGTATGAGACTAACCTACCACTGTAGGCTGGGCTATCTCGACAGGCGCCAAGCGTCCCGAGATAGCATCCGTGTCCTCGCTGAAAGGCTCCAAAGTCGGGATATCACGTATTGGCTCTGGTAGTCAGGTAATGAGCTACGTGCTAGCGGACCAGCAGGGGTGGCTCTCCTCCTCAGCATCGTCTCCGTACTCCGAGTTCGTGATCCTGCAGAACTTCGCCAACCTCCGGGACGCCGTCAACTCGGGCGCGGCCGACTTCTTCATGTGGGAACACTTCACGTCAAAGCGGTACTACGACTCGGGGGAGATCCGCCGCGTGGGCGAGATCTACACGCCCTGGAGCAGCTGGAAGATCGTGGCCTCGAGCGCCCTCGTGCCCACCTCTGCCGCCGGCGGTAAGAAGACCGCTGACCCCCGGCTGGCGGACCTCCTCGCCAAGCTGGACCAGGGCATCGCCTACTTCAACGCGCACCCCGACGAGGCCGTCGGCTACATCAGTACGGCGCTCGACTACTCGGAGGAGGACGCGCGCGAGTGGCTCAAGACGGTGCGGTTCGCGAGCAAGACCGAGGGCGTCGACCTCAAGGTCATTCAGAGCTGTATCGGGATCCTGCGGAAGGCGGGTGTGCTCGCCGAGGGGAAGGGGCTGCAGGCCGAGGAGATGCTGGTTACTGGGCTAGGGGCCCAGTTCCCGGAGTGAAAAAAAAAGTAACGAATGAACGTATGGTCTGGTTTCAATAGGGAATATGTCAAAAGGAAATAAAATTTAGTTGACGCTGGACCACATCCAATATCTAGGTACTTAGGTAAGCAATTCGAAATTGAGAAGCATTGCCCGATGCAAGAATTTGGCCAATATAAGGGGGGCTTTAAGGTCAAGAGTGAAAGGAAGGCATAGTATATAAGGGAGGCAATGTGATTGGTGTATGATACGGACACCAAGGGCCTTGTAGGATCATTAAGCGTCATCTACCTTACACATAATCGAGCCGTGATGGTGGGTAGCACAGGATCCCCCCCCACCATAAGCTAATAAATCTGACTAGGCAGTAAGTACCTAGGTAACTTCCAATCTCGACAAACAGTCCACGACCAAACAGGCTTCCACTGAACACCTTCCCCCAATTGAAGCTCCTCGCCTCTTCAAACGACTCTTTCCCAATTCCCTGTATACGTCTACAGCTCGAGCTCAAATTCGAAGCTTTCCAACCTCCTCCACCGATCATCTCATCGCGCGACTAGAAATCAAGTCGTCATAGCTAGCTACCTGCTACACGGCAAAGAAGAGACAAACAAAAAGAAAAGATGTCGTTCGCCCGCACCCTCTGGCGACGACAACTCTCCTCTCTACCACAACCATCCACATCATCGCCAATCCCCCACAACCCCCTCCTACCACCACCGCGTCTCCGTCCGCGAACCACAACCCGCCGCCTCCAATCCACGGACCCCAAACCCAAACCCCTCTCCAACAACAGTGACGCCAACCCCCCCTCCTCCTCCTCCTCCTCTACCTCCACCTCCACAACCACAACCACCCCCCACACCCGCCTCACCCGCCTCCTAACGCGGACCTCCCGCTTCCTCCCCGCGCGCTTGCGCCCGTACCTCGCACGCCTGCGGTCTGCGCCGCTCTCGCACGTAACCGCGTTCCTGTTGCTGCACGAGGTCACGGCAGTAGTGCCCGTGTTCGGGCTGGCGTGGGCGTTCCACGCGGCGGACTGGACGCCGACGGGGTGGGTGCTGGGGCCGTGGGCGGCGTGGGCGGAGGAGGGGCTGCGGAGGTACGCGGGGTATTTCCGGAGGAAGGGCTGGTTCGGGTTGGGTAAGGAGGGAGGAGGGAAGGGTGGGGATGGAGAAGGGGATGGGGAGATGGTGCTGGAGGGAGAGCTGCACGAGGAGGTTTTGAGGGAGAGGGAGAGGGAGAGGGAGAGGGAACGAGAGGGAAAGGGAGGAGGGCGGAGGTGGATGGCTATTTGGAAGAAACGCGGGGGGCAGGAAGAGGTGGATGAGGATACTGCCGGGTCTGACAAAAAGGCCAAGACCGGTGAGAAGATATCTACGGCTTGGAAGAAGGCGAAGACGGTTGTCAACCTGGAGAATACGGGGAAGGGCTACCAAATCGGCATACAGATCGCCGCCGCGTACGCGATCACGAAGATGCTTCTGGTGCCGAGGATAGCGTTGAGTCTATGGTTAACACCTTGGCTCGCGAGAGGCTTTGTGAGCCTTAGGCAAGCAGTGTGGAGGAGAAAGCGCAACTAGGCAGGCCTACGCATTTAACACCCTGAGATATTACTTATGGATATATGCATGTACACAAAAGCACCAAAGATCTCTGCTTGTCTATGATTTCTTTCCTGTTTTGAGTTTTTGTGTGTTCTGCCTAGTGTCTATCATTTGCGATGGTCATGCATATATGCCCATTCAAGATATCCCGGCCGAACGACGAGTCCACTACGGATGGAGGACATTTACGGCTTCTCGTAGATCCACTTGGCCTGGGCGCTCTCCCAGCTGACGACCTCGCCCTCCTTGAACCAGAGAGCAATCTCCTTCTTGGCGTTCTCGACGCTGTCGGAGCCGTGGCAGACGTTGCGGCCAACATCGATGGCGAAGTCGCCTCGGATCGTGCCAGGGGCGGAGGCAAGGGGGTTGGTGGCACCGAGAAGAGCTGCAAATTTGCACGTATTAGCTGCGTCCTTATTTTGGGAGTGAAAGATGATGGGATTCAGCAGGTTTAGGGGGGGTTTTACGTACTTCGGCCAGTCTTGACGGCGTCACGGCCTTCCCAGACCATGGCGGCGATGGGGCCGCTGTTCATGTCTAAACCAGGGGTTAACATCTCCTTCAGTCGGTCAATTGGCATCGAATGGACCTACACTCAACTAGACCGGGGAAGAAAGGCTTGTCCTTGAGGTCGGAGTCTATAGAGTAGGTTAGGTTGGTAACGTCGTAAAGTAGGAGCAGGCGAGGTAGAGAGAAACTTACAGTGCTGCTCAAGGTGGGCCTTGCCAGGAGTGACTAGCTTGATGGCGACAAGCTTGAAGCTATTCGGTAGACAGTCAGCATCAGATCAGAGAGTAGGAAGCTCAGTATAATAGGGTATGTACTCACCCACGGCTCTCGAAGCGAGAGATGATGGGTCCAACGAGGCCACGCTGGACGGCGGGGTTAGTTGAGAATGCTCAAAAATCGTCGAAGCACATCGTGATCAAATTACCTGGACGCCATCAGGCTTGATGGCAATGAAGCTATAGGCAGCAAGTCAGTATACACGGTACGCCTAAGCATAGTACATGTAAATACTACTCACGTCTGCTCGGTCGCCGACATCTTGTGTTCGGGTTCGGGTACCGACTTTTCAGGGGACGAATCGGATGGCGGGGTAGCGGTGACGGAGAGAGGCCCTTGGACGGGATGATCAAGTGAAGATGCGGAGGAGGAGAAGAGGCCGATCACAGCTCCCTTGTAGATCTGGTAGTCGTGCTTGATGCTTCTGGAGAATTTCCAGCCGGGACGATCGTGAGCTTGCCAGGGGAGGAGGAAGAATATAATAAACACGAGCCAGATTGTGGTGCAGAAAATCCAGAGGGCGGGGCGACGGCGGCGGGGCAGCAGACGGTCGCTTGGCGGGTCTTGATTGGGCTTGGGTGCGGACGAGGGGTCTTTGGTAGCGGCTCCTGTTTTTCTCTTAGGCTTAGCTGCGGGCGCATTGGCACTGTAAGGTTGGTTGGCAAAGTGGCCTGGTCATACCGTGTGGGTTGTCCATTATAGACTATATTCCCCCCTCAGGGTCGCTCTCCTGTGGTTGGGCGGGTGATCGGGTTTAGGTAGGTACCCCCTATGGTAAGGCACCTAGTAAAATTTTGGCGTCCGTTGGCAAGGAGGTCTAGAAACCGAAAATTCAGGGACGTTGCTTTTTCTTTTCTAAGTAAAAATAATGGGTAGACGATTATTGCGCTATATCCTCAAGAAAATCGATCTCTTCTTGAGATTCTCGATGACATTAAGTATCATTAAAATTCTCCCCCTCTCGCGTGAAGGTGTTGATTACAACTAGATCATGGAATATTAAATAAATACCTTATGTAGTACTGTGTAAGTAAGGTTATGTAGTGTTGAATAAGACTGGACGATAAAATGCACAAGCTGGGAGGTAATAAACCTTCAAGGTTGTTAGAGTACCTGTTTCTGATTGGATGGGTGAGTGGCTAGTGACTAGCAGCTTGGGCCAGCGTGGCTTGTCAGGGGGGGCGTTATACTAAATACAGCAATCCGATAGGATATCTCTTAGGTATCTCTGGCGGTCAGAGCAGCCTGAATTGAGGGAAGCTCTCTCCAAAAGGTGACAGCTTACAACTACAGCTCGAGGCTTGTCAACCACACTTTCACCAACAACACGTGCACCCCAACATTGCACACACCAATTGCTGGCAATTGCACTGAGAAACACCGACAGTGACGGAATCTCCATGAGCTCGATATTCTTCCTTGCTCAATGAATTGATTTGCTCCCTCCCTTTCGTTCGTGTGACGTCCTTGACACCCCGTTTGCCATTGGCCTTCGGGGCGTATCTCACGAGCCGAGATGCGCACATCAAGCCAGCTGTCCTCGAGATGGGCAGCTTTGTTGTGCCTCTTTACCGTGCTGTGTTCACTTTTTACCTTAGGAGGTATATACCAACCAATACCCCATTACACTTGACGAAGGCATATCCTGACGGTATATAGGTGCGGTTAAGGAGAACGACTTCAAAAAATGCCATCAGTCAGGCTTCTGTAAACGAAACAGAGCCTATGCCGACAATGCCATTGCCCAGGGATCTTTATGGCAAGCGCCATACAAGATCCCTTCCGAGCAGGCCTCGTTCAAAGATGGCCAATTCCACGCTACCATACTGAAGACGATCGATGAGCAAGGAACCACCGTCCAGCTACCTCTTACCGTCTCGTTCCTAAAATCCGGCACCGCCCGGGTCACCGTCGACGAGCAGAAGCGGAAAGAGAAGGATATTGAGGTTCGACACAACAGCCCTGCCAGAAAAGAGCGCTACAATGAAGCAGAGAAGTGGACAATCGTTGGTGGCTTGACAATCGACACCGATGCTAAGGTCTCGTCCGAGAGCAAGGCTGGCATCAAGATTCAATATGGTCCCAACTTTGCATTCGAGGCCGACATCAAATATGAGCCTTATTCAATCGAATTTAAGAGAGATGGCGTAGCTCAGCTCAAGCTTAACGACCGGGGATTGATGAATATGGAGCACTGGCGTCCTAAGATCGAGAAACCGGCCCCTGAAGAGACCGAGAATAAAGAAGGTGAGGAAGAGAAGAAGGAAGAGACTGTTGAGGTTACTTCCGCTGAGGACGAGAGCACTTGGTGGGAGGAAACCTTTGGAGGCAACACCGACTCGAAGCCGCGCGGACCTGAAAGTGTTGCTCTTGACATCACTTTCTTCGGCTACGATCACGTTTATGGCATCCCGGAGCACACCGGCCCTCTATCCCTGAAAGAGACTAGAGGCGGCGAGGGCAATCACGCAGAGCCATACAGGCTATACAACTCGGATGTCTTCGAGTACATTTTAGATAGCCCAATGACACTCTACGGCGCCATCCCCTTCATGCAGGCTCAGCGAAAGGACTCTACTGTTGGCGTGTTCTGGCTGAATGCCGCCGAGACCTGGATCGATATCACTAAAGCTAAGGAATCGAAGAACCCTCTGGCCCTTGGATCCGCAGCCAAGACCAACACTCACACCCATTGGATTTCCGAGGCTGGTCTAATGGATGTATTCGTCTTTCTTGGACCTACTCCCCACGACGTTACCAAGAACTATGGTGAACTGACGGGAACGACTGCGATGCCCCAGGAATTCTCCATCGGATACCATCAGTGCCGTTGGAACTACATCTCGGATGACGACGTAAAAGAGGTTGATCGCAAGATGGATCGTTACAAGATTCCGTACGACGTCATCTGGCTCGACATCGAGTATACCGAAGAGAAGAAATACTTCACTTGGGACTACGACATGTTCAAGGATCCCACGGCAATGGGTCAACATCTTGATGAGCATGGAAGGAAACTAGTAGTTATCATAGACCCCCACATAAAAAATACGGGGAGCTACTCGGTTTCGGATGAGATTAAATCCAAGGGATTGGCCGTCAAGAACAAGGAGGGCAAGGACTTTGATGGCTGGTGTTGGCCGGGCTCTTCGCTCTGGGTCGACTGTTTTAATCCGGCTGCCATTGAGTGGTGGTCAACGTTATTCAAATATGACAAGTTCAAGGGTACAATGGAAAACACCTGGCTCTGGAACGACATGAATGAGCCGTCAGTTTTTAACGGACCTGAGGTCACTATGCCGAAAGATAACCTTCACCATGGTAACTGGGAGCATCGTGATATTCACAACCTCAATGGCCTTACCTTCCACAACGCCACCTGGCAGGCCCTTGTTTCTCGCAAAAAGGGTGAACATCGCCGTCCATTCATCCTTACTAGGTCATTCTACGCTGGCTCTCAACGTCTCGGCGCAATGTGGACAGGCGACAACCAGGCTAGCTGGGAGTATCTGGGAGCAGCGACTCCCATGGTCCTCAACCAAGGCATCTCGGGTTTCCCCTTTGCCGGTGCTGATGTTGGTGGCTTCTTCGGCAATCCGGAGCTCGAGCTACAGAGCCGTTGGTACCAGGCTGGTGCATTCTACCCATTTTTCCGGGGCCACGCCCACATCGATGCTCGACGACGAGAGCCGTTCATGCTTGCAGAACCACACCGATCAATCGTCACTGCTGCTCTCCGTCTCCGCTATGCCCTGCTTCCTGCTTGGTACACCGCATTCTACCAGGCCAACCAAGACAGCAGTCCTATTGTTCGCCCAATGTATTGGACTCACCCAAGTCAAGAGTCTGGCTTCGGTATTGATGACCAGTTCTTCGTTGGTTCAACTGGTCTCCTCGTCAAGCCCGTTGTCGAGAAGGACAAGAGAACCCAGGATATCTTCATTCCTGACGATGAGGTGTACTACGAATACTTCACCTACAACAAACTTTCCACGTCTAAGGGCAAGCAGGTGACTGTGCAAGCACCCCTTGACACCATCCCCATCCTGATGCGAGGTGGCCACATCTTCCCCCGCCGCGATATTCCACGGCGTTCTGCACAACTTATGAGATTTGATGATTATACTCTGGTTGTGGTGATTGGCAAGAACGGAAAGGCCGAGGGTCAACTCTATGTCGATGATGGTGACTCATTTGACTATGAGAATGGCCAATATATTCACCGAACCTTCAAGCTCGAGGGTTCGACCCTCACGTCGACCGATGCCGAGGGTCGGGACACCAAGAGCATCAAGGAGGGTGATTGGTTGAAGCAGATGCATGATGTGGCTGTTGACAAGATCATCATAGTGGGTGCGCCCTCGTCATGGGCCAACAAAAAGGAGGTCCAGCTTGAATCCGAGGGTCAGAAGTCTCCAGTCAAGCTCGAGTACTTCAAGGCAGATGGCAGCCGAGGGGCCTTTGCGGTCCTGGGACGGGTCGGTGCCAGAATCGGCGCTGACTGGACAGTTGATTTTGCTTAGATTCGGACGGGCTGCATGGTATCAGGGATAGATGCAGGAATAGAGGCTCCTGGCCTGTGTAGAAGTATGAGAAGCACGATGTAGATGATACTAGTGTTCTAGATATGCGGAGTTGAGGTCATCACGAGCAAATAAAGAAACATGCCCGTGGGCGATGGGTTTTCTTGAGATCTCTTGCGTCATGAACATGGTGTAATGGTAGAGCGATTGGGATTCTGCGTAGGTGAGAGTTTACATGTTCAATTGTTCTAGTATTTGTTGAACTACGCTCATGTGACATTAGATGCACGCGCGCCTCTCGATACTCGATGTTGGTTGGTATACTTTGCTCATCATCCCTTCTGGTTTAATTTCTTGCTTCTCCTCTATTATCAATATCCCACCTCTTACAAGCTAGAGATTAAAGCTATGATTTCATAATTCAGGCCCTTTATGCAGCCACCTATCTCATCTACATCCATTCATACCTATCTGATAAAGATATATTATCTCCGGGTCAACAAAATGCACCGCTGGAGAACCTCGCCCCTCAACTTCGCCGTCAGATATTGTCTACGTTAACAGTGGAAGGGCTTGATAACTTTGTCCATGCCTCTCTGGTATTCCATCAACAATACCTAAAAGACCGCGTGTATCTGCTCCGCGTATGCTTAGACAACACTCTCGGCAGTGTTATTGTCGACGCCTTTGCTGCCCATTAATCAAGTACTCCCACATTCACAACGGCGCGCTATAAATAACAGGTGTCTCACCTTCTTGAATCTTATCACGAGATGCTCGTTACGAAGAATTGCGCAATGTATGGGAAGCTTGGCGAACATGACGCCGTACGGATGGCCGCCGTCTGCTCACGCCTTATTCGGCCCATCACCCTGTGCGGCTTGGCGCGGAGGGTGCCTTGATGCAGCGATGGCAACCCAATTTTGGTCTTGCTAACCCGACAGTGAGAATATAGTAGATACCTAGATATGATGTGTCCTCCCTAGCGGCCAGTCCAGTTAAGTTTGTAACTGTGAATTAGTGAGCCCGAGGCTCCATAGCATATAATGTCCCTTCAAGACCTAACATCAAGAGTCCAGGAAGTACATGAAATTGTCGAGGTTCCCATGGCGAGGCAGAGTCCTCCACTGCGTTAGGAAACAGTGGATATGTTAAACTGATATGGCATTTAAACAACTTGGATAGGTACCTAATCAAGCCCAAAGAATTGGAGGATAACTCAAAGATTTTACTATTATGATTGGGGTTTCAATTGAGTACAACGCAGGCTGTGTTGAATCAAGAGATCGAGATCATTAATCTAATCTAAGCTGGCCCGTCGACTTGCTTCTCCCCCTCGTCCAACAATCCCAGAGCCTCCCGCCGGGTCGGCGCCGACGGGTCAAAATACGGCTTCTCGGCCAACGACGTGACGCGCGTCCCGTGCCGAGGGTACTTACCGCCGTAATCCCAGCTGGCGTTGTGTATAGTAATTCTGCGTTGTATTATCCCGCGTTAGCCGATCCGGAAAATTTTATCCAACTCCATTCATCAACACGTAAAAAGAGGTCTTGTTCGACTCACCTGTTATCCCAGAGGGCGCTCGTGCCCGGCGTCCACTTGAAGCGGACCTGGATGTCCACGTTCCTCTCGTAGACGTCGTAGAGGTAGTTCAGGATGAGGTCGCTCTCGGCGCGGTCCAGGCCGACGATGCGGTCGGTCATGGCGCGGTTGACCCACAGCGCCTTCCAGCCCGTGGCCGGGTGGACGCGCACGAGCGGGTGCGTGCGCTCGATGTACTTGGGGCCGGACTGCGGGTCGTCGCGGTCGAGGTACGGGTGTGCCGAGCGGTAGACGGCCAGCTTGCCGTCGATGATCTTGCGGAAGTCCGGCGACAGCTTCTCGTACGCCGAGTACCCGCTCGCCCAGAGCGTGTCGCCGCCCACCGGCGGCACCGTGTCGTTGTGCAGGTGCGTGATCCCCGCCGGCTGCAGCTCGTGCACCAGGTCCGTGTGCCACCGCGACGCGCCCCCCGGGTTCCGGAAGTTGGCCGCCCGCTCGGTCGCTTGCAGGTCGGGCCAGATCACCGTCACGCCGAGCTCGCCCGGGACTTGGGGTACTTGAGGCTAAGAAACAAGTATGTCTATGTCAGTTTTTTTTTTTGCGAAAAGAGAACTGGGGAACTTCGTGGATAGTCTTACGTGAACTTCGGGTACGCCGTAGTACTTCCCGAGCTCGAGCTGTTGCTGCGGCGATAGGTCTTGGTCCCGGAAGAAGACGACGCTCCTCTCGGCGATCAGAAGCGCCAGCTCGTCCTTCTGCTTGTCCGTCAGGTCCTTGAGCTGGAGACCCTCGATTTCAGTCCCGATGTGTGTGGTGAGGTCCGTGACCTTGGTGGCAGCCGAAAGGAGCGCCGACTTGGACTTGTCAGCCCGTGCTCCCGCGTCGTTATGCACCCATTCCTTGCCACGGATGTTGTACACGTCCTGCAGGTATAGAGGCCGGGATGGGCGATACGGGTACCCATTGGAAAGGTCAATTCCCGCCTTCTTTAACCGCAGCAGTGCTGGCTCCGGAAGACCCAGGTTATCCTTGCGTGGCTCTGCCACATCTTTGATACGTTCATCTATCGGGGCGGGCGCCATTCTCAAAGGCAGTGGGTTATTTAAGATAATAGATCCACGACTGGTTTAATGTGTCGAGTATCAACAAAGTCAAAGTATCAATCACAGACAGGTATATGATGATGCTCAAGGGTCAGAAATATCCCCTCGTTTGAATATACTAGCCAGAGCTTATTATATATTAGCTTGGCTAAGCTGCATGAGATCCCGTTCCTCGGACCTCGTAATTTCTAACCACTTCACAGATCCTAAGGAGATAGGCTCTAATGTTACAATTGGATATTTCGTGGTTGGACGAGAAATTCCCCCAAATGTATGCACTACCACGGCGCTGCCGTGGTGATTGGTTGCCACGATATAGTCTATCCCCAGGAGGCCAACTTCTCCAAAGAGCTGATCGTGGAGATCATCGGCCTTTCTCCGATACATACGATTATGGGATGACATGGCGTTAAGAAACGGCGTCGGGAAACAAGCTTTGAGTTTAATTGTCCAATGCTAGTCGAGCCTTTTCGTGAGGGGAGTATTGCGTGATGGCACTCGGCTTTGATGTGACCACTATCTTTAACAAGCCTCATTCCCCCATGCTTGACACCCCGCACTGTCGCAATCCGACGCAGATCTTGTGAGATCGAGTATATACACCTATTAAGTCGGCCGCTGGTCATTTGGGCTTACAAATCGACCTCTAGAGCTGACCCTGCACCCCCGATACGGGAGCCACGAGGGTTGGGGATGTTATCAGCCATGCATCCACTCCTTCGGTCAGAATGCAGTGCTGATGGGGCTCAATTCAAGACAACGAGTCTTCGATAAGAGACGCACGCAATGTCACCTGGTACGTGACGGAATATGGTGGTACGACCCTGGGCCAGGGGGGGTAAAGATTGGTGAACCCAGAAGTTGCAAGTTTCCGGAATGGTTCAAATGCACGCATGATACCTCGATGCGAGATACCATCAAACCTCAAGGACTCACTGACTTCAGACACGATGGCCACCCAGGATACCTCTCTGGCGAAAGGTGCGAACGCGAACGACGCGGAGGTGGCCTCTCTTGGCCCAGACAAGAGTGACTTGAGCTCTGCCCACCAGTCCTCTTCGCTACCTGTGGCTAAGGAACCTGAGATAACATGGAGATCCTACATTTGGGATACCTTTGACAAGTCTCCAGAGGAGCGGCACTTTTTATTCAAGCTCGACGCCGTTATTTTGACTTTTGCCTCATTGGGTTACTTCATCAAGAATCTAGATCAGGTCAATGTGAACAGTGCTTTTGTCTCGGGCATGAAGGAGGACCTAGGACTATACGGCAACGAGTTGAATTATATGGTAACCTGCTGGACGGTTGGCTATGTCATTGGTGAAATCCCGAGGTTTGGAATAATTCTGTCTAAACTACCGAAAGTTAAGATAAACTAACAGCACTAGCAACATGCTGCTCACGAAGATCAGGCCTTCGATCTGGATACCTACTTGCGAAGTATGTCTATAAAGTCCGGAATTTAAGTGAAACTTACTAACATAGAATAGGTAGTATGGTCCGTTCTCACCATCTTACTGGCAAAGTGCCAAAATGCAAACCAGATCTATGCCCTTCGCTTTTTTATTGGGCTTGCCGAGAGCACATTCTATCCTGGAATGCAATACGTGATCGGAAGCTGGTACAGGAAAGACGAGCTTGCCAAGCGTTCTTGCATATTTCACGCGAGCGGCTCAATCGGCAACATGTTCTCTGGATACCTCATGGCAGCTGTTTATAACCTCGACCAGACACATGGTTTCCAAGGGTGGCAGTGGCTGTTTATCATCAACACGGTCATTTCGCTACCTATCGCCATAGCAGGCTTCTTCTTCATGCCTGATGTACCAGAGATCACACGTGCTTGGTGGTTAACCAAAGACGAGATAGCGCTGGGGAAGAGGCGAATGGAGTTGGAAGGACGTGCTAACCGAGGCTCATACACCAAGGCGAAATTCCATAAGATATTCACCTCGTGGCACATCTACGCTCTCACAATACTCTATATTTGCTTCAACAATGGATGTGGCTACGGCAGTCAGCCGGCTTTCGCACTATGGTTAAAGTCGGAAGGTTATAGCATCACAGCTATTAATAGCTATCCAACGATTGCGTCTGCGCTCGCGGTGATCTTCACGTTTATATACGCCTGGTCATCAGATACAATATTCAAGGGAGCTAGGTGGCCACCTATGGTATTTTCAGGGGTCGTTAACATCATCACAAACGCGAGCCTTGCGGTCTGGGACATACCCTTGGGGTGGAAATGGGCTTGCTATCTTCTTGGATTGATAGGGGGTGGAATTAGTGGACTGACTTTCGCATGGGCCCACGAGATCTGTAGCGACGATAACGAAGAGCGAGCGTTAGTCGTTGCATCCATGAATGAGATGGCGTATGTGGTGCAGGCGTGGTTACCCCTGCTCATCTGGCAGCAGGTTGAATCGCCGCGGTACCAGAAGGGATTCATTACGATGGTATTCATAGCAGCTGGTCTCATTACAAGCGCGTTTACTATACGCTTCCTGCACCGCCGGGAACTCAGTCAAAAGCGTCAGGCAGCCTCTATAGAATAACCTAGAGAATCCTACATGAGAATGTTGGATGATCTAAATAGTATTAGAGTAAGTTGATAGTCGATAAGAGCTCGTTTAGTATTGCCCGGGGCATTGTCTATCAACGTAGATAGACTGGCATGCTTCACGAGGCGAAGATGAGATATGAAAAATTAGTGCCTCTCGCAAGGCACTTTTTATTAATATGACATCTGGTATAGACGGTTAGATACGCCGTTTTATCGAAGCTCAGTATCTGGAGTAATCATGAGCGTTTCAATCGAAAACGAGCTCTCAGTTTATAAATCCATCCACCCTCAAGACCTTGATTCCTTACCGCGTATATATCCGAAATACGTTTGATGTCTAGGGGCTTTCTAGTCCTTATACTAGCCTAGCACTTAGCTATTTCAATCGTGGCTGTCTAGATAGGGTGTCGCCTACTGCCCCAATAGCATTGTTCTTCGGTATCTCGCGCTACGTCGAGGCGCGGTTGTGGATGCAGCAAGGTATACGCCATCCGCACACAAAATGATCTCATCGCCGACCGCGTATCACATAATATGCAATGCAACATATTGTAAACCATGAACGAGTTTGGCTTTATAATCATTCTATAAAACCACAATCTTCCCCTTAGTCTCAACCCCACTGAGTTGGCTAAGTCTAAATATTTGTAGACGATCCGCTTCTTAAACGGCTTGGGAATCTTTTACTTAACTACAAGTGGACGGCCATGGGTTCCCTTAACGGTATCGCTCCCGTACCGGATCACTTGTCTATCGGCACGGTCAAGGATGTTGCAGTCATCGGTGCTGGTATTAGTGGCGTGGTATCGGCGGCCCATCTGATCAAAGAAGGCCTCAACGTTACCGTATTCGAGCGGACGGGAGTCATAGGAGGGGTGTGGCATTTTGATCCCCGAGTAGACAGAGATCCGCCGTTCCCGAACACCATACCTCCTGATCCGAACTGGACCGAGATAGAACGGGCCGGGCTGAGTAAAGAGGAGGCATCATTGATACATGCTCCACCTGGTCCGTGCTACTCTGGATTGAAGAATAATGTTCCAACATCTCTCTTGCGAAGTAGTCTATTGCGGTGGCCAGAAGGGACTGAAGACTTCATTGACCAAAGCGAATTGAGGAAGTATATCGAGGATATTGCTCGGCTTCATGGCGTTATAGATAAGATACTCTTTCACACTCGAGTTGAGAGGGCATTCAAGCCTGAGAATAGCCGCCAATGGACTGTCGAATCAAGTACACTCCTAACTAACGAGTCCTCGCATTCAATAAAAAAGAGAAGCTGGAAGTTTGATGCGGTCGTTGTGGCGAGTGGTCATTATCACGTCCCGTTTGTACCGGATATACCTGGATTATCCACATGGAAAAAACATTTCCCTGACCGGGTCATGCACTCAAAGAAATATCGGGACCCTACCCCTTTCAGGGGCAGAACTGTCCTCTTGATTGGCGCCGGCGCTTCATCGCTAGATGTTGCGAAGGATGTCGAACTGCTTGGGGGCAAGGTGTACCAAAGCAGACGAGAGACCAAGTATGACCTAACAATATCACGTCTACCAAAGACGGTGGAGAGAGTTGCAATGGCTGCGGAATTCATCATCGATGAAGCCGTTAGCCAGGACCAATCCTTCGGAGTCGATGATGATCGCGTGATACCGGGAAAGGTGAGGCTAGAAGATGGGAATATTCTGGAAAACATCGACTACGTCGTGGTAGCAACTGGCTACATCACCACCTACCCGTTTCTTGGAGGCCTTGAGCAGCCCTTCACGCAATGGGAAGATGCCGATGAGAAGGTCCTGATAACTTCTGACGGTTACACGACACATAATCTGCATCGGGACATATTCTACATCCCCGACCCGTCCCTAGCATTCATCGGCGTCTCACACCTCGTTTCAACCTTCTCACTATTTGACTTCCAGGCAAAGGTTCTATCCAAAGTGTTCTCCGGGAATGTCCAGCTACCATCCAGATCGGCTATGGTAAAAGAACACAAGGAAAGAAAGGCCCGTTTCACGCCTGGAGACAAGTTTCATACCATACCATCCGGGGAGCATTTGTATATACGCGATCTCCTGGACTGGGTCAATCAAGATTTGGAAAAGGCTGGGCTTAAGCCGATCGAGGGAATGGATGCAGACTGGCAGGTAGCCTATGAGGCTATAAAAGGCAGTACCAAGGTCTTCGAATCGGGTAAGGAAGGGGAACCGTCTCAACAGCCTAACAGCCCAGCCAACGTATCACCTAATCAGTCGGAGAGTGCCAATAAGGGGACAGACAAAGACCCCTCAACTCAGCTAGGGCATAATGAAGCCCGCTAGGATAGAGCATTGAGAGATATTCTCGAAGAGACAAGAAACTCGCGTGACACTAGCATGGCTGATTGGCGTTCTACACCTGAGCAGCATGGGCATCGCCAGGCCATTCACAATCGATAGCTGATCCGTGGTCAATCGTATATGTAATATCAGTCAGCACTAGGTGCTTGCCACCAACCCCAGGTGTAACAATTGAGTACAGTCACTACAGTCGGCTCCGGAGCCAAGGTGACGCGTATCCTATACCGGCAACAGCCGCAAATTGCAGAAACTGGCTAGAACCTATAGCGTGTGCCATTCTCACATATCGGGGGAGGGAGGTTGGGATGGAGTCGCGAGACGCTGGGGAAAATATGGAGTAGGATCGTGGCTATAGCAGCCTCAGAGCTTCGCTGTCAATGAGGAGGATCATGCTGCGTGGCTGAGACAGAGGGCGACTCTCGGCTCGGACAGAATCTAGAAATGTCCCCGACTAGGTATGTCTTTTAGTCGTCCTATACTACCTAGTCGGATATTTTAACACAAACATTGAAAGGCTACTCTAAATTTCAAGGTGTAATTGTGTCGCGATTCATGTCGAACGTCGTCTTATGTACACAGCTTATTCTGACAGTGATCGTCATCTCGTTTACCAGTCAATGGAGTCCAGCTGAACAAGTGGAATCGGGCACATCCCTCCCGCTCTGGGGTATGTCCGCGATTCGTACTACGACCCATCACATTAGCTTAGGTAAATGTTCTTAAAACTGCGGGTTCCTACTAGGGTCGTATTCGTTCTATCGCAATGTCGTAAAATTCGGCCATAGGTGAACAAGCGCGGTCTTTTTTCTTTTTCTTTTTCTTTTCTTTTCCCTAGTACAGCATATGTACTGCCACGAAAGGGTAAGCTGCTGTGCCATAGGTATTTTATGCTACCGGCTTACTTTGAGTACCTAGTGCTTACGCAGATCAGACTTCAAATCGACTGCAGCTCTAGGACTATGTTGCTTAAGGCGAAAAGATAGATCATGTGAATGCTTCAGTAAATCTCAAGACTTCTCAGGTACGCATTATATGAGCAAACTTCAAATTATCCGTACTAAGACGCGGGTGTCTGGCAATTAATGAATTTTATAATTCAAATTTGTTTTGCCGATCTTGTTATGCCATTTGGGTTGGGCTCTCGATGGAAGTCATCAGATGGGGTAAGATGATCGAGAAGAGCCACGCACGTACCGCGAACCAACACCTGGCTTGCTGTCTTGGATGGAACCGAGAACATGCGTTTCGTACGTCCGTACTTTAGCAATGATCAGCACATTATACCCATCGCTTACAGGTTATGGCTGCAGCTGTTAGTGTAAGCCAGCTCTGAGTCGTCCAACGAGGTTTTGTATCCGGAGACCCAGATGTTTAGATTCCCGGAGCCAAGGAAATAAGGCGAAGCAACGTCCGCATCGGTCGCCCTGAATGGTTACTTGGCTCAGCTCGCTCTTCCCAGGCTTTGATTCGCCTGCCGTGACGTGTCTGAGCTGCGTAAAATACTCTTCTTTTATTATGAGTCCGTCAGGTAACTCTGCTTCATACACTTCTTGTCCCACATTTCCCCCCGATCACCACAACTAAGGTTGGGACTGTGTATCTGCCATCATGGCCTTACTCTGCACAGTTCGAGCATTGATACTGGCGTCAATATGGGTTTTATGGTTGGAATCGGCCGTAGCTGGGTCAATAGCCACTTGGTTCACCGGGGATGGAGCTCCCCAGGTTATAGTTCAAGATGATGCCACAGGAAAGATATATTACAGCCTCTGCAATAGCGACGGTACTTCGGTTTTCCCTGGAACTGACTCGGAAGTATTTGCCTTTGATGATAGTCTCGCTCCTAAGAATGGCACCAGCCTTGCTGGTGTAGGCTACGTGTCTGACGGCAGCGCAGTAGTAAGTACCTAATTATTCCTATCTCCATTTCGGCTCGGTCTTATGGCAGTATTGACATACCCTAGGCTGCAATGTGGTATCTCAAAGAAGGGGACCAAATCGTACACGCTCTATGGAGCTGTGATGAGACAGGGCATTTTGTTCCTGCCTCCACGCCAAACCAATGGATCGTGTCTTCTAGCGTGAGGTCCATAAACCCGAATACTGGCTTAATGGCATTGAATCTTGGCGAAGAGTCTGGATATCAAGTTTATTTCCACGATGATGATATGGCGATTCGGTATCTAAGATATAGCCCTTCAAATCCTTGGAGCTTGCAACCATCGTTCGTTTCTCAAGACCATGTTCAAGGAGTCCCAATTGCCGGTGGGTTTACCGATGGGGATACAATCAGTGTTATCATGCCGAGGGATGACAGTAATATCGAGCTATCTACCCTACAGTCAAATGGGACGTGGTTGATTAGTAGGTCATCACCTCGCGCATTATTCGAGGCATAAAACCACTAACACACTACAGCTAGCTTCCCCACCCCTTTTGAGGATGTCGCTACACCTGATAGTAATCAAACCGGCACCTCGCCCGTGACGAACGCTACGAATTCTTCTTCTTTCAGCCTGGACCGTAACGCGCAGGTCGACTGGTCGCTAGAGGCCTGGGATGGGAATGCAGCGGGTATTGGTTTTGCTCTAAACGACGATGCCAGCCGTAACATCTTCTATATTGGGAACGATTCTCTGTTACACCATGTCAACGAGGTTGACGGGAGATGGCAAGCAGCAGCAAGACAAGATGACACCATCTGGCCTACAGCCGATGAGCCAAATGCCCAATTCGCCTCGACATTTGACTTCAGCCGCAACGAAATTTGGATCTATTATATGAGTGGAGGAAATCTGACCCAAGTTCACCGAAGTGCCAGAGACAGTTGGCAACTTGCCACCAGACTTCCAAACGAGCCACCCGCCACAAATCAGAACGGACTCTCGACCGGAGCCCAGGCGGGGATTGGAGTCGGCGTAGGCGTCGCCGGCCTGGTACTCATCGGCTTTGCTGTCTTCTATTTCCATCGACGTAGGAGGGGGCAGAAGGATAAGGAAAAGGCTGAAGCCGAAACCGAAGCGGCAGCGACTGGAAATCAGCAGCCTCCCTCTTCGTACCCCTCGCCCGCCCCGGCGTACACATCCGGCGTTACAGAAGGTCAATGGATCGATGGACATTTCTATCCGAACCAGATTCAGAATAAACCGGAGGGACAGTGGCAAGATCATCAATATCAGGCAGTTACGAATTCCCAAATTGTGTACGAGATGCCAAATCAGGAGTACACACACGAGATGGCCAATGGAGTAGACTACCATGAGATGCCGGGAAATAACGATGACCATGGGGCTACCAGAAGGACATAGGGTCAGTCATGGATTTCTGTCCTTACTACGATAATTATAAAGGAGGACTGGGTGGAAATATGACGGGTTTGGAAGTTAGGGGATTTGGGGATTTGAAAAGAATTGATACTTTTGATACTTTTTGTATCTTGTCTCCTGCTTCTCTATATTTTGCTAGCTATTTTGAGTTTTAGATCTCATTATTTATATACCCCGCTAGACATTCCAATCTTGCTTCGTACCTCTGCCTGTAGCTACACGCCTACCATCTTCACCGTTGCTACCTTTTAGATAGGAATTAAAATGAGTCATCAGTTTAATGTTGAATTATGAATATAGGCCCATTGGAGTCTTCTTAATTGCCATGTAGGTAAATACTATTAATAAGGGTGACACCAATTACGCTCTAAGAAACTAGTCTAAGGACACAAATTAAGGGCTTCAGTATTCCGGTATCCATAACATTTTCAAGGCTACTGTTGGTGGTGACAAGCCCGGTCCCTTACTTGGAATTATTTTACAGTGTCATATAACCATTGGTTTATAAAATCTTGAAATTATATAATGTTGGGATATAAATATTGACGATATGACTCGATGGTTTCTCTTATGTACTTATTTAAACCCCCAACACTTTTTTTTTTTTTGGCCAGTCGCGATTGAAACGGTGTGGAGTGAACTATATATAACTTAGTGTAAGGCCATACCCCGGCCCCAACACGCATACTAGCCGTCACATTGAGCGCTATTACAGAAGATGTACGGCGGAGCCAGTGCCGTTTCAGTAATATACTTCCTGATTGACAATCGACAAAGATATCATTTAGGTCGAAATCTTATATCCGTTGGATCTATTCGTCCTTAGGCCGGCTCTCTTATCGATCTTTCGCCTAGCAGTGCGGGGCATCAGAACTTACCATAAGATGGCAGACGCAAAAAGCAAGCCCCCAGAATCCTCTCCTGCAGCTCAGAACAACGCAATACCCGAAAATAACACGGCGCCTAACTCTGTACCATCACGAGAACCCGGTGATATCGAAGAAGGCACGGATGTTTACCGACCGGGTGGCTTTCATCCTGTCTATATCGGCGATGTTTTCAAAGATAGATATAAAGTACTAAACAAGATCGGATACGGTGTCTATTCCACGGTCTGGCTTGTCAGAGATTTATCAGCGCAGTAGGGACAACAATCAAATCCATTCGGTAAACGAGGAGACGCACTAACAATTGGGACATAGGACAGGTAATGAGACTGAGTTTCGGGCTCTGAAGATACTGAGCTCCGAGTGTTATGACCCCAAACATCCCATATTTGAGAGGGAGATCTTGACTCATCTCCGAGATGGAGATCGTAAGCAGCTTGGGTACTCCTATATCTGCCATCTCTTGGACGATTTCGAGCATCACGGCCCTAATGGAACTCACGTATGCCTTGTGTTTGAACTGATGGGGGAGACGCTGCGGAGCTTCGGGGCTTGGTTCTTTCAGAGCAGACTTCCAAACTCAGTGATGCGCAGATTCACTATCCAGCTCTTGCTGGCGCTCGACTTTGCTCATGACCACAATGTCATCCATACAGGTGCGCTTTCTCCGTTCATGTTTTGATAAATAGATTATCATCTCACTAAGTATTTCTACCAGATATCAAACCGGATAATATTTTCGTCAAGTTCAGGGATTATTCTTTGATAGAATCTGGTTATCTGGTCGAGGCTCCCGTCCCCCAGCAGAATAAGACAGAGGAAAAGTACTCCGCGGCGCCTTCCACGCCCCTACGCTGCTACTATTTCAACGATGCCGACACGACGCGAGTTGCTGAGTTTGACATCGCCCTAGGAGACTGGGGAGTCTCAAGCTGGGCAACCCAGCATCTTAGCGAGAAGATTCAGCCCGTTGCCCTGCGATCGCCCGAAGTTCTGATCGAGGCGCCGTGGGACGTGACTACCGATTGGTGGAACCTCGGCGCCGTAGTCCTCGAAGTCTTTCGGGCTGTTCGGATGTTCAGCGGAAGAGTCCAGCCAGATGGCCATTACGAGCTCAAGGAGCACTTGGCCGAGATTGTG
Organism: Biscogniauxia marginata; assembly: GCA_022695795.1. Lineage (NCBI taxonomy): Eukaryota > Fungi > Ascomycota > Sordariomycetes > Xylariales > Xylariaceae > Biscogniauxia > Biscogniauxia marginata. The sequence goes on along the minus strand of MU404058.1, from coordinate 73,878 downwards.
GATCTCTTCGGGCCGTTCCCCAAAGAGCTTCTGGAGAAAGGGAATCAGGACATCGTTCGACGTCTCTTCGACGAAGACGGCCAGATCAAAGATGCACCACCACTAAATCGACCGGGCCTATCATCAGAGGCGTTCGTGCCCGATCTTGACCAGGACATCAGGGAGGAATTTGTCTCTTTTCTGCAGGCGCTGATGAAAATTAACCCCGCAGATCGTCTTTCCACTTCAGACCTCTTACGACAACCCTGGTTAGGTGCACTTAAATAATTCTCGAGATAGTTATAGCTACCTAGGCATACATCTGGGCCAATAGTTCAGTTATAAAGCACAAGACATTCATTGCCAACCCATAAGGTTTGAACACTGTAAATAATAACACGACCGCTGCGTCCCAGGATTTACGCCGAGCATGATTTAGGTATCGACGGTAATATATTATAGATTCAAGACTAGATTGTAACAAGTAACGACAAGAGGAGAATGTGAGTCGTCATATAACTACTTTTATGTATATGTTACTGTCTCCTTTCATAGGTGTTAAAGTATAATATCTCTTTTCACTAGTTCTATCATGTTTATATAAGCGGCCGCCAACGCCAAAATTATGTACTACTACTAATGATTATTTTGAGCGACAAGAAGGAAACACCCTCATTCTTATGGTTGCTCGAATTTGTACGGTCCTCTATTACTGAAGTCTTTTATTAATATATCCTATTTCGATTTATCCACGTTTTCCCACGACTCAAAACTTGCCGCCGACAATACCATCTATCCACATTTTCCAATACTCAAACGACTGATATTTCACCAGATCAGGCTTCTTCGCATCATTGCCTATCTCTTCTACTTCAGTATCCTCAAGCACGACTCTGATGGACCTGATCTCATCCTTTTCCTGCTGTGTTAGCACAAGGGCCTGCGCTTCTTTATCGACTTTGTCCATTCTTGCCATCCAGGGGCCTCGGATGAACGCTTCCAAGGATAGGTCACCTCGCACGAACTCATCCATCAACTCAGAAACAAGCTCCTCCAGCTGGACGAGAAGATGGCTATCTTCCTCCTGTATCTCGGCCACATCATCAAAAACGGTCTCGTCAAAAAACATGGGCCTATACAAATTAGTTCTCTCGACCGACAAACCAGGCATACAACAACATGTATGCCTAATACCCAGATGATGGAATGTGAAAACTCGGATGACTGCTTCCCCAAGAGCTAGTGAGCGGCGATCATCTACGACCCCCAAAACCCATGGGAAAATTATCCTTGTAGCCCAATAGCTGTTAAATGGTCCACGATAATATGTGCAGAGCCGGTTCAGAGCGATTGTTAGTGGAGTACAGCCATTAGGGGATGATGAACAGCCACAACTGCAACCGTCTTCAGTTTCCAAACTCAAAACTTGATTGAGTTGTCTGAATTTGGTCGTTTTTATCCAATGCGCGTTAATACTGTGTGCCAATAGATGCGCAACTGTATATTTTGGAAAGGATTGGTGGCGTTGAGGAGATGGGAGATGCTTAGAGCCGATGTAATATGGAACAAGCCTGCTATAACTCGCGCCATGGCCGATTAACCAGTCACAGTAGGACCATTTCCAGAACATGAAGTATGCTTGCTGGAGTATCGGTGTAGTGTCCCGGAAACAAGCATCGATATCTTGAAACCCCATTCCGAAAGCAAATTCGGCGCCCTCTCTAGTTCCTATTGCATAATATATAGAGGTCGATCCGGTCTTATCATGCTCAGGACTAAGTCGATAGTCGTCTGGTTCGAGCCCGAATATTTTATGAGGGAAGATTCCCTTGTCTTCGAGCTTGGTCACCACTTTTGCGGCATTCGCATCTAAAACCCGTGCGTCATGGATTCCGAGTTGGTGCCGTTCTACATCGGTAAGGTGAATGTGTGCTAGAGATCGCAGTTTCTCACGCCATTCTTTGATGTGTTGTAATAGGACGACAAGACAATGCAGGCAGGGCAAGGAATCTAAAATATATCGGCCTAAATCCTTCACGTTGAGATAAATGCGTTGATCCAACAGAATACCGAGTGTCTCCGCATAAACATAGCCGCTGTGAATAGTAGATTTGTCAGTAATACTGAATGCCTGTCTGGAAGCTGATAGTGTGACTCGTATTGCGTTTCCGCGGCGGTTCTTAATATGCTCCGAGAAGTCTGGACTGGTCTTCATCAAGAGCTTTAGACCCGTAGGCCAGCCAGTCGCGATCCAGAGTGGTTTCCAGTCGTAGTCAGCTATAAGCTGTCGAACAACCGTAGCGGGCCGGTTCTGCAGCACTTCGCGGAGCTTTGTTTCGTTGCGTTGTAATAGCGCAACGAGTATTGGATGATCAAGACCAAGTGCTGCCACTTTCGTTAGAACGCGGGCGCAAACGAAAGACGTGAATCTCAATATACCTGTCATTAGAGTTTCCGAATGAGCAACGTAATCTATAACGTAGGCGTAATTAAGATGATATGATAGATCCCATTGAAAATCCACAGCGTAGCTTAGTCTTGCTATTATTTGGTTCACGTCTGCGAAATGATTTTGATACTGTTCTTCTCTAGTGTCAACGAGAAATTGTAAACCCCTGTGAATAAATTATTAGCTTCTCCCAAGTCATACGCTAGAGGAATATAGACCCACATTTGTGGTACTCCGTTTCCCCATCCTACACCCAAGTCCAAAAGTGCTTCGAACAGGTTACGCCTAAAACGCAGAAAGCGTCGATTCCTCTGCACAGGTTGCAATTGAAAAATATGTTAGTTTATTTCTTCCTTGTCTTCGTGGAAAGTTTGTTCATGCTCACGCTGGGGCGGAGAACTTCCTGCAACAAGGTGTGTCCACATTCAGAAATATCTGTCGGCAACGCGGCACGATTTTCGTACACACGCCGTATTGCTGAGATTGCGTACTCAGCCACCTTCCCCAAATCTTCATCTGCAATACTGTATTTGGGATGATAAAACGTAAGGTTAATTACAATGCGTAATATGCGGAAGGCCGGCGATCGGTTCTCATCTACCATCGCAAAGTATCGGAGCGTCGGGCTGATACTACATCCGCCGGCGCCATAGCTTAGAGAGAAGCCCGCTGAGATTGCCACAGATAGGAGCTGACGAAGGCTGGTAGACACGATGCCAATATTCCGCTGCCGTTTCGTCGTATTGGCCTTCGCTAAGGGACACCACGGACGATGGTTCAGTTCGTCGACGGTCTCGTCGAAGAATTTTACCAACCACCAACGAGTCGATTTGTAGGTCATCTGACGACGAGGGCGACAGCCACACGACGAACCTATTGCCCATTGCTCCTGGTTTGGGATGTTGTGACGATGCTGCTGCTGCGCTTCTTGTGCTCCTCGGGAGTCGACGGGGGGCTCCTGTTGAGGCTCCACTTGGAATGAATTAGTGGCCTCATGAATATCCTTTTGGAAGCCCGGCTTAGAGACAATCATTCCAGTCAAATTTCTTCGAATTAAGTCCTCGCTGGAGGATGGAGCTTGAAGTGCCAGAGCTTGCAACATAGTTTTTATTTCAGCTAATGTTGTACCATGCGTTTCGTGCCATGATATCGTGTCTATTATATTCCGAGACACAGACTGTAGTGTTGAGTGATTGATTGCTAGTCGATCGTTGGTTACCGTCTGTTCCAACTGGAGCGCATCTGACTTGGCTGCAAGGCAGGCGAGCGTGCCTGTATTTGCTTGTATTGTGCGGTCGAGGCTGATAGTTCTTTTGTTGATCGTGGATAGAGCATTCCTAATCAACTTATTAGCTTGAGATCTTTAGCTACTAGATCAACGTCAAAAGGTTCCATGGTATTACAGTTCAAGAGCCTCGATAGCTAGCGAGAGTGTGCTACTTATCCGATGTATTCGATCTTCCAGTTCAACCAACTGTTTACGGTGGAATGGGTATCCGATCTTCTTCCATGTCTCTTTCATTTTACCCTTACTGTCGGATGCGGTCGTTGCTTCCTGACTCTGAAGCTCGGCTTGGAGTATGGCGAGCTCTGTTCTGCTAGTCTGCAGACAGGACATTGCTCTATCGCTTGGGATATGATGCTCATTTTCGAAGGCAGGAATGGCGCTGTCGATCGTATCGAGGGATTCTTTGAGTTGTTTGAGATGGGTCTGAGCTTTGTCAATCTGCTCGCCGCGGCACCGAAAGTCTTCGAGGTATTGTTGAAGGGCTCCGTAGACTTGAATGCCAAGTGAGACGACGCCAACAGCTGTTCCCAAAATGCCAACTGGTTCGGCCATGGTAGTTTTACCTATACTATATCTTCTCATCACGGGTAGGTATAGGCACTACAGCCCTTGGCTGATGATGATTGGCATTTTTGACTCGAGGAGGTGATTGCAGGTATTTGAGGTTTTGTGTATTCTCTGCTTTGAGCAGCCAAGGCAGACAAGGGGGCTGATCCCAGATCTTAGGTTAGGCAGAAAGGTCAGATGAGCAGATGAGCGTGTCAAATATAATTGGTACTCGTATGTCACACAAGGCGTACTGAGAGGAATTATCGGTGGAGGGACTTTACTGCATAGCAAGGCTGGGGTTCTTATCTAAACGGTAATATTGACTGCATAATTGCGAATCGCCGAACAGGTTGAGTCTGCCTTGCAACCTCCGCCCCGGCTCACAGTGTCAGTCCTCGATTCGTCATTCGATAAGAAAACCAGGATATCTATAATAGGTTACTATCAAACTGATCATACATGCTTGAGTTAGGCCAAAGCTTGTGATGGGCTTAATGAACCATGGTAGAGATATACTATCAGATCGCACGCTGAATGAGAAATATCAAATAATCGAATACCCCTGAACGAGCAAGACATGACAGTTCCTCCTGGAATAGTCCAGTGGCTTTAAATAACGCACCAATAACCAAAACCGCCCACTGATATACACCGTTCATATCATTTAATAGAGCGACTCGCGACAAAAGCAAGGGGTTCTTTATTCAAAAAGCTTCCCAAAAGCTTTAGTATGAACTTTCACATACCTAGCCTTGGGGTATATTTATGATATAGTTAGATGCAGCTCCCGTTTCAACAGAAGCCTGTCACCCCCAGGGAATAAATGGTCATAGGGGCTACGGCCCAGCGCCTAAGTACTTAAACCTACAGTGCTCTTAAAAATCTTATGTAGGGACACATTGGCTCCTCAATTTACTCCGTTTTCCTCTCCTTTACGCCTACCGCCCCGTTGGTGGCCCCGGGAAACTCATATTAATCTGCCTCGACTCAACCGGGCTCCCCGTATTACCACCACCACTACCACCGCCGACGCTGAACCTTCCGCCCCTCCCACCTGTCCCGGCCACGACGACTCCTGCGGCCCTCTCCAGCGCGCCGCCGACCTTCGTCGCCGTAATCGACGGCCGACTCGACCTCCGCGGCGGCATATCCCACGCCGGCGCCGTCGCCCTCGACTGCTGCTGGTGTTGTTCCCACGCCCGGCTCAACAAGGGACTAGCTGTGGAGCCTGAGGTGGGACTCGCGTAAGCAGAGTAAGGCCCACCGCCGTCGGCGGCGGGGGCCGTGGCCGACGACATGTTGGAGCCTACGAGCCCGTACTCGGCCGGGTTGTAGGACCTCAGGGGCAGGAGCTGCGCCGTGCTCTTGGTGCTGGTCGTGCTGACGGGCGTGGCCTCGTCCACGTCCACTGGCGAGAAGCGCGCGGCCTTGGGGGACGTGGAGTAGTGGACGGTGCCCGGGACGGCGGGGGTCGCGCTCGTCGTGATGGACTGCAGGGGCAGGTGGCTCGCGCTCTCGTGTCCCGAGAAGGAGCGGAAGCTCGGCTTGCCGCGTGCGGTGATGGTGGTTTGGGAACCCCACGCCGCCGAGGAGGATATCGGGTGGGATCCGAGCGCGAGGCTGGATACCTTCTCTTCGTCGGTCGCCGAGTCGGAGGAGTTGTGGAAGAAGGCCGGAGATCTCGGTGACAAGTGGGTCTGGCAGCGGAAGGAAAGTGGAGAGGTCGGCCGGCGACGGCCGCGCTTTCCTGACGGGTTCCCTCCGAGTACGAGGCGGCGATTACGCCGTTTCCGGTGACACACGAACCAGAAGCCGGCTACGGCTAAAATAATAACGATGGATCCGACGGCGATACCCACAATTTGCGTTATAGACAGGGCAGATTCATTGTCGTCGGATGATGTCTCCGAGTTAGGATCGATCGCGCCGATTGCGGTCCGTGAAAATACCGTATCATTCAACCCTATCAGTGTGCCGGTCGGTGGTTGCTGCTGACAACCCGCCTCTAAAGCGGTGAGGTCTGTGACAAGTTATTAAAGCTTGAAATATCAAGGGTCCATGGTATGTTTGGCTTACAATTGGCTAAGAAGCCCTGGTCATCAGAAGCTGCCACACAGGACACACACTTCGGTATCAATTCGCTTGTCATAGCTCCACCATCCACAGCACAATATGAGTAATCGAGATTATTCAGGTCTAAGAGTCCATCTGTCAAAGCGGTCTCCAACTGACCACAAGCCGTCGACGTCGAACACGGCGTGGAGGCGATTTCCGTGGCATTGGGAAAGCTGAATATACAATAATCGAACGTATATCTAAGATTATCTTTGGGAGTTGTTAGGGCTGGCACGATATACCTAAGGATAAACGGTGAATGACTTACATAAGAACCAAAGCTGATCGTTCTCACTCCCCTGAGAGAATGTACTATCTTGGAGACAGCTGATACATCTCTGGAACTTTTGACCAGCCGACGAAGCCGAATAGTCGGAGTCGTAACACGTTATGTCCTCACTCCCGGTGGTGGATGAGTTCGGGTCGGAGAAGTCAAGGTCATTAGAGTCGACGCAAAATGAAGCGCAAGGGGAGTTAGGAGTAACCTGTAAGGCCGCTATATAGGATATGAGTGAAACGAAGGTCAAGGAATGTGAAAGGAACGCCATTTCGTCAAGGGATGTGAGGTCGATAATGAACCGTTATGCAGCAATTCGTCGGTTGGGGACTGTAAGCGATAGTATTAAAAGTCGTAGGAGTAAGGTATTACAAAACTATAGTCATGAACACTGCCAACCAGCCAGCTAGATGGACAGTATATTAAAGAGTCAAAATGTGAGGTAATGAGTGAACGAATGTATTACCCTGAACGTAAGAGACCAAATGTGCCAACATCCGGTAGAATATGTAAGAAGGCACGGACATTGGGAAAGACCAAGTCATATAGTCACGAAGATGGGCTAGGCTATAACTCTAGTTCAGATTTGGTAGTGTCCATCGTTGGTGCAATCGTGTAGCACTATCCAATTTACACCCATTTGCCTACGATCACAGTAGCATCGCAGGTGTGAAGAGTACCGTGCCGCCCACGCTATCGACAAAATACTCCGACAGCACGCATACATTGAGTAAGGGACCAAGCGATCTAGTAAGTATATCAAACAGGGACCGTCTAGAGTTACTGAATCTCAAGGAAATGAGCCAGTAGGATGACAATGAGGTATACTGCTCTTCACTTCCAAGCGCTGTGATTTGTCGACTGCCCGTTGGGCCGGGGACGTTTCGGTGGGTCGCAGGCAGGTCACCGGCGGCAAGGCCCATGGCCATCTTACACCACCAGGATCTCCCCTCTGGAGAAATCTCCGATGACAAACAATTTCGGCTCGGTTAGTTCATGTGACACCCTCTAGAAGCCCTAGGCGACCTCTTTAACTCATCCGTCGTACGGCCCCGTACAGGTGGGATTAGTCGACAGCCAACGAATTGCTATTTACAGGGAGAAGAAAACCATAACATGCTGATGGCCGTATGCCCCAGATAGTCGAGAGATCACGTTGAAATGAATCGATTTAAAAGATGGGCTCATACGGACACTTTTCGCAAGTCACCGACGAACATACCAGTTCATTTGGTCCAAGCGAACAAGTGTTGGATGAAGGATACCATTCTCGCAAGCGCATAGCTCAAATGTGATCGCGGGGCGCTTGAAGAAAAGACAGGCAGTTATTCGGCAAGCAGAGGAATCGGCCAATCCCGATACTCAAAGGAGATGCGGGGACACATGGGCATAAACAGCCAAGCCTATTTACCGGACATTGTTACCTATGTACATGCATACCTAGGTAGACATAGGTGAAGAGAATGTGACCGTGATGGAAGCGTGCAGACTGCAGCTTGGGAGGTTGCACTGGGGATGAACGATGGGCGCTTATTTTTAGACTATAGGGTCAGGCACGGCACGATAGTGGCTTACGCTGCTTCGATTGTAACTCTATTCTACCGAGCTTAGCGCTAATAAGTGCCTGGCAGGCACCGTACTAACCTAACCTCAGGGCTGCCGGATTAGCAGAACAGGGGGACCGATGGACAAGGATAGGGGGGAAGAGGGGGGTGGAGGGGGGCAGCAGAAGTCAGCCCTGAACACGGTTGCACTTAGCGGTCTGACCAGTACACCGGTATCGCCAAGGCTAGTCTTTCGTGCGTACATAGAATATCGCGCGCATCGCGGATCCGAAAACCCTATTCGGGCTCTCTTCCTTTCCCATCCAACGTATCATCGAGTCTAGAGTCCGCGCTCCTACCTACGCCATTCGGCCGTACACGCGAAGAAAACCATTCAGGCGCTTATAACTCGGTTCAGTTGACTTACCTGGCATGACGACTGGCGTGTAGACGAGTCGCGGCGCTGGATTATCATGATGTCGTCAGTTCGACGATACCTAAGTTTGCTCCCTAGGCGCAGTCTGTTCCTGCACCTAGCATCCTTGCCGCGAAAGGATCGTCCAATATCGCACCAAAAAATCCGATTCGAAGTCGAAACTGAAAAATGCGAACGATCACTGCGGCAAACTAGTCTCAATTGCGATTCTGTGAGCGAAAAAAAAAAAAATTTGTGGCGAAGCGGATCATTGAAGTGTCATTACAATACAAGTCTCTAAACACTAGACAGTAACTAGGTTGGTATCGTGCGCTCTATCCAAAACCACAAGGACCATGATATCGTTTTATCCCAGCCTGATGAGTTATCAGGACAGACACATGGGTAACGTCTAAGTATAGTATGCCCAAACACCTCTTTCATATGTGCATGGAATCCTAAAGGCATCCCATCATAATAATAAAAACGAATACCCGAAACGCCGTCCCAATGCAAAGATATCTCTATATCGCCGCGCCCGCTGTCTATAGCTCTATCGAGAGAAACATAGGCGCAAAGCGAATATTAACGGGGAAAACTGCCGCCGTCCCAAATAAAATTACTACATCACGAGACTAATCGTCATGAGCTCGGGGTCGAAGTCGATCTGCGACGTGTACAGGCACCGCCCCTCGTCGCAGTTGGCGTGGAAGGCTATGGACGGCATGTCGGCGATGTCGCCGTAGGACACGATGGTGGCGCCGCCCGGCGACGTCAGGCCGAACTTGTCGGTCTTGGCGACGGGGCTCACGGCGCGCGTGTACGGGCCCTTGACGCTCGTCGCCGTCGCGTAGTTGAGGTTGTAGCTCGGGTCCGTGAAGCACCCGCTGCTGAAGGTCATCACGTACGTGCCGGTGTCGGTGCGCATGATGGACGGCGCCTCGACGAGCGGGCCGTCGGCGTCGGTGCGGTCGAGTATCTCGACCGCCGCCCCGATCTTGGTCACGCCGTCCTGGGCCACCTCCTGCAGCATGATGGGCGTCTCCCTGAGAGGCTCCACCGTGTTGCCGCAGCTGCCGCCGTTGCCGATGCTGTTGCCGTCGATCTTGTACGTGACGTAGCGCTTGCCGTCCACGTCCCGGAACCCTGAGGGATCGATGGCGCCGCCGATGGTCAGGTCACACGAGAACGGTTCGTCGATGGGGGTGTACGGCCCGAGGATAGTCGAGGCTGTGGCTACGCCAACACAGTGATGTGCCGTATTTACGGCAGATTGGCCGCTGAAGTACATGGCAAAGGTACCATTGCCCACACGCCGCACGTCGGGAGCCCAAGTATTGGCCCCCGTGGCCCACGAGGGAGACGTCGGCAGCGCATCGTAGTCGAGGAGGGTCCAATCCCCATAGAGCGTATCTGCGGTGGCGACCTGCACCTGTTTGTCACCGTGGGCAGTCGCGAAGGCGTACCATTTTCCGCCGACTTTAATAATCGAAGGGTCGGGGAAGTCAGCGTCGAGGCCAGGACCATCGCCTAGCCCCTGAGGAGCACGATTGGCTGCCGGCGCCGAGAGAACCGGTTGGCTCAATAATAGAAGTACCTGCCCAACGGCAGCAAGCGTGGAGATAAATTGCATTGTTGTAGAGTATAGTTATGCTAGTCCGCTACGACTGGGGCAATGCCGGGATCTCAAGCCTTTAAAAGCGAGCAGGGAGAGCCGATATACACGCGTTCGCGGTTAAGGAGGAGCGCGAACATGTGGCGATTATTCGTGCTCTCGAAGTTCGTCTCGTGTGCCGTCTCATGTACTCTGGGAACCGAGCACCTCGTTTCGAATGGGGGTTTCGTTGACACAAGAGCCTAGACACTCTATAGCACTCTAAACTATTGTCTTTTCTGGGGAGGGTGGAGACAGAGACACAGGGAAAGAGAAATTGCCATTGTGTTTCACCGAATTTTGTGCCAGCGGCCTTCCATATGTTTATATATATGCGTGTGTGTATATACGTATCTCATGCAAGACAGGGGCGCAAGAAAAGAGAGTGAGCTGTACCTAGCGGAGATAGGGCCAAGCTGAACTTGTGGGAATACTATAGGATCAACAAGGGACCTAGGGCACAGACTTTGCTGAGTGAACTTTCGACTTTCTGAATATGGAGGCTGAGAGAAGTCTCCTAGCTTTCACAACCAAATCTACTTTAGCTCTCTTCCCCTTGCCTAGATCAGTCCCTAAGCCCACGTGCAGGAACACTGGACCCTGAAGCTAGGGTAAAATGGGGGCAGATGCGGTGTCGAACAAATCTGACGCACACGCACAGCCATGGTGTGTGTAAGTGTGTGTTGGCAAGCCACGCCGCAGAAAATCCCCGACTGTCATTATCCCTGGCCGGGAATTGCGTGTCGAGCTCGAATACAAGAAATAAAACACGTACATAGGGCAGAGATATAAGCGAAGAAACTATGGAATCGACTGTCGGGAATCTCTTTTGTTACACGCTATGGCACAGACGCCGCGCACATGAAGCCGTCTAAGTCGGAGAATTCAGACGCTGAACGATGGCCAATCAGTCGCACAGGCCCTTTTAAATCTGGATCTTCCCGCATTTATGCATGAAGATCTGTTGATATACTAATACAGTAGAGACCTTTCCCGTTTCTGCATATGCCGTATGCAGCATATACACGCTAAATCCAACCAATCAATCCTTCGCGCGCACCCTAATTTTAGTTAGGGAATTTACAAAAACTCAGGTTAATGCATATCTATTAAATTCTTAGGTACAAGTTCCCCTAGTGCAAGTATTCTTATTACTGCATTACAACACACCCTCCTCTCATATAAACCATCCTTGCAGCGCGAACAGCACAAGACGTTACACATCTAAACTAGCAAGTTAGGCAGGTTTTCCTCCTTGCTATCACGTGTCGTTTACATACTGTAGGTAGGAAAACTCCGTTTGTCGTCTCTCCCTGCGAATTGCGATAGACGGATTTTCATCCTGAAAAATGGTCTCCGGCTCAATCCGCAAGACATCCGCCATTCCAGTGACACAGAACGGAGCGACGAAAAGAACGGGGCCGCGGGTCGGGATCGGCGCCGGTCTTCCTTCGACGAGATCTTGGTGGAGAAGTGTATATATACTGTATGGTTAGTGTGCTGGTTGATTTCCCCTTTTGTGTCAGGATTTCCAGGAAGAGGTTCTGGAAAATCAGAAAGTGCCGGTTTTGACTCGAACCAGCGTGTCGCATAAGGCGGCTCGACTCTAGGGGGTTTCTCGAGAAACAAGAAACAAGAAACGGCTTTTCCAAACACTGCCAAGCTTTCAACAAGGTAGACTACATCTATAATGTTATGACCTATAAGAAGGAAAAGAAAAGGATACAAAGAATTACTTTTACTAATAGCACGTGTCTTCACCCCATTACTGCTCTTATTCTCTCCGTCCTACCCAACTCAAAAAACCACGTGGGAAACTCTAACTCGAGAAATGTAGCGTGACAACATTCCAGAAATGTACCTACATACGCTACATAGGTTGACAGCATCAGTCATGCTAACCAAGGACAACTCATCGCCTGGCCAAGAAGCTAGGCTAGCAACCCTAACTCGAGCAAGTCCCAGTTCTTATCTTGTGAGATCTAAACTCTGCTTTCGCATCAAGAAGCCCGCTAGAAGGTTCATTCCTTCGAAGGCAAAGCCTCTCTTCTAAATCCTCATCGAGAAGACCGACCTTACCCAACGTAGAAAGTGAACTAGGTAGGGATAACTTTGGGAACGTTGACCGGGACTCATCAGTAGTGTATGTAACTCAGGAACGGCTGAAAAACATCAAAGGGGAGCTAGGTAATAGGTAAGCGACCAAATTTAGACATCTCTTTAGACTCTTCACGAAAGGGTACAGCAACTCTGCCAAGAGAATGTTGCCTATAATAGCGTAGATGGGGCTCTAGTGCAAGCAAAAAGCAGGGCCAGCTGGCCGGGCACGCGCGATCGATCGTCAATCGGATCGCCGACTATTGGCTAGGCCATGCCGCTTAGGTAGGTAATCAATTGATTCCCCCCCCCCCCCTCTGGGGCACCTGGCGACCTGCGCTCTGTGCCTCGCTAGGCGCCTGAACTTTTTTTTGTTTCCGTGCCGCCTCAACAAAACGAAAGGATAGGTGACGGCGATCTATTTACGGATGAACAATCCCCGTTGCCGGTAACCCAGTCGGCGGGCTCTGCTCGGTCGTTCGGTCGGTCGGGAAACGCGGGAAACCTGACCGACTGATAGATACACAGACAGACAGAAACATGTTTCGCCGCCGGTAGGTATTCTGACTAAACTATCTGTACATATATGCATTCATACATACACACAATAACCTGAACACGACGGTCAGCAAGACAAGGTGAAAGGTGTAGGTATTGTAAGTGCCTATGGAATATTGGTCCGTACGCCAACTCAGCTCAATACACTCGTCTTCCCCGCAAGACGCAAAAACGCACAGGCAACAACAGAAAGAAGAAAAGAAGCCAACAAAAGAATAATTAATTATAGGACCCAGCTCACCCGAAGGATGAGGCTAAGTAGCCATGTACGGCACTGCGCCGCCAAGCGGTATGTGTGGTCTTTCGCTAGACGTTATCCCCACCTCTCTCCCTACCATGTATGCACCAAAGCCCTAGGGCGACGGACGACCACAGCTTTCTCAGCTAGACTAACTACCTTAGTTACTATCATGGAGTATATTCCCAGCCACGAGGGAAGCCTTGTGAGCATTCCTCAGAACGTGAACGCAGGTGGGTGAAGACGTGAGCAACCAGGTTAGGATAATACAGCAAGAATCCTCTATTCCGTAACTTTTAAGTAAGGTAAAAAATTATTCATAAAAAAAAAGTCTACCTACCCATCCTCTCCTTCTCTCTCCTCGCTTATCAAACAAACCCTCTCGCGACACCGAAACCCCGAGCCTCAAAGCTTCCACACTAAAGGGCTCCAAATCCAAGATCTTTCTTTCTTTCTTTCCCACCATCCATTCGCCTTCCCATCCACCCATCCGCTCGTCTCCGTTCCGTGGTAGTCCAGCCCAGCCCAGCCCAGCCCAGTCCGGGGTGGTGGGTGAAAGTGACATCATAGAGTTGCTGCCATCCACAGTCGGCGCGGACCAGGGAGCTTATATGTATATGAAGATCCCAATCCAGCAAGTTGCCGGATTCGAGAGGTTGGGATTGCCGATCCCGCCTCGGGAACCAAGGGTCGCAGAACCTTGTTTTTTACGGGCCGGCCGTCCCTTTTTTCTTCTTCTTCTTCTTCTTCTTCAATATTCCCACTCTATTCGGCTCCCCGGGGAAGAGGGGGGGGAGAAGAAACATTTCGGATCTCGCTAGTGACTTATTCGGAATAGAACTTGGTCGTCGGTGGAGAGGTGTTTACACCTGAACACCTTCATGCCATTGAATGAAAGACGGTCCCATCCAACCCGGCCCCGACTAGTCTTTTATTGTACGTAAATGAATTTTATTAGTAAATTCTGTTCACCTTCATAACCAACACGTCTTATTTATTGGTTCATGTTCCCCAGTAATGAACTAACAGATAAGGTGCATAAGTACCTAAGCACGCACACACTATATTTCCGCAACCCCTTTTCCGAAAGTCGGGGTGCAAGCACTCATCATGAGATAGATAGCTATAGCTACAACTTAAGCAATTAGGTAGACGAGAACATAAATTCGGAGTTCATATTAAGCCAACCAAGTTTCTTGCTTCACCTCATTATCATGACAGTCAAATTCTAGGCCTGAAGTCTGACCTCATGGCAGCGTTTAACTGTGAAGCTTGAGGTAAGTATCCAATGAAGAAGACTAACATAAGTAGGTAGTTATTCATAGAATCCTCAGAATCACTACAAACCCCTAGGTTAATGGATGAACATTTCATGTATTTCACGTCGCAACACTTCCTGCTATCTACCTAGGACAATCCACACATTCAGTCATCCACTCCGTACGGGGCTACCATGGCCACAAAAGCAAACAAGCCCTCAACGCCATGTTTTTCCAGACCCTCAAACTGAATATTACAGCAAGAAAACGCCGAAACAAGAATTCTGGAATGCAACGAAGACATGGTATCAACCACAATTACCCGAAAGACCCTCACAGGATATAGGCGATTTAATCAGAGTCCGAGTCGGCCTTCTTTCCAAGCGAGGCTCGCTTGGACTCCTTAGCAGCCTTCTTCTCGGCTTTTCGTCGCTTACGCTCGGCCTTCTCTTCGGCAGACTCACCCTCGTGCTTCTTCCGTTTCTTCTTGTCATCTTCAGCTGGTGCTTCCTCGACAGTTGGTGCAGCCGTCTCTGTAGAAGCGACGGCGGGAGCCTCCGTCATTGTGACATCGGCTGCAGGGGCAGATGCGGGCTCAGCAGGGGCACTGTAGTCCTTGTACTCAGATGTCCACTTGGCAGGAGTCGCCTCGTTAGCTCGCCCGAACTTGTCTAGTTTGCCAGAAGCCTTTAACTTCTTCTTCTCGGTAGCCGTGGGACCCAAGCCCCATCTTCGTGGGTAGAGATCGCGTTCCATAATCTAAATTTTCAAGAGTTAGCGAACACAACACCTGCAATATTCTAGAAGGAATAGGATATCTAGAAAATTTTATCGCATCGGTGGGGCACTTACGCATCGCTTGACTTTACAGACAACCCCATGATCACATGAGGACATCTCTACGGTCGACATCATCGCGATACCAATAGCAATAGCTTCGCCCTTTGTCGTTATCATGACGACTTCTTCATGCGTCTCTATGCCGTCCTCTGTGATAATATGTTAGTCGTTGATCCGCGAGAACGAGTTCAAGAGTACATACCATATCGCAGCAGACCAGGTATCATGAGCTTGGCACCATAGCTATCTAAGTGTCAGAAAACCTCTTATTGTTGGCGTATTGTGCCGTTTTCAGGCGAAGTTACTTACCAGATGGCATTCACGGTACTGTCCTTGACAACAATTCTCTTGTACGACGTCAAGAGAGTTTCGAGTGGAGAGATGACCGTTCGAAGGTAAGATTCGTCTCTCTGGTTGTCCATGAGATACTGGGCGTCCAGTACGTCGTGAAGCGTGACCAAACCCTTCGTCTCATCCATGGCACCAGACCTGACTCTCCTGAGCTCCTGCATGTGGGCACCGACTCCTAGGAGGAGACCCATGTGTACACATAATGTTCGAATGTAAGTACCCGCCTCGCAGGACACCCAGAAAACACCAAGGTGTCTATCGTTGTCGAATTCAATCACCTTGCTTTCGTGAATAGTTCGGATACGGAGTTGTCTCTTGACAGCCGAAATCAAGGGAGGTCGCTGGAACAGGGCGCCGGTCAAGGTTTCAAGCGCTCGGGAAAACTGATAAAAAATTAGTACCATACTAGAAATGAATTGACTGTGTAGGCTGTAAATGCCACATGCCAGTGCTGTGGCAAGCCAATTGGGTCAGGAAAGAGAGAGAAGAAAAAAAAAGTACCTGGCCCTCGCCGCCTGGAAGCTTTCCATGCAACCGGATGACCGCGACGTATTCTTTACCAGCACCCTGTTGACTCTTCACAAGCCTAGTGGCACGGTCTATGCAGACAATAAGGCATCCAGTAACCTTCGGGCTGTGCGGAATCGTGTTAGTAGAGACTTCATCTGTAGGGCAACAAGGACGGCGCCGGGAGAATGCTCACTCAAGCGTTCCAGAATGGCCGGTCTTCTCTACACGCAGTATTCTCTTGACCCAGGCGACGACCTCGTGGGAGGAGGGGTTACTCGGCTTGTCGAGATTAATGACACCAGAGCTGATGTACGACTTCAGGTCGCGCGTCAGGGGCGAGCTTCCGCAGGGGATGGGAGTGAAGTGCCCGGTTCGGACGAGAACTGGTCAATTGGGTCAGCAGGCAGGTCTCTCAGCCCCGCTCGATCCGTCGCTCGAAAATTAGTCGCAACATACGCTTGTCATAGTTCTTCAGCAACAGTGGCCATGTGCTCGTGTCCACAGACGGAGTGACCGCAGTCGGCTTGATGGAGAACTGGTCCTCATCGGGCTTAATGTCCTTCTTTACTGTAGCCATTTTATTCGCGCCGTAGCTCAGAGTGTGAGCTTTCAATATAGCTTAAGTATATTGGCGACGAACAGCGCAAGAAGGGGGTTGTGTTGGGTATTCTTGCGAAAGGGAATTTCGTGAGAATTGGAGGGACTGGGAAAAAAATTATTGAAGCTCCAAATTTTTTCTAGCCGCGAACTTCACCGCTGTGGGGAAAGTTGTGGCAGCTCCAGCCACAGGAATCAAGCCTGATCTAGTTTAGCGTGCACACTTGAGCATTCCACGTCCGCCACAGGTCGAGCTTCAAAAGCTTCTTCAGCCACGTAGTTCCCGCATCTGAGACCTAGGTTCCAATGCCTTTGTCTAGGTACCTTGTACATACGGGTGCATGCAGGTAACCTATACAGTTCCATAAACATTAATATTTCTAGACCTCGATCTATGTGACAAAATTCACTGTTAGATGTTCTTTAGTGCTTAGTTAGGTTGTCGATATTTTTCACAAATTCGTTCCTCGATGCGTTAAGCTTTGTTAAACCTTCCGCATGATAAAAGTTGAACATATTACTTATTTTAACTCAACTAGGTACCTAAGATAGTACAGATGAACAAGTAAATATCTAGAGATACCCCTCGAACATGTCCAAATAATTAATGACACTGTGGTATATCCATAAAAAACATCTCACCCAACCCTTGATCCCCCCTCGAAGCAACTCATGGTATCTTATACGCCCCCAGGTCCACCCTCAAACGCCGAACACTACACGCCAACCAGCTCCAGGAACATTGACTAGAGAATACATTTAACTCTTCCTCCTACTTAGCTTCACCTCCGTGATCCACATGATCTGTCCACGAGGGAATATGTTCTGGCTTTTGAGACGGACTATATCTTCCATACCCAGGATGGTTCAGCATCGGGGCTTGGGGCGGTAGTGATGGATGAGGATGAGGTATCGAGGCACCGTAGCCACCGGCGCTACTGACAGTCTCTTGCAGCGCATATTCTTCTCGGTCTAAATCCGCTTTGGCTTTACCCTTCTTGTCGCCCCAATGTGTCACTGAGGCATCATGGTCGGGACTGATCGCAACGCCAATGCTCTGTGCGTTCTCCGCCGGCCAAGCCAAGTTTCCAGGCCCATCGGAGGCGCTGACGGGACTGCTGTACTGCGATACGTAGGGTGAGAAGTATGGCGGGAATGTTGTCTGTGTCGCTGCGCTCATAGGCGAGTCCCCCCAGCTGCGCAGGGGTCGCTGGCTGATTGGCGTCTCGAATGTCTCGCCACCGTTGCCGCCATGGGGAGTTGGCCAGTTCTTCGAAATATCTCCGCGACGCCGTAAGTACGCTTTTCTCCGTCGTTTGCCGTTGATGACTACACCGCAACCCATGAGTGCCAGAATAACGCAGACCCCGCCAATGACGACGCCAGCAATTTCCCCATTACTGAGAGGCCCATTGGAAGCGTTTGGATCGAAGGTTGCCGTAGGCGTCGGGTCGGTGACGTTCACCATATCGGTAGAAAATATACTGCCCTTCAGAGGGAGTGTTGCTGGCGGTTCAAGTCGTAACCTACAGGCTCCTGACAGGATAGCCATAACTGCTAGAGGTTAGCGAATTGCGCTATTGATGAGAGAGAGAGAGATCGGTAGGACGGACAGTTACGGAGGAAATTCCCATTATCTCCATTAGTTAAGCAATCACTACACTTTTCTAGTTGGTAGTCACTCCAGCGGCTACAGTAGCCATACGGAGTGACTTGTGAACTAAGATTTCCATATTCGACGGCCTCCATGAGAGGTCCGCAGGCAAACCTAGGCGAAATCAGTTTTTGAGTCCGTCTGTGAATTATTGCAGTGAACCTACGACGTTATACACGGGCTCGTGGCAGCTTCATATAAGCATTTAGCCGTAGCGTAGCGCATGTTGTCTACAAAAGGTAGTAGAAATTAGCAGCAGCGCTGTGTAAAACGGGTGGCGATCCATTAGCATACAAAGCATATACTGCAAGTCCGAAACATTCTTAGAGTCCTCGGTCGTACTATACGAGCTCGTTGATTCGCAAGAGATGCAGGACTCGAACACCTGTCCTTGCGATGTGAGAGGGTATGACGCTTCATCGCACACTATCATGTCATCCGTCGTCGCGTCGAGGACATTGCCACAGCTCGTCCCACATGGCGACCCATCTGCTACCAAAATTGCTGATATGTTGGGCGCAAAGGCGCCCCAAAGGATGGTTATCAATGTCGACCGCATGGTAAGATGATGGCCGTTCGAGTTCCGGGACGGTATCATAAATAGCGCGGAAGGTTAACGAGAAATTACTCGGGGTTTCGATTGGGACAACAGAGATCCCTTCGGTTGTTACATAGAGGGTTGATTTGATGGCGGTATCGTCTTCAGCCACGTATCCAACTATTCATACGGTGATATTTCCAGCATATAAATGTCCAAGCTGAGCAGTCGCACTATAGATATATGAGCGTAGCCTCCGCCCCTGCGCCTCGATGGTGTCCGGCGCTGATGGTTGGGGTCGGCACCCGGGAGCACGCAGGAGGATTCCAGTGGTCGGGTCACAGGTGGAGATCGCTGTCACAATTGGGAGATGCTTCAAAGATCACCCCTCGCTTCGAAGCGCGCCGACCATTGTGACATGCAGTTGGAACACAGGTTGTGTGTGATTGAAGTCAAGAGACCTGACGAGGCCGGCTCAAGAATGGCAAAGACGATTTGCGATCGAACGGCCCGAGGAATCGAATCGCATCGTATCTACCTGTGCCTTTCCCCGTTGAGCCCGCCCCCCAATGGGCTCTCAACAGCCGGCAGAGCACAGTAAGTTGATCCCCACTAAGACGTGATCCTGGCAGGGGCTGGATGCAGTATCTCGTGAATCTGACCAGTAAGGAATCGTGACGGCATCGACAAAATGCAAGGTTCCCTGCAGCAATTCACATCTCACAGCTAACAAACACACGGACTCCTGGGGATTTGGGCTCATGATTGGGGCGTATTGGTTCTTGGCACTATTTAGTGGCGGAGGAGAGCAAGGGGAGACAGGATGCCATTCTCGCTTGAGGTGGGGGATGCCTGTCGACTTCTCAAAGTGTCGACCCTATATCGAAGCCCAGGGATAGGTTGATGATGACCACCTCACCTCACCTCTGTCAACCGTCCTACGTCGTCATTCACCCTTTTAAACTAGCACCGGGATGCCAAACGAGCCCAGGAAGGTAGAAGAAGTCTCTCCGCGCCACACTTTTAGTCAACTTCTATATGTTCACCAAAACGCCAACTTCTCGCCTCCACGTAGAAACAATCAGTAGGTCAGAAGGGGTCGTAAATCTTCGGCCTTGTAAATTGCCCGATCGCGAAATATCTGAAGTTAGCTAACGCTACAAGTCCGAAAATGGTTGGTAACTACCTAGTTAGTCGATAGAATGACCCCTTTAGCCTCTCCTGGCACCTATCCGGAATACCTATATACCCACAGTTTTGGGATCGGACAATTTTCTACCTTGCCCGGCGCTTATACACTCTAATGGAGCCCGCCTATGTTGAAGTGCTTACCTAGATCCACATTCGGGGGCGCTGTTGTCGGTGTCGTAGCCTCTTAGCGAGACTCTGTCGGCGTAAGGGGTGGATGGGACGATGATTGCCTGGTAAATATGATCTTTCAACTATTCTACAAACTTCATGTGATGAGGCTAAACCCGGTTGGTATCAAGAACCAAGATCGTATAGCTAAGAATCTTGATTGGCCGTGCTAGTCAAACCGTAGAATGAATGATAAGCATAGTCATTAGCCCTGTGCACATCATTCATGCAAATCGATAATCTTGATATTACCAATGTCGTGGAAATAAGTAGTGAGTTCTAGTTTAGATTGTCTAGGTATGCAATGCTGACAGGACAATCTCCTGTCTACTTCAATCATCTAACCTGGGTTATACAGATGCACAAGCTCGGACTTCAAAGTCCTCCATCACCGACGACTAGTCAAATTGATATCAAACTATTTTGATCTCAAAGCTACCTAAACAAAAGGTTTTACGGTCTTGGATCAACGAAGATAATTCAACCCGACTCCGTGAAATGAAAGCTAATTCATTAGCCAAGAAACCTAGCTGGCAAGAGTACAGAGGTAGCCAGCACATGGCCAAGAAGAAAATTAACATAAGAGAAAATGTATCTCGTGCGAGAGCAAATACCAGCTATACCATAACCTTAATGCCATACCAGTCCTAGATTTTCTTACCATCCAAGCTTGCGAGTTGCAATTGTTCATCATGGGCCACACGCACAAAAAGAAAACGCTCCAACTTGACACTAACTCCTCGCTCAATATAGAAATGATGTGGGGTGAAAAAAATGAAAGAGAAAAAAGCCGTTTCATATACGCATAGATGTTTCTACCAAACGGCACTCTTCGGTCGCATTATAGCGTTGCCGGTTGCTTTCTGTTCAATGAACTTAGCAACCTTGAAGTGCTTTAGAAAGGGCGCAGACATCGGTGTTGTAGGGATGGAGGCATCGTCGTCTCGAACGAAGACCATAGCTTTTGGTGTAGTGGGGTTGAATGTGGATAGGGGGGTCGAGAGCGAATTTTTGAGACTTGCGAGAACTTCGACGGACGGTGCGTAGGCGTTTGGGCTTGGTTGGGTGTCTTCATCAAGAGTCTGGGTAGAAACCTCGGCGGTTGCATGTACCCTGTTTTGCTCCGTCTTGGGTAATGTAGGCGCGACAGGGCCCTGTGGGGGTTTATCCTCCTGCTTCTCTTTGTCTTCGATATCTAGATGGACCTCTTGTCCTTGATTACTGTTATGAGGACGTCTGTCACCGTGGATCGCACAGCTAGGTGAGCGCCGCACAATGATCTCCCCGATTATTTCGTTCTCATCCCCACTGCCAGCTGACCCCCCGGGGTTAGACCATGCCGGGGAAATGCGTTTAATTTCGGCCTCGAACTCTGCAGGGCTTCTAAAGCCGAAGGATGGGGCACTCGGGCGCCTAGTGGGTGTAGAGCTGTCGCGGGGGTTGATTTGAGTAGAGCCAGACTGAAGCCCCGAGGCCTCGATAGAACCCTTTGGGGCACGCTGTCTACCACGACTTGCTGCCCGAGATTGGGGGCGGTTCCAGACAGCCTCAGGTATGATGGGTGCCTGAGTCATATAGCCCAATGTAACACTGTTGCTCCTCGAATGAGCTACTCGAGACATTGGCCGGAATGTTGGCTCGACGTTGCTCATGCGACTATCCGGCCGGTACATGGCCGATGGCCCTCGGGTAATCTGCTTGTCTAATATGCTGGGACTCGCGACTATAGGAATTGAAGTCCTTGAGTCATTTGAATGCCGCTGATCGCCTAATGGATCCTCGGTGAAAGTGGGCTGAGTCGATCGGCTCCTACTAGCGTTGCGAGACTTTGGGGAAGACGGGCGTTCGGGCATATCTCCTGAGGCCGTTTCTTGTGCTCCATTTCGGTGATCTAATGCTGAACCGGGACGCGGCGAAAAGGTTTCGATCCGTTGTGCGGCCGCTGAATTCGGACGCGGGGACAGTGCCTCCAGGCGTTGTGCAATCTCTGTCAAGTCGGGTCTGTTCCCAAGCGCTGAGTTGGAGCGATCGTGATCCCTCGATCGACTTGCATTTCGTGATTTTGGAGAGGATGGCCTTACTGGGACAAGGTCGTCGTCGGATGTTGGTTTAGAATTGTCGGATGCTGAAGTCTCATAGTCGACTCTAGACTTGCTCGTGCTTCTTGATTTTGGTGGTGTTGATGAGGGTCGTTCTTCTGACTGTGGCACAATTGGCTCAGTTCTTACTGTAGTGATATTTTTCACGTACGCTTGTGAAGCCGAAGGAGTCCGCATGCTAAGTGTTGGCGAATCAGCTAATGCGGGCGTCCAGATGCGTGGCTCCATGGGAGTCTTGAGTAGCGTGTCAGATGGGATCCAAAAGAATCGATTTGGCGACTGTGGCGTCATATCGTCGAATGCAGTCGTAGGGGTCAGTATATCATTTTGCTGTTGGATCGACAACTGCCCACCGTAAATCCGGGTGTCATAATATCTCGATCCCGCAGACGGATAAGGGGTTGGCACGTGTGGTACTGGGGGTCTCTTGTGCGCATCCTTCGGAATAACTAGCTTAGGGCGGATCGCCAAAGGTGTTGGACTAGGCCCCGTTGGAGTCGGGATCGTATCGGTTTCTGTCCGGGGTGGCGGAATCTTTATGGGAGGAGACTTGGGTTTTTCCCGCCTAGACGATTCTCTCCGCGCACTTGAGCCCGTCGAGCTCGTTGAATTCTTGGATGCCCTAGAGCGGCTGGAACTCTTAGACCTCTGTGAATCCTTGGACGCTCGTGAACCAGTCGAGTGCCCGGAGACAACTGAGCCTTGTATAGATCTTGTACTCCTGTCACTCCCAGCTCGAGATCTTCGTCCCAAAGGAACATAGTCGTAATCCTTCGTAATCCCCCTTGAAGATGCCGCCTTCTGGCTAGAGTGCGACCTCTGACTAGAAAGTGATCCCTGACTCGCATGCGATCTCTGACTAGAGTGTGATCTCTGACTCATGGGCGAGCTAGGCTGTACACTCGGCTTGGAGCTTTCAGAAGCCCCGATGTTCTTCGGTGACTGTACTATTGGCGTATCATTTGAACCAGTCTTGCCCGATGGCTGCGATCCTGGTGATTTTTCCGGTCCATCCTTTCGATCGGGATCTTGAGAGGTCGTATCAGCTCCATTAACAGAGGCCACAAGTGAACCTTCATCGTCCGGCCGATATACCAACTTCGCGTAAGGAGCGGCCTTAGTGTCCACAACCAGAAGCTCCTTATCACCACGTCCGAGAATTCCATAAACACTGACTTCACCGTCCTTGATACCGATCACAGCGCTTGTTCCGGCGTAGACGGCATCATCTTCTATCCCCGTACGATTGCAAAATACAACTACGATCTCCTCCTCGTTTTCTGAGCGGATTAGAGGCTCTAGTCGAGTGATCCAATAAGTCAACGTATCCATATCTGGTTCTTTGGGCATGCGACTAAACATGCGCCCGTCCTCTCGAGTAAGCCATGCCATTGTAACGATGACAAGGTTTGACTCGACCTCGAGAATATGGAAAGCGAATTCGAAAGCATGCCATGGTGCCTCGAATTTGTAAGGGCTATTATCAGTTAGTAGGTCATCATTCCATCTACGAATGGGAAACCAACTTAATATCCATACCTAAATAATTGTTAGCCCGGGAAATTAGGGTGTGAGCAACTCTATACTTACAGATTCCCATAGATGTGTGTCCAAGGCCAGGAATGTACCCTTCATAGAACCCTTCCTGGCCTTCTAGTGCCCATGTTTCATCGGTATAATACAGGAAGCTCTTCCTGTAATTCGCAATCGTCTCTCCCTCGCTATTCACCACGATAACAGAGTTGTAGTATTCGGGGGACGTGGGCCATTTTGGTTTGACATCGACCTTCTCTGGATATCCCACTGTTACTACACAATTGTGCTTGAGCGCGATGGTTCGAGCCCATAGCGCGCTGATACCCGACCCTTGGGGCTCGAGAAAAGGGCTGATTTGCTGTAAGGATTTGAAGTTGTATCCTGCGCGAAGTTAGTAGGCTTCGAAAAGCCCTAAACAGAAGTACGCACCCGTGAACGCAAGCTCAGGGAGAACCAGAAGATCCAGGTCCTCAGGGTTTGCTTTGCTCAGGACCGCATCGGCACGATTGAGGTTGTTGTCGATATCGCCAACCTGCGGGGCGAACTGCAAGCAAGCTATTCTCATCTTGAGGCTCGCGGGTGTCCCGTCCTGTCAAATATGCGACTACCCAGAAATCAATCACAACTCGAACCCCTGAAAAATCGGACGAGGTAGACGCGCGAAGGTGAGCGTAGAGGAGGCAAGAAAAATAACCATTCAAAATGATGTCAAGATGAGGAAGAAGAGGAGAGAATGAGCATATCTCAGGTCAGGAAAAGAGTGGGGGGTATAAGAAATATCAGTGGGACACTGGAGAGCTAAACGGGATTAAACAGAGGGCGGGATATGAGGTGAGAAGTGTATTAATGGCAAGTCGGTATAGAGCCTTAGCAGATAAGGCGATATCTACGTTTCCCATACAGAAGATCATCTTTGCATTTCCTTGTGTGCCCTGGATCCCCGGGACGGTGTACGGTGGGCTTGAGGGGCTGAGAAGCACCAGGGGTCAGGGAATATCAGCGTTCAACCACGAGACGGCGGGGTTCCGTGCGACAAGGGGGGTCTGTTTCGTGGCCAACTGCACTGCGACATTAAGCGCCGACTGGCTGTCGCTTTGAAGGAGTACTCAATCACGTCAAGTTCTCTCCCACCAAGACGATTCCCGGGCCACGGGTTACTTCTCGGGCGCTTTTAGGTTATACTGCAACCTAGGTAGATGCAAGGACAACTGTCCTAGCCGGAACACGTACGTACTATCGTCGTGATACTAATCATTCGAACTAGAATGTAAGGGAGACTGGTCATATAACTAACTAGCGCTAACACAATCTTCTTGCAGCGCCTGTGCATTCGCCTGGAAATCGTGGTTCCTGATGATTCTATTCATTAAAACTTAGAGAAGATAGGGGGGAGGATGACTAGGTAGATACACAAAGTTTGCTTTGGCCAGCAGGCTGGCCACGGTGTAAGGGTGTTAATCCAAGTTCACAGCTGTGCTCCTATATTCCTCAGTGCAGAACACTTCGCATCAAATCCAACAGAAGGTGAAATCAATCTGGATAAAACTTGACTCTAATTGACGGTTAGCGATAGTTAGGCAATGCGTGAATATATGAAATGTCCGGGTCTTCCTCCATCTGAGGTCACCGGTCGGTATGACAATTAACCATCTACTGTCAATTGAATTGAGCCATTCGTCCCGGGCCGCTCCTCACGGTAGCACTCATCGGGATGCCGAAGCAGTTTAGCAGATGGCCATAGGGGGAAGGCGATCTGCAAGCTCTCTCAAGCGGTCAAGGTCCTCATTTTTACAGTGCGAAGGTAGAAAAGAACCCGAAAAGTTGTGATCGTAAGCCACCTTCTAGGAAAGGCAGGCTGAAAGACTCGTGTACTAGAGTCGCAATATAGATGAGTATACTGTGTGAAAGACACATGATTCGTCTCCGTATGCGCAGCAAATCGCCGCGTGATGAGTATGCTTCGACCCGACAGTTTGGATATAATCTGTTTACGGCTCTATTACTCACCAGGATCAATACTGATCAATGCTGATCCCAGTGCGCAGTTTAGTAAAAGACTGCACTATACTACCTTGTTGGTTGCATAATGTACCGTTAGGATTATGTCGACCAATGGCCGCCGAATGACACCCGCTCAAAAGCATTTTACTGTACCAGTCAGCCCAATTACGTGCCTATGGCCGGGTTTACCAGGCCCACAGTCTCTCAGCCATCCTGCAATCCTACCTGCTTATCCATCTAAGTGCTCGGCATCTAAACGCTGGCGAGCCGTTCAAAATGTGGTCTTAAGCGGGCAGACATGAGACATCGTTGTACCCGCCGTCTCTAGCCTCGGACCCCATCTTCCACCCAGATTGCCAACCAATGTTTACCTAACTAGCCTAAATGCTGCTAGACAGCTTATTCTCGCTACACTAGAGAGCTGGCCGTTGCCTGTTCAAGTGACGGACAGGAAGCTAACAACCAACAGTAACCCACAGCCCAATCAGCTACGAGCCTACACGCAGGTTACTGTCACTTTTCTCGCCCATTGCCGGCAAGACCCAGTAATCTCCATAGCCTCAACGATGCCTTCGAACTTATGGCCAATCTCTAGTTTTTCTAACAGAGAAACTAGGCGAATAAACATACTGATATTATCTGACGCCTAGCTAGGGCCACGGAGACGAACATTAACGTGAATTCAACATGATCGTCGTAATTATGTCTTTGTATCTAGAACTCTGGAACTATTGATCGCTGTGCCACATAGCAACATGATTCTCTAGGGTCAATTTCAGTGCAGCTCGGATACCAAAAAAAACGTCCATGATTGGAGGAAGCATCTGTACTGTTTATCTAGAGAATACCTACGCTAATCGAATATTTTCCAGATTTCATAGACAGTCTCGTGTTCTGGTTTCCATATTCGAGACTTGAGGGTAAGAAATTATTAGACTGGGTAGGTACGGGGTCACATCCACTGGGAAGCCGAAATACGTATGGGCTATTGATTGATATATGTTGGATACAATGACAGCACAACTAACATTCATAAAGTTTGGAGCTAGAAGCAAGGGCAGATCTCATGGGCCTGCAGTTGAGGCCAGTGGATTCATTTGTATTTCTTGAAGTTTGTGTAGCATTCCGGCGCATGAAAGTAAGAAATCATAGAACTCTATCCCTTAGGCGTCTTGGAGAGCTGGCACTTCCAATCGCCAGACTTTACGCTAATAAATATCCTTTCGTAATGCAACTAGGCTAAGTATGGTAGAGCCAATAAACTCATCAGAATCGTCTCCTCATAACCGAAGCGCGTTCGGGTACTTAGGTCACTTAGTCTGGGGAAGATCCGTCAATCAGAAATCCCTTTCGTAGGCAGTTCTATCCCTTACATGTTCAGCTAATCTAGTTCCTAAGAGAATCCTCAGGTTTCGAAGATGAGCTCAATCATCACCAGCAAGGGAACCTCCCATGGGGGCATCATCCGGAGAAGCTACTGGGTTTAACCATGTAAATAAATATAATTGTGTTGCCAAGTACATAAGTGCAACCAATTTCAATTGATTCTTATTGACTTGAAAGGGAGCATTGTTTCTCAACTCTCATCCATACCTACTTATGCTTTTGACCCACTACGGTAAGTTTGCCAGACCTCTACTACATAACATCGGCCGACGAGCGACAAATACGCTCGCTAGATAGGCTGGTTTTACTTTTCAGCGTACCTCTATGTTATCATTTGATGCTAGGGGCTATGTTGCCTGTGGATTTGCTTTGTTCCGAATTGATGTAACAAGTAATGAGAAGGCTCTAAGCAAAGCCGAGACCATCCAGGGGAACTAGCGCTAACACAATGACCCCTTTGCGGTATTTTCTGGTGCTTGTGAACTGGACTTGAGCTATGGAAAACCCCGGGAAACTCTACTCATCTTCACGGCTACCATCGTAATTACTGAAGAGCACAGGGAGCTCATCAGCCATGGCCTCGCACAATACCCTCGTTGACGCCCCTACTATTGTAGTCACCATGATAGAGTTCATAATTTCAGCTAGCCTAGTTTTGTTGCAATGGAAACGAAGATCCATTAAAAAGCCACGTATACATAGAATCGAATATGAATCCAACGATATCCACAAGATTAGATCATGTCCATCTTAGCGGAGCACATTATTAACGCAGTTGATTTCTATACCTTGGCAGTGTCTACGTACCCAGGGCTGCGGCTCCCGCGCCTAAGTCGCTTAGTTGTGTTAGATCAGGACAGGAATAAAGTGCGATTTGTTTGTCACAATGTCTTGAAACCAACACATAAGCGCTTGTGGCTCTCCTCTCTCTCCAATGGAGAAGGCCTATCATATCTATGTACTACTTTTATTCATGCAAATCATTCTCTGGTATTCTTCACCGCCAAATAGTGCTAGAGCAGCAAGTGATGGATTCAGTTGCCACGAAGCTTCGAAATAGGCGCCAAGGCCCATAACATCACACCCGCTTCCCTTCTCCCTTACTTCCCTTTCCTAGGTTTATCCTTCCTTAACTTATACAAGTTTGTACTAGAACGTAGCAGCTCTATAGGCTACATTTGATGTCTAATGGCCATATTCGCCTTCCTAGATACTCTAGTCTGTAGGCCTCGCTCTTGGCGGGCGCTTAGGACCCCTCACAATTCAGGTCTCTTTGAGGATGGGTGATAACTACGTCGCTGCGCAAAGATTTGGAACTAACGATACACGGATGCTTAGCCGCCCTACCCCTAAAGGCTCCTTTATCTTCTAAGTACCCTTGTACATTTTATTTTCACCACTGCAAGCCTCCTTCTAGGCGGTGCCATTAAAATGGCTGGTTGCGAGTCTCTGACAGTCTTGACAGGATCCTGTTCCTTACATACCGTGGTATTCATCTTATCATGACATTATCGTTTTCTTTTGTTTTGCGAAAAGTATCTATACATGTTGTCATTTGTACTTATACATAGCAACTACCTACACACCTTGTCTAATTAAGCAACTCAACCTGTCGGGGACGATCAAATACACTCTGAAATATAGTAGATACACATTGCTCCACCCACAATAAACTACATGTGTATAGATTGATATGGATTAATAACCTCAGGAACAATTTTTAGTACAAACTCAGTGCGGTTGTAAGTCATTGGTCATCATCTATTTTCGCTATGAATAAAAAAATATAAGACATTGCCACAGAAGCCTCCCTAAGACTTTGGAGATTAGAGCTACCTAGAAAATGTCGGGCCCTTAAAAGAGTTAGAAAGTATTTAGTCTTGTAATATCCAGTGTGCGAGTTATACATAGATCCTTGAAATCTATTGAAAGTCTCTTATGAATCTGTATGCGATTAGAATGACTAGGTAGGTACCTACGGAAAAAAAAAATAATAAAAAAATGACTTGAATTGATACGGAATATTTACCAAAAGAAAAAAATGGGAACTATTGCCATATCTAATAAACAAGGTGTATCTACTGTATCTTAGGGTTTACTTAAGCGTCCTGGACCAGTCTTCCAGACTGTTCCAACAACAGCCCATCCAAAGCCCCAGAGTCCCTAAGGCCGTAGTCTAAATCTTGTATATACCCTTAAAATTTTATCCTTAGTACGATAGCCTTGCTGAGTACCTTGGTACCATTCTGGTGTCATCTCTTTCCCAGTCTTTAAGACATCTAATTTGTGTTTATAAAATATCACCTTATAATAACGCTCCTAATGTCGGTTCTGAAAAGGCCTCTCTGTAATCCAGTCCTCTCTGTAATCCAGTCCTCTCTGTAATCCAGTCCTCTCTGTAATCCAGTCCTCTCTGTAATCCAGTCCTCTCTGTAATCCAGTCCTCTCTGTAATCC